>OU611764.1:4415992-4475009 GCA_914767535.2 Dunaliella primolecta
ATTAAAAACAATACAGAGAAGATCAGCATAACTCCTCAGCTTACAAGACACTGCCTCTGCAGCAAGGAGTGAGGACACAAGCACCTCCTGTTGCTCACTGATGTCACACTGAAGTCGCTCTGTTTGGCAGGCACCTGCACTGAAGCCACACTGCAGTCACTCTGTTTGGCAGGCACTTGCACTGAAGTCGCTCTGTTTGGCAGGCACCTGCACTGAAGCCACACTGAAGTCGCTCTGTTTGGCAGGCACCTGCACTGAAGCCACACTGTTTGGCAGGCACCCGCACTGAAGCCACACTGAAGTCACTCTGTTTGGCAGGCACCTGCACTGAAGCCACACTGAAGTCACTCTGTTTGGCAGGCACCTGCACTGAAGCCACACTGAAGTCACTCTGTTTGGCAGGCACCTGCACTGAAGCCACACTGAAGTCGCTCTGTTTGGCAGGCACCTGCACTGAAGCCACACTGCAGTCACTCTGTTTGGCAGGCACTTGCACTGAAGCCACACTGTTTGGCAGGCACCTGCACTGAAGCCACACTGCAGTCACTCTGTTTGGCAGGCACTTGCACTGAAGCCACACTGTTTGGCAGGCACCCGCACTGAAGCCACACTGAAGTCACTCTGTTTGGCAGGCACCTGCACTGAAGCCACACTGAAGTCACTCTGTTTGGCAGGCACCTGCACTGAAGCCACACTGAAGTCACTCTGTTTGGCGGGCACCTGCACTGAAGCCACGCTGAAGTCGCTCTGTTTGGCAGGCACCTGCACTGAAGCCACACTGTTTGGCAGGCACCTGCACTGAAGCCACACTGCAGTCGCTCTGTTTGGCAGGCACCTGCACTGAAGCCACACTGTTTGGCAGGCACCTGCACTGAAGCCACACTGCAGTCACTCTGTTTGGCAGGCACCTGCAGTACATATCAGTCGTCTGCGTACAAGCCATGCACGCGGCACCGTAGCAACCCTTTCAAAAGACAGTTGCTTGCACGCACTGCACCCACTCAGTTTGGCCTGCACCTGCAGTAGGCGTGCACCTGCAGTAGGCGTGCACCTGCAGTAGGCGTGCACCTGCAGTAGGCGAGCACCTGCAATAGGCAGCGTGCAGGAGGTGCATGCATGCACCTGCAGTACGCAAGTACCTGCAGTAGGCAACATGCGTGCAGCGCGTGCAGTGCACCCGCAGTAGGCAGCATGTAGTACTTGTACACCTGCGGTAGGCAGCATGCGTGCAGTGCACCTGCAGCAGGCGAGCATACACCTGCAGTAGGCGAGCACCTGCAGTAAGCAGCTTGCGTGTAGTGTAGTGCGTAGTAGGCGGCTGTGACAGATACATGCAGCATACAATGCATTTGGCTGAGGGGAATTCTGTGCTAGTGTCATGCACTTCATTCACAAACATGAACTTGATGCCTGCAGTGTGCAGAGGCCGCCAACATCTGAAGCAAGTGTGCAGCGCAGGGGCTGAAGGGAAGCCTGTGCTTGTGTAACGCACCCTCTTTGGTCTGCGTGCTTGAATTCTGCGCCTGCAGTGGGCAGAGACTGCCAAGACATGCAGCATGTTCGCGCGTTGTAGAGGCAGGGGGCATCTGCCTCTTCCGTACTTGCCTCACACACCCTTTGGCCTCTGCGCTTTGATAATACGCTTGCAGTGGGCAGAGGCCGCCAACATCTGAGGCATGTGTGCAGCACAGGGGAGATAGAGAAGCTCATGCTTGGGTTACAGGGTCTCTTTGGCCTGCGTGCTTGAATTCTGGGCAGAGCCCGCCAATGCATGCAGCTCGTGCGTAGAGACTGAGGGCATCTTGCGTGCTTGTCTCACAATCTGTTTGACCTGTGCGCCTGCAGTGCGCGACAGCAACCGGCGCATGCAGCATGTGTGCAGCACCGTGTCAGAGCGCAGAGAGGAGGAGGAGGAGTTGGCAGAGGAGGAGACGGAGACAGAGATGAGCGGGCATGAGGAGGGCGAGCAGCAGCAGCAGCACCGGCGGTACCTGTCCTGCCAGAGCTGCAGCACCGGCTACAGCAGCGCCGACGGAGCAGGCGCAGAGCCCTTGCCAGATGGGCACCTTTGCACAAACGGGCGCGCGAGTGTCATGTCATGCATGCACATCAATACCAGCGCCAGGTACAATTCTGACCCTGCAGGCACGTGCTCCGACCCTACTCCACTTCCGCCTCTCCTGTCCGCCTCACCCCCTGGCATCGAGTCCCGCCCCAGCGGCGTGTCTCTCTCCCCCACGCACTCACATGGGAGCAGCCTGTGCCCGCTGTCCCCTGTGCAGCTCGCCAGTCTGCCCCCCTCGCAGCCAACTTCCGCCAAAGCCTCTACCGTCGCTGCCACTGCCGCTGCTGCAGAGGCAGTGAAGCAGTGCAGCCCCTACCCGTTGAAGCCGCTGCCAGCAGCTGCGTGCAACCCGGCGTGCAAGGAGGAGGAGGGCGGCAGCAAGCACCAGCATCAGCAGCAGGAGCAGCAGGGTCGTGCAGCAGGAGGCGCGGTGGATCCGCCTGTCAGTGTCTGCCGCGTCTGCAGGTGTGCAGAAGCGTGTGTATCGTGTGGTTGGGTGGGTGTGCATGTGTGTGTAAGTGAACGAGGGCCTCACAGGCGTGTATTTGTGGCCTTTGATGTCTGCCGGGGCTTGAGGCTGATGAGCAGTTTTAAAGATGTGCTGTGATGCTTGTAGGGTCCATCACATAGGAATAGACCCCCCCTGGTCAGCTGCCAACTCCTAACTCCCCCTCCTCCCTTTCTCCTGCCCTTTGTGTATTTCTCCCTTGCTTCTGCGCTGGATCCTGCCTCTCAACTCAGATTGCAAAAGACTCATCACCCTTAATTAATGCCCTGCTTTATGATGACCATTTACATCTGGTTGCTGTGCGCGTGCAGGAAGCTGCGCCTCACAGGGTGCCCTGCTAAAGTGAGGGCATGGTTGCAACTTCAGAGTCAGCTGCATCCACCCACGCACTCCAGCCCTGAGGGCACCAAAGGTCTCAGCGTACACAGCAGCAGCAAAGGTGCGAGAAGAGTGCTCTGTGCGTTGAATTAGGGCTGATGGAGCGCATGGTGCGCAAGGGCATGCGCGTTTGTGGATTAGGTTTGCTGGAACTCTCAGTGGAAAGAGAGACCTCAGGTGCCTACTGTCAACTGATGATGCGTCTCAGCATATCGCAGGCATCATCATCGCTTCTGCTGTCATCACAATAATCATCATCGCCATCACCACCATCATCATCATCATCGTCACCATCATCATCATCATCATCATCATCATCATCATCATCATCATCATCATCATCATCATTACTGTGCATCATCCAATCACAACCACCACTCAGAAGCTCCGCACCATTGCCTCCTGCACACATTTGGATCCTTCAAATGCACGTACATCTGCTCCCTAGCTCACAGGTCCACTCCAGCGCTGCCTGCGCCACGTACTGCATCAAATTATGCACTGCAAAAGTTGCAAAAGTTCATGCAAACTTCCGGGATATGGCTGTAGACGACACTGTTAGGAAGAAAGATCCTCCTGGGCTCTGTGGTCCATCCAAGGACATCCTCATCCTATGCAGAGTGCTTGGCTGTTTTGAATTTCCACATCCACAAGTGCCGTGCCTGTGCATGCCCCTGCAGTGGGGGAGCAGCGAGGGAGTGCCCCAAGCAAGGCTCTTCCCTCATCACAGCACAGCATATGGAGTCCCAAGGAAAAGCAGGAGGCGCAGCCTATTCAGGAGCAGCAGCAACAGCAGCAGCAGCAGCAGCATGACCAGGAGGCGGAAGAGGAAGCACTAGGTATGTTGAGCTTCAGGGTCCTAGTGCCTGCTTGCCCTCACAATTGTGTTATGGATGCCACATTTCAGATGTGGGCTGCCCTCTCAGGTCTGTTGAAGAAGGCCTTCAGGAAGGAAATCAGGATGGGCACCACACAGGTTTGCATTTGCAAGCCTTTTTCTTTCAAGAACATGCGTATCAAGTGCTCTTTCAAACCTGTTATGCACAGTTGGGCGTACACACACACACACAAACAAACAAACACACAAACACACACACTTCCGCTTCTGCACCTGCATCTGCAGGCCTGGAGCTCACCCACGTAG
Source organism: Dunaliella primolecta (assembly GCA_914767535.2). NCBI lineage: Eukaryota > Viridiplantae > Chlorophyta > Chlorophyceae > Chlamydomonadales > Dunaliellaceae > Dunaliella > Dunaliella primolecta. Next base: position 4,420,088 of record OU611764.1, read on the forward strand.
CTACCTCCATTGAGTCTGTGCACCGTGTGCTGGCCTTGTGGGAGGACCGCATCGCTTGCACCCAGCAGGCAGCAGCAAACGTGGCAGCAGCTGCGCACGCGCCACCTACCACTGATGCTGCACGCTCCCTAGGAGCAGGGACTGGCACTGGCGCTGCTCTGGCCGCGAGGCTGTGCTCGTGTGCAGGTGCCGCAAGCGCTGCCCATTTTGCTGAAGCTGGTTGCATGGGTGGTGACAGGGGGACTGATGTCTGTGTGAGCCATGCAGTGCTCGATGGCGTAGAAGCTGAGCTGAGTGACGTGGAGGAAGGGAAGGGTGGTGCAGCAAGCGTCATGGCTTGGGGTGGGAATAAGGAAGGGGGGCAAGGTCAGGATGGCTCGTGGGAGGATGAGGAGGAGCATGAGGGAGAACATGATCATGATGCAGGGAGCGAGGGTGGAGCAGATTGTCCAGAGGCTCAGGGGGGCAGGGAGGAGGCAGAGGGTGAGACTAGGCAGCAAACTGGGGTTCAAGGCAGGAGGAAAAGGGGGAGGAACAGCAGGCGCGGGGGCAAGGGGCTCGGCAAATTCTTGGGGGCTGTTGGAGGAGGCTCCTGTTCAAACTCGCCCTGGGCGGTCGTGCTTGCCTTGGCTGTGTTACCATGGGCACGGCTGTGAGCGGCAGCAACTCTGTGAGCTCTGTGAGCGGCAGGAACTGTGTGAGATTTGCGAGTGACAGGAGCTCTGTGAGAGCAGCAGGAGCTCTGTAGAATCTGTGAGTGACAGGAGCTCTGTGAGAGGCAGGAGCGGCAGGAGCTCCCCTCTGGTTTTGCCACTCTCTGATTAATCGGTAGAAGCTGCCTTCCTTGGTGTTTGTGTTGCAATGAGGGTTTTGAAGAGCAAGCAGCAGCTGCTGCTGCCCTTGGTGGCCACGCACCACCACATCTACGAAGAACTGAAATTCAAAGGTTGCAAAGGCTACAGAAATGAGGCTGAAATTCATCCTGCACTCCTGAGTGCATCGCCGCATGAATTACTGCTGCGCAGATTCTTCGTGCAGCTAGGTGTACTTGAGCAGCCTGTGAGGCCTGGGTGCGCCCTGTACCCATTGCTTTTGTGCTGATAGTCAAAGCATTGCTAAGCATGACTCTGTGCGCATGGCTGCGAGCATGGTCATTTGAAGGCATGGTTTTCAAAGGTGCAAGAGCATGGAAGTGTGTGTGTGTGTGTGAGTGTGCGTGCGTGCGTGCGTGCAGTATTTAGAAGCTTTGGCTGCATTGCAAAATGATTATTTTTGTTTATGCTTGCTGTCTGGTGTGCATCCCTTGGTGGTTGATGGGTGAGGGAATGGAGCATGCCTGTGCATGCAGAAGGACACGGCACTGGTTTATTAAATCCGTAGGAATTGTGCAGCACAGATGCACCTATCGGCACAACAAGAAAATATGTGCTCATCATTGAAATCCATGTGAGGCAGCGTAGACTTCTACTTCTTCATGCAAGGCAGGGCGCATGCTAGCTGAGATGCTGGTAGCTTGTGAGCTTGCCTCCTCCGTATGTGTTCCAGTGCTGTCCGTTCCTTGTGCGTGTTTGCAAGCATGGCTCCTGAGATGCCGGTGGCTTATGAGCTTGTCTCCTGTACATATGTTCTGATGCTTTCCATTCCAATTACCGTGCATGCTACGCATGTTCATCTGTGTCCATTCCTATAACTGACGTGCTACTAACCTGCTGCTTTCAATTCCTGCAACCTGTCTGTATGTGCATCAGGGCTGGAAGCAGGAACATGGCAATTTAAAGTTGGATGTTTGCCTGCATGGGTGTGCCAATGATTGTGCACCGGGGGGGTGCTTGTGTGCACTGTGGCTGTATATTCATGGAGTGCAGAAAAGAAAAGAAGAACTACGTAGGCAGAGGAAACTCTCCCTACATCAATTAAGGAAAAGGGGACACATTGGCTCAGAAGAGCCTTGAATCCCCTCCACCAGTGCAGACCACAAGCAATGATTGCATGCTTGGATGCTTGTGTGCACTGTGGCTGTATATTCATAGAGTGCAGACCACAAGCAATGATTGCATGCTTGGATGCTTGCGTGCGCTGTGGCTTTATTTGCGTGACGAAGTGCAGGATTGCAAGGAATGGTGATGTTGGCATGCTTTGCCAGTGCTGCTTTGAGGTCAAGGAGGCAATGTTTGGCAGAGGCACATGCAGCTAATAATCAATGTCTGGTTGTTGGCTTATATTGATGAAGACAAATGTATTGGTGAAAACCTTCATTCATCCATATTCATGTGTATCTGATGTGTAATAATTGATTGCAAGCGCTGACCTGCGCTCTCATGAACTTGAGTTCCCCGCCACGAAATCAATTTCTTAGCTCAGTAGAGGGCAGTAGAAAAGTGTTCTAGAAATCAAGCTACATCCCAGAGTGCGTCATAAAAGTTAAGGAAAGGGATGAATGCTGTACCTGCCTATGTGGACAGCTTAGCTGAAGCAAAAACGGTGCCGAAACTAAATCAGTCCAAGCTGGAAGACAAGAACAAAACATACAAGTCAGTCACAGCATTTCAGGCACGCTGGCACAAACTTGGAAAGGAAAAGAAAGGGTTACATAGCTGTACCTGCCTACGAGGGCAGCTCAGCTGAAGCATAAAGAGATGCCTGCAACCAAACCAGACCTAAGCTTGAAACTAAAAGAAAAGCTTGAAGTCTACAACTGTTTTTGCGTTGCTAAAAGAACAGAGATACATGGGAAGCGTAGAAGTTGCCCAAACTGTTTCTCCAAAAACCGTGCCATGTTTATGTACACAAACTTGGCTATTCCTAGGACATCAGCCTGGTTCATGAGCTCTCTAGGATAGGATAGGATAGGATAGGATAGGGTTACATAGCTGTACCTGCCTGCAAGGGCAGCTTAGCTGAAGCAGAAGTTACAAGGTTTACAAGGTTTACAAATTAAGCCATCAGTCAAGAAGTGCGACTGCTAGGCTGCTCATGTGAAAGACTGTATTATAAAATGTTAAGAAGTGTTTGTGTAGCCCATGCATGTAAGTGTACAAAAAAAACCCTTGCCAAGAACAAGGGAAAAAATTTCCACTGGTGTTTGTATGACAAAGCAACGGCGAATAAAGATCAGGAGTTTGCCAGGACCAACCGACTGAATCAAAAAAAGGCGGAGAGCAACATTTGTTTGTTTGTGTGGTAACGTAAGGAAGAAGCACGGTCCGTCACACTGAGCATGCCAAGAACAAAGGGGGCAAATAGGTATAAATAAAATTGACGTAAGGAGGAGCAGCACATGCACAATGAGAGGGTCAGGAACATCAAACATGGTCTGATTCATCACCCTCCTGCTGCGGGCCCTGCTGCTAGAGAAGCTTTGAACCAGCACTTGCCTGGCTTAGACTGTAAGTTGCTCATTAAAACACCTTGAAAAGCAGATTGTAAAAAGATGCAGGCGCTCCCCTTTCATAGTCGTTCCAACACCCCAGCAGCAAGCACAGCTAAAAACAAGGACTTGTTCTCGAAACAGTGTATTTAGACTTTTTTTTTCTTGCCTTGGAACCAGAGCACCACGCAGCCAAGGTAGAATAATGTTTGTTCTTCACACAGGGGAAGCACTGCTGTATGTGAGTAAAAGCATTCTCTGTATACAGGCAAGCGTCAACATGATTGTTACCTCTCTCATCCATGCACACACCACGTCCTCTGTTCTGTTAACCATCCCATTCATTGTATCATCAAGCGTAAGTTCAGCACTGGCACCTCACGTGTGTTGGAGGTCTTCAATTGTAGGTTCTGTGTGTGCTCCTTCCTTCCTCCCCCTCTCATTGTGTGTGACGCCAGCGCTTGCATCCCGACTCTTGCATTGCGTGACTGAGAGGGCACTGCAAGTGGGATTACCCGGACCTCATAAGTTATGGTGTTCAAGTCAGGTTCATTGGTGTGTGTCTGGTCCAGGACATTCCAGCAAAGTCGAGAACAGCAGAGGAGCTCAAAGAGCCCTCTGAGTTGGCAACTTCCCGGTCATGAAGCTGTGTGGGGCGGATGCAAGCCTGGGCCGTTGCTTGCTTCGGTGGTCCTGGATTCTGCAGTGTCCGCTGCAACGTCGAGCTGTTTTACGAGCTACATTTTCCTTTTTATTTATTTCCTGAGAAAAAAGGTAAGGGGGCACGACTCTGATGATGTCACCATCTTTCAAGAACCTCAGCTCAAGTCACCTTCCATACCATTCTGTTAGGTTTGGGCGGGGTCACCTACAAACCTCACACTCTGGAGCCTCTTAAAGAGCTTGGTCTTGATACTCATACAGCCATCAAACTTGCTCTGAAGCTTCATGGTCATTGTGTCAAATACGATTATAAATTCGTTTAACCAGACGCGCTCTTGAGAAGGCTTCTTTCAACTCTCATCACCGAGACCAGGCACGGGCTACTGCTAGTGATCCTCCTGATCCCCATCGATTTTTTTCTGTCTTGGTGGAGGGGATACATGGTGCCGGTGGGGGCGGACTTGGCAAGCGTAATCTTTCTTTCTTTCATGGTGCCTTGGCCCTAGGCATTTTCTTTTCCTTGATTGATGTGGGGAGTGATTTCACTGCCTGCGTAATATTTCTTTTTCTGTTTGGTGCATGTGCAGGAATTTGGAGGTCGTGCTGTGCGAACCTTCATCAAAGAGAAAAAGAAAGAAAGGCTACGCTTGCCAAGTCCGGCCGCGTGCACTAAGGAAGGTCACCTGTCCTAAAAGAAAGCGCCCAAACCTCACAGACCAAGAGGAAAAGCAAGCACAGAAGTCTACGCCAGCAAGCTGGCCCCCACCATGGAACCTACGACACGAATGTCAGGCAGGCCCTGTCCAGCAAGCTTAAGATTCACCCTTAAGCCCTAAACATACTCTCCAACATTCCAGCATGGGCCCCCCTCTTCCCTATGAGAGCCAACCGAGATTGGGAGGCAAGCACAGAGTTATGCAGACCCATGATGAGACACTCCACCTCTGAACTCCTTCTCCACCGCGCCACTTCCAGGACCACTTCTGCACGAATCTTCCTCCGGCACCCAAAAAACCTACCATCACTTCCTTTGTCTGTGTTAACCAAGCCTGCTTTCCAAGGGCTTCTACTAAGAGCTCTTGTAATCATTCTTCCAGCAACATTGTGCTGCTCAGTTTTCATGCTGGAGATGACATGATTTTGGCAGCCTGATCATGAGAGCATGTGGAGTGCGCTGTTTAATTGATGTCAGCCTGCCAGAGAGCATTATGGGTTGGTGGACCTTTTGAAGCGAGCCGCATTCTTTGGTCATAGAGGTTGCCTGTGTGATATTGTAAGATGGTGCGCTTCACAGGGGAGGATGTACAGGGCATGTTTCTAATGTTTCTTGCTCGATAACTTCATGCCCATTCTGTCATGTGTGCCAACAAGCTTGTTACAACTAGGCATGCTATTGAAAACAAAAATACTTCTCGCAGCCGGGTTATAGAGCTGGGTGCTTCCAACAACCCTCCAGATTCCCATTGTAATCTTCTTTTTGTAGCTCCACGGTGGAGGGGATTCAAGGCTCTTCTGAGCCAATGTGTCCCCTTTTCCTTAATTGATGTAGGGAGAGTTTCCTCTGCCTACATAGTTTTTCGTTCTTTTCTTTTCTGAAGACATTGTCATGACGAGAGTCTGCTGCAACGAGAGTGTGCTGCAAGTTAGTTGAGTTAGTTGGACAGTTGGTATTCATACCTGTGATTGAGCAGCTGTGGCTGCGTTTAGAGAACATTACTTTGCACTCGTAATAGCGCCATCCTTATTCTTGTTGTTTCCCATTAGCCATCTTGTAAGAGCCTAGATTAGCAGCAATAATCCACTGAGCCCGTGGACCATGTCAGGCTAGAAAGCCCCAAGCCCTAGGAGGAGGAGAACAGCAGCAACCCCCAGTTAAGTGTGTGTGTCCAGCATTAGTGCGCGCAGCGCGGTCTAGCCAGAGTAAGATCCATAACGACTTGAGTCAGTGAGGGTCGCGCCGACCCTTTAGAACTTGCACAAGAGATTCTGTTTGCCAAGCCCTGGGTGCCCCGGTGAATTTGCTAAGTGCTGTGCGCCACAACATCAATATTTCCCTTCTCTAAACGCCTGGTCATGGGATGTAAAGACACTGTTATGGCTGCGTCACTTCCTCAGCCTGACAACATTGTTGGTTTTTTTATCTACATGTGGTAAAAAATTCTAATAATAAGAGTAGTAGCCTGTTTTGGGATAAGCAAAACCAAGCCTGTATCGTGTATGCATGAAGCACTTTAGAGCATTTTGAAGACATGGAAGGTAGATGATTTTAGGATTGGGTACAGGAGCTGTGGATGTGCCGGGGGTACGCTCTCTTTTTTTCTCCTTGGCTAACCAAGAGGTATGAGAAGATGGATTTCTACCGGGGCTTGCGCCAGGGTTCCCAGTATCATCCACGTTATTCTTGGCTTAGTTTGCCTGATATCCTGCAATAGCGTCTGCACCATTTTCATCAGCAATGGCAGCATGGGATTTTACTTTGTAGACACAAATATTGGTCTGTGAGTTGCATACGGGAATGGATATGATTTAAAGGACATCCCCTTGAATGTGTTGTTGTGCTTCTCAGTCAAGATTCGTTGTTTGCCTAAGTATTGGGTGAAGAGAGATGAGACTGTCTGGAGCAATGTGTGAATAAGAGTGCATGCCACCAGTGATGGCAGCAGCAATTGCTGCTAATTCAGCTTGACATGTGATGTTGAAAATTCCAGCACCGTTGGGCTCAACGTAATTTTTGCTTTCATTGAGAGGGCAGTAGAAGCCTGCTCCAACTCCTTGTTTGCCATTCTGGATATGACAGCTACCATCCGTGTACGCCATGTCCTCCAGCCAGGGATGCTCTTTGCCAGACGTGCGCTTTTTTGTGTTCCTTTTAAAGAAGTTCTTAAGAAACAAAACCATCATGTTGCATAAACAATATTACATTCCTCAAAAAAGATTAATTTCAGAGGACCCCAGGACCCCAGATCAATCTCCTGGCCTCAGATCACCCAAAAACAATCGCCCACCCTGGGACCGAATTTTCACATCCAAAGAAAAAAAAGGAAATTTATGCCAGCCAAAAGGCCGTGTGCATGAAAAAAAAGTTTCTATTACTAGCGAGGTAAAAAGGGTCTCGCCAAAGGGCCCTCAAACCTAGACTAGATGCAGCTAGTCCTGGAGAAAGCCAGGAACAGAGCTAATGAGGATCGTCAGCCATGCTCCTGGATGCCCAGACTCTCTTTCTTCTGCCCTCCATCGCCACACGCCCAGCTACCCCCCCCCCCCCCTTCCCAAAGCCTCCTGAAGATGAAAATGTCTGGTGCCTGTAATAAACCCTCCTCTACCTCCAAACACACCAGGCACTGACGCTACCCAGTGGCTCTGGAACTACAAGCAGGACAAGGCTGTTGAATTGAGCGCAGAACAAGCTAGCAACACCATCTTCCGCTATGACCATGTCATCCTAAAAGCTTTGGGCTAGCAACATTTATGGAAACCCAAGAGATCCTCTCAAGAGAAGCATCAAACTCAATACAAAGTACAATGGCACCCTGTCACCATTAAAAAATGTGCCTTGCCATTTTCCAAAATGACGGGCTGAAATTGGCCTAATCAAAGCATGTTCCAAAAAGAAGTAAACTAGACCTGTGTTGTCAGCTCTGCTGGAGTACAGTGTGCAAAGAAGACACATTTGAACCTCAATGCTTTGACGATATGCCCACCTGTGATACCTGCCACTGCACATACCATTGGGGCTGTCTCATAGATGTCAAAGCTTGCTCCCAAATTGACCGGGCACTGAGCAAACAAAATGAGCACTGGGACTGCCCTGCATGCGCCTCTTTGTCAGACCCCCGAAAGCGGAAAGGATCAGCTTCTCTGGAGATTGCGAAATGATCTATGTGGAATGGCATCCTAAATGGGAAGCTGCCGATATGTTACAAATGCATCCAGATTTGGATGCTCATGTGCAAGCCTTTGAGGAGGAAAGACCGGAACAAACAGTATACCCCTCAGACACATGAGATAGATCTGGACAACCTTGTCAACCAAGGCTTCGAAGGCAATCCTCAGAGCCTATCTGAATATTCATGGCTCTCAACTACCGGCTGCACCATCTGCAGGAATGTCACCTTTGGCTTCCAACCTACCAACCCCCAGACACGTATCATGCCAACATGGCAATATGATATGTGTGCTGCTTGAAAACTTTGAAGCATCCAGAAGGGCAGGCATCCACGCCACCATTCAGCCACCTGTCCAGGATTCAGCAACTGAAATTACGGGACTGCTCTCACGTCATAAGGCTCAACAAACAGACCTCTCAGCCAAGAGCAAAAAGCTCCACAATTCTAACACGCTGATCACACCTCCCCACATCCAATCAGCCCTACACAAATGGTGCATGGTCTCAACAGAGAGGTTTTCCAACCCTCTTGAATTTGACGACACCTACAACACTTTATCAAAGCACAAGCAACCGTGACCAGGTCTTCGGGGCACACACGGACACCCTCTCTATACGCTGCAACGGCTCCTCCTTCTGCCATCCCCCTCATGATGGTGAAATTATGTTCAGACTCCTGCGCCACGCAGTACACTCCTCCCTACAAACCACTGAGCCAGTTGCCACCTTCATGCTTCTGCCCCACTGGAGAGGCTTCAGCTGTAACGCTTATATGAGCTGGCTTAATCATTACCCAGATCTTGCAAAAGTGCTTGCCAAATTTCCTGCCAGAAACATCCAATTCCAGGCACCACAACACTGGTTTGATATCATATCCAACCCTACCTTACCTTCTTATCCTATGCAACTCATTGTCGTGTGGAACCTTAATGCCAGAGTAATGCTAGGTAGCGCAAACAGAGACTGGTTCCAACTCCTCAATCAAGATTTACCAGAAGGTCACTGGCTACCCCTGGATCGTCCTATTAGGATTAGTAATCCTACCACGCCACTGCGTACCCACCTACACCTAGCATCAAACACCAGGAATAAGAAATTCCAATCACTTCCCCCTGACACACATAGCTGTTTACACAAGTGCCCCCAGGCCAGGGCAGCTTTCATCCCTGCCAAAAATATTTCTCACCTAAAATCAAGGACTGGAGAGAAATCACCTACACTGATGGCAGTGTAATTAAACACAAAGATGACGATTCCCCTCCACTTTCTGGTTCAGGTGTTTACAAACCGGGAAGGGACACTGCTCCACCCTCCTTGCAGCTGCACGTCAAACCAAATGGCCATGGGCCTACGAATATCATCAACAGAGCGAAACTTGCAGTTTTTCTTGTGGCTCTCCAACAAGGGCAAACTGACATTGCCTCTGATAGCGCATCCAGCCTTTCCCAAATTTCCAAACAGACTCTCAATCCGATGCGCATGAGGTATCACCTACATGCAGAGCTCATTTGTGCTATCATAGCACAAATATGATATGATATCAAACATATTAGAGCACTCCCCTCATCCTATCCATTTCTATAAAGTCAAAGCCCATTCTGGCATTATAGGAAATGAGGGGGCTTACACCTGCGCACGCACAGCAGCCCTCTCAGACACCATAGACATCGCACTTCCAGATGCCAGGGACCACTTCCACAATTTTTATTGGCTGTCTTTGAAGACCCCTCGTGCACAAAATGATGGCATGCACTGCTCCCACACTTTCTCAATCCACTACCTCACCAACCTAAACAACAAACTTAAAGCACATATGCACAAGAAACACAAGCTTGGCTCTGCTGACATCTCTGATCAGAGATCTCATGAGATGGAAGAAACTTAACGATACCATACCACCCACCACCACTGCAAACTGTCACTGACATGACAAAACACTGAAACACACAACCCAATCTCTCAACTTCGAGTTGCTATCAAGGATATCAGCAACTCCTTCTGGCAAAATCCAGAGGTTACTCTGAAACAACAAATAAAAATGTGGTGAAGTACCGAACAGGTACACTGTACACACAGACATGCCTTCGCTTTCAGAATTTTTCTTATAGTTCTGGAAGATGCCATCTTTGCGATGATATGGACCACATACTACTCAGGTGTACAAATCCAAAAATGAGTGGGATGCATACCAACAGACACCATGGACTTCAAGGGCTTGAAGCCCTTAGTCTCTGTGTGAAAGCTCTCAGTAAAGGCCGGTATGGCTCATCCCTTATTGGTCATCCATACCAATAGTAATGGGAGACTCCTGGATCAGGGCATACAAGTCCCTGAAAAAATATCGAGAGCTATTCCAGACTAGGTTTCCCCCAATGGTACTGGCTCCCCTACCCGCCACCAAAGCCGCCCTGATGCTCTCTTTGTGCGCCCTATTCCAGGCAGACAAGCTCACCTTGATCCTTCCAAGATCCCTCCTCAAAACAGGGACATCCACCATGTTGAACTGAAATTCTGCCCTGACACGAATCCTTTCATCACCTTCGAACGTGCAGCAACTCAACATTCTCACACCATAACTAGACTTAAAACACGCAGCTTGAGGTTTTAAACAGGAATCACAAAGTGACTCTGCACATCATCTTAATTGGGGTGGCTGGCACCAATTACAATGAGTTTACAATCACACGTCTTATCAATTTGGGCCTTACCAAACAAAAAGCTAAATCACTAGCATCCAAGCTTAGGGACCATGCCATCCAAGGATTAATCACTTTCTTGAACACAAGACACACTCTTTGTTTTCACGGGGGCTTCTGGGGGAGGGGTGCTGGGCGTGCGGCGGTGGAGGACGGGAGAAGGAGAGTCTGGACGCCCAGGAGCATGGCGAGCAACCCTCCAGATCCCCATTAGATCTGTTTCTGGCTCTCTCCTAGGCTAGCTGTGTCCAGTGTAGGTTTGGAGGGCCCTCTGGTGAGGCCTTTAGCTTTCCAGTCAGGGGGCCTTTCCTTATTGCATGCGGCCTTCGGCCTGCGTAGACTTTTCTTTTCTTTCTGGTGCTAATAATAGCCTATTATTACTAAGTGATGATGGTGTGGCAACTGAAGCTGGATGCTAATGACTAAGATTTTTGCCTGGGAACTCGGGATGAGCCCAAGCTTTTCCTTTTCTTTTTTTCCCAACTTGATAAGAGGTTCGATGGTGTAATTATTGTAAACAGTGCCTGCCACACCAACTAGGATGATGCAATTTCACCTTGTTGCTCTTGTTTGGGTTTCTTTTTAAGTCTGGTTACAGTGCTAGCATGCTGGGGGTTGCAGCTTCCAGAGTGGGAAAGGGGCTGGTATCAGGGCAGAACTTAAGAAGATGAATGTCCCTGTCTTGGGGAGGGATCTTAGAAGGATCGATATGAGTAGTTCTGCCTGGTGTAGATGGAAGAGGGCATACAGGCCCTTACGGGAATTTCAAACGCAGACTGCATGCTTTTGCTAAATCATAGGGTGCAAGGCTATTATATCACCAGTATTTACTACTTTTTAATCAGATATACTCGCACCTCGCAAAGAAAAAGAAAAAGAAAAAGAAAAACTACATAGGCAGAGAAACCCTCCCTACATCTGTTAAGGGGGCCACATTGGTGCACAGACCGCATGACCTCCCCACCACGAAGTTCAGACTGAGAGAAGCACGGCAGGCAGAGAAAGAAGACAGGTCCAGCAACGAGAAAGAGAGCAGGATGATAGCTGAGAGACTGGTGTACCACTAGATATGGAGCTTTTTGGAAAAAACAAGGATACTCCTCACAGCCAGGTTCTGGGACCAGGTGCCTCTAGCAACCCTCCAGATCCCCATTAGCCCTTTCTGTTCCTGCTTTGTGGTGGAGGGGAATTATAGCTCTTTTGAGCCAATTTATCTCCTTTTCTTAATTGATGTAGGGAAGTTTCATTTCTTTTCTTTTTGGCTCAATGACAGCAGCATGCCTCATTAGAAATTACACTCCAACAACCAAGTCATATATTGCATGGTATTCCATGTATTGGAAGGAAAGGCCCTCACAGTCCATGTCAGCTGGTGAAGAAGGAGACATGATAGAGGAGGGTTAAACAGCGTCTGGCGCTGTGCTAGGGAAAGGTGACCTGAGTCCTAAGCCCCAAGCACAACTTGGAAAGTAAGGTCAAGGAGTTCAAAACAAGGATAGCCAACCTGAACACAACTGCAATTTCTCGTTGGCCTTGACTCGGGAACCTTTTTTAATATAAGAAGTAGCATACAGTACACACGCAATTGTGACCCCCTTCACTCTACAGACGTGACAGTTGGTCTGGTTTAATCAACCGTGTGTGTGTGTGTGTTTGTGTGTGTGTATGTGTGTGTGTGTGTGTGTGTTTGTGTGTGTGTGTGTATGTGTGTGTGTGTGTGTGTGTGTGTATGTGTGTGTGTGTGTGTGTGTGTGCGTGCGTGCGTGCGTGCGTGCGTGCGTGCGTGTGTCAGAAGCTGCGCATTAGCATTTGCTGCCATATAAAACATTTAGCGATCTTATGAAATTGCACTGTATTAATCAATTACACTGCATTAATTAATGTTTGATCTGCAGCGCCTGCTCGTTTCATATCGATCCAACCAGCTGCTTTCTTGGGATAATGGGTCCTCACAATTGTAAAAACAATACATTTATATTGTAAAATGATTTCCAGAAAGCCCTAATGACCCTCAGCGGTCTTGCCTCTGTGTGTTTTGCTCTGCTGCTGGCATGCCCCAACCGCTTGGTTGCAGGTGTAAAACCCACATATGATGAGACTCGTTGGACTAAGGTGGAATGGAGCAAGTGGAAACTGCCATTCCCTCATGGGCTTGGCACAGGGGATACATCTCCTCTCCTGGCTGCATACCCAGAGCTCTCAGAGGTGGAGCAAAGCAGCCTGGACGGACCATATGGACGCAGCATTCCAGAGGAGTGAGTATGTTGCAATACAGCATGCTGTATGTGTGTGTGTGTGTGTGTGTGTGTGTGTGTGTATGTGTGTGTGTGTGTGTGAGCGTGTGTGTGTGTGTGAGCGTGCGTGTGCGCGTGTGTGTATGTGTGTACATGTGTGTGTGTGTGTGTGTGTGTGTGTGTGTGTGTGTGTGTGTGTGTGTGTGTGTGTGTGTGCGCGTGCGTGCGTGTGTGTGCGCGTGCGTGTGTGTGTGTGTGTGTGTGTGTGTGTGTGTGTGTGTGCGCGCGTGCGTGCGTGTGTGTGATGAGGGATGTCCTAACAGTTCTTATGCATGGTGTCACTGGCGCTCTCCGTGCAACAGGCTTGCTAACAGTGCCCTGATGCTGGGTCTGGAGGGTTTCGATGACGAGGACATGATCCCTGCTGCCGCTGCTGCTCTGCAGTGTGTCACCTGCCATGGTGAGTCAAATCAAAGCTTTGGATAATGTGTGTGTGTGTGTGAGAGAGAGAGAAAGAGAGAGAGAGAGAAAGAGAGAGAGAGAGAGAGAGAGAGAGAGAGAGAGAGAGAGAGAGAGAGAGAGAGAGAGAGAGAGAGAGGAGGGAAACGGGAGACAGGCGAAGCATTCCTGATGTCACAAGCATAAGCCCTCTCTCTCTCAACAATCTCAACAGCCAGGAAATATTATCCAATCCCCTCTCTCAAAAGTCAATGCAAGCTGCCATGCAACATTGTCAGCCATGCAAGCCATCACTACAAGATTGTTCCAGCCACATATTCAGATCTGCAATGCATAGAGGAAAGCGAGCGTTCATGCATGCATGGAGGGAGAGGGAGCGATTGTGAGAAGCAGATGGAGCGACTAATCAAGTTCATAACAGGCTACCCCTAAGGAACCTGTGCAGTGCATGAAGCTTGCTCGCTCATGAATAAGAAAGCAAGGGAAAGAGTACCGAAAGGATGGGATGGGGTAATGACTTGACCCAATCCAATAGCTAACAAGTGCAAGGTGTGTTGGATTGGGCAGTTTCTGTTTTTTAACCCAACCCCAAATTCAGGCCTTGTAAGTGGAAGGGTTGAGAGCGCCTGCGTGCCAGCCTTATCAGAACATCATGTGCTCAATCGGACTGTGTGCCAGCCCCCAATCAGAGCAGCAATCAGACTGATTGCCCAGCCCTATCAAGAGCAGCAATTAGAATGAGTACCAGCCAATCAGAGCAGCAATCTGAGTGTTGGCCCTGTCAGCACCTGCTCAATCATACTTAGTGTCAGCCCTATTAGAGCAATGATCAGACTGAGTGCCCTGCTCTACCAAGAGCAACAATCAGATGGAGTGCCAGCCCTTCAAGATAAGCACCTGCTCAATCAGACTATGTGTCCATCCATTTGAACTGCAACCTTACAAAAGCCTTGAAGGGACATGATTAGGACTGGCCATTCCATTCTTGTGTGCCATATGTGATTCCACATTTCTCTACAAAAAATCCTAATACCGCTGCGTCACAAATGTATTGCGACGCTGATTTATGCGAGTACCAAAATGTTTTCATTAATCAATTAATGAGTCTTAAGGGTTTACAAGGACCGCCAAAAAAGCTCAGGATGTGCAAACTAATGCATTTTCCTATCTCAAGCTCCCCATGTTGCACCAGCCAGGCTGCATGGGAGTCAGCCTGCTTCTTGTCACGCTTCTTCTACCTTCAGTGTGGTGCAGCACATGTCAGGAAGGGTACTTTGCCCCTCAGCAGCATGTGGCTGCATTCTGGGGCCCGACGGATTGCTTGGTATAAAGCTGGACCTTTTCAAGGCTTTGGATAAAGTCGTTTTCAAAGACACCTCATACAGCGAACGATCCCAATAATTATTTACTTAATCGCAAAACCCCCAGTATATCAAGGTCGTCCTTACAAGCAGACCCTCCTAGGCACCTCACCCCATCCTCGGAGCTAATCCTTAAAGAGGGGAAATAACTATTTTAACTGCATTATTTCAAGTCCTGGAATGGTGCAGCGGGTGGAAGCTCAAAGATTTCCTGCTTTGAGGCCATGGTCTGAAGAGCGCAAAACTTTCCAGCGCTTTTGATAAATGGCAAACATAAGGAGCAGGCAGCCTGCCATTGAGATCGACACTATAGAAGGGCCATGGTCGCAAGCAAGTACGCACTTCTTGCATAGGTCCTCGGGTAAATTGCCCTTTTTGGACACCGCAAAGTGGGGCATGACTGCAGTTTTTTTTTTTAAGGTTTCCATGCAGGAGCCACAAAGCTGTTAATTTTAATATTACTTATTCTTATTGCTTAAAATAAGTAATAGTCATAAAGCGCATGGCTGCTAGACGCATCTTTCGCATGCACCTTCGCCAGCATAATCCAAAGCCTTCAACTGGAAGCTTGTATTATTTGCCTTGTACCAAGCCAGCGCAATCTTTAAACTGCACAAAACTATATGATTAAGAGTCCTTATCTGCGCACTGTGTGCCCACAGACCACACATATCCGATGTGTAAAACCTACTTACAGGCACGCAGCCATGGTTGCTGCTGCACAGCAGAATGTGGACAATATGTACTTTAAAAAAGCACACTTTTTACTTTCTTGCCCAATCTTTGTGGATTTTCATGCAGCTGTGGTTGCTGCTGCATGTCAGGGCATAGCTATCAACATTTACAGCTTGAGGTCTGCATTTAAAGCAATGCTAACCCTACTTTGCACTTTTGGCTGTTGGCATGTACAGCTTGAAGTCGCATTCACAACGATGCTCAGCTTGACTGGCACTCTTGCCCACAATCTATAGAGGGGGTGCTTGGATTTTTTTAATTGCACACGGTGTTGGAAAGAAGATGTGTGGGCTCCTCTTGCGACATGTACTCACGGAAATACTCTCATGTACACTCTTGCTCCCAATGTGTGTGCACCTCCATGCAGCAAAACATTGACCGCCGCACGGCAGCACATGGTAGACGTTGTGCTCTTGCTTATAACGTGCGCTCAAGATAGCATGCTTACACTCTTGCTCACAATTCATGTGCTCCTTCGCGCAGCCATGGTGACCACTGCTTGGCAGCGCATGGCCACGGATGTACTCTCGCTTGCATTCCATGCACTGGACAGCAAAGAGTGGAAGGACATTTCAGACGGAAGACGGCAGCGTGTGTACATGCGTGATGCCTGCAGGCGTGAGGTGAGTGTTAGATGACTGTAATTGTGGGGATTTTGCTGCTTGCAGCGTGTGTTCCCTGGCCTAGGGAAACCTGGTGACAATTATACACTCAGTATCCCAGGAGCATAAAAGTGTAAAAGTGCATGTACGCACCCCTTGTAATGCAATTGTAGTGCATCACCTTGCCATGGCACATACCATCCCCTTTTAAGCATAACAGCCCATCCTTTCCTATTGCTCGCATCAGTAACAGCAGCTCACCTCTCCCCAACCCATGAAGCAACAGATCATTGATCTCTCTTCTCACTCATGCTCCTCAACTGCACCTTGTACAGGTCACGCACGCAGTGCTCATGCGCAACTCTATTGCCAAGATCAGCACCAAGTCATTCACCCTTACCACTCATGCTCCTCAACCGCACCTTGTACAGGTCACGCGCGCAGTGCTCATGCGCAACTCTATTGCCAAGATTGAGGGCAGCACTCAATCAGGCCAAGACCTCATTTTTGTTGTGATCAGGTGTGCGCTTTTTTTTGAAAGGCCAACCACAAGGGACTGAACCTAGCTATAATTGGGTGTGGCTTGCATGCCTTGTTGTGGTGTCAGGTGTGCTGTCATGGTGGTCGGCTGCGGCTTGCATGCTTTGCTGCAACAAGACTTGTTGTGCTGGAATCGTTAGAAATGCTGGAACTTGTGTGTGTGTGTGTGTGTGTGTGTGTGTGCGCGCGCGCGCGCGTGTGTGTGACCTGCCACAGTCGCTTTCGCTGCCCTCTGATTCAACATCAAATCCCGTGTTACCATTGGCTTTCAAATCGCTGCCTACTTATTCGATGTCCAACCACTTCCTGCCATTGGTTGTTAAGTCACTGCCTGCTTGTTTGGAGACAAACCCCACCCTGCAGTTGGTTGTCTCCTTGGATACCCTCAATGTCCATGAAACCCTTGCTCGCATCCTCACTGCCTTTGCGTCCTCCCTTGCTTGCGTCCTCATTGCCTTTGCGTCCTCCATTGCTTGCACCTTCAACACTGTTGCGTCCTTCCCCACTTGCAACCAAATGGCATCAGCTTGCAAACAAATCGCACTGAAGCATACAGTGAACACGTACATACACACATGCATGTGTGTGTGCTCCTACTTGTAATAAGGTCTCGCCAGGCTGCTGCCAGCAGCAGCACACCCATGCAAGAGAGCCCCAGTGGATTCAGCAGCAGCCAAGGCACTAAGGGGAGTGTTAGCGGCAGCAGCAATGCCAACAGTGATGGCAGTGACAGTGTTGACAGCAAAAGTGGTGGTAGCAGTGAGAGGGGCGGCGACTCGCCACCTACATACGCCGAGAAGGCAGCTGTCCAGATGGCGTGCAAGGTGTGTGTTTGTGCAAAGGTGGCCATGTTAGAGCAAAAGGCTCCGTCAACTCCACAGAGGCTTGGAGGGTTTGGGCAGTAACCAATGAGGCAAAGACAGAGAAAGGTAGGAAGGTCCAAATGATGCAAAGGGGGGAGGTATCAATGATGCAAAGGAAAGGAAAGGCAATGACCCATATGATGCAAAGGGGGGAGGTATCAATGATGCAAAGGAAAGGAAAGGCAATGACCCAAATGATGCAAAGGGGGGAGGTATCAATGATGCAAAGGAAAGGAGAGGCAATGACCCATATGATGCAAAGGGGGGAGGTATCAATGATGCAAAGGAAAGGAAAGGCAATGACCCATATGATGCAAAGGGGGGAGGTATCAATGATGCAAAGGAAAGGAAAGGCAATGACCCATATGATGCAAAGGGGGGAGGTATCAATGATGCAAAGAAAAGGAAAGGCAATGACCCATATGATGCTGTGTGCATGCGCTTGAGAGATAATGCTTGTCAGGAGAAAGAGACGAGGGGTGGTTGGAAAGGGTTGGACACACTTGGGTTGTAGTTGAAATTAAGCCTGCAAAGTGCAGTCGCTGGGCATGCATGAGCGCCTGGATGCATACATGATGCATGAATGCCCCGACAAATGGTGCATGAATGTCTGGATGCATTAATGCCTGAATTTCCCTGCGGATCGCTGCTTCTGTAAACACTGGATCCTCTTCGGTACTCTCAAGCCGCTGCGCGCAGCCACCTTCTGTTGATCTACGCCTGTGCTTCTGCCACACAAGCTGCTGTGGGAGCCTGCAAGCAAAGCTGTGGCCGACGCCATTGCAGCAGAGGGCCTCCCCTGAGAAAACCAGAGAGGAGGGTTTTCATTGCTGTTCCACCTTCTCTTGATCTTTGCCCATGCTTTCACTTGCAGAAGCTGCTGCAGGAGCCTGCAGGCACAGCCGTGGCCGACGCCATTGCAGCAGAGGCCCTCAAATTCAAACACCAGGTCCTCACGCTTCTACATGACCATGGCATGCTGGGGGCGCCAGGTAGGGCATGGGTAGAGGTATCCATGCCATGCACAGAAAATTGAAGGAGCCAGTCGTCTAGCCTCAAGCTACAGGAGTGGTATAGGAGAGAGTGTGCATATGGCTTACAACAAGCAAAAGCAGGGGCTAACTTTCAGCAGGTCCACACTTTAACTTCCAGCAGGTCCACACGCTTCTACGTACCATGGCATACTGAGTCATGAGGTGGAGG
This sequence comes from Dunaliella primolecta, assembly GCA_914767535.2. Classification (NCBI taxonomy): domain Eukaryota; kingdom Viridiplantae; phylum Chlorophyta; class Chlorophyceae; order Chlamydomonadales; family Dunaliellaceae; genus Dunaliella; species Dunaliella primolecta. The sequence continues at coordinate 4,438,697 of OU611764.1, forward strand.
GTGCGTGAATTAGATCGCACAAGCACTGTAAATAGTGTGTGCCATACCCACCCTCTATTATCACGCCACCCATGTCACTCCTCTGTGCACCAAGATGATGTGAAAGCGTGAGGGCTTGGTTGCTTTAACTTTTGGCCTCGGCTTGTGTTCGTGGAAGAGGTACTGGAAATCCAATTGGCACCAGATCCTCACGCTTGCTGGAGGAGCAAGGTGTGCTGTTGGGGACCAGGTCAGAAAGGCAGGATAAGGGAGTGAGCACAGCTGCTGAATGGGTATAATTGCATGCCTGCTTTTGAGCACATGCAAAAGAGGGATTATGCTGTTAAGCGTGGAGGACCTGATGCTAGGGGCCCAGTTTTTACCTTTTGCTGTGAGCTCCCTGTGGTGGTATCAATGAAGAAGTGAAAGATTTCCTTCCAACATTGCTGTTGAGCATGGAGGACCTGATGCTGTGCATGCAGAGGAGTTTCTGGACATGGATGGAGTGATTTGACCAGAATTGCTGGTTGCGTGTATGCCTTAGTGCATGTGTTTGCTGTTGCAATGTTTGTGCTTTTGTGTGCGTGTGCATCTGCAGAGGATCCGGAGGCAAGGGAGTCAAGAGGAGAGATTGCTGCATCTGATGCAGAGGACGAAGAAAATGATCACCTGAGCGAGGAAGAGACGGATGACCTCAAGGAGAGGGAGGCCCAGGTTTGTAAAGGAGAACATGTCATATGTATTGCGAGGAAGAGATAAAAGATGCAAGCAATTATCTCTCAGTGAGGAAGAGACGGATGACCTCAAGGAGAGGGCGGCCCAGGTGTGTGGTGGAAAGAGTAAGTATAATGCGGAATGTGAGGAAAAAACAGAGGATGCAAGCAATCAGATAAGCAAGGAAGAGTGCGATGAAGTTGAGAGAAGGGTGGTCCAGGTGTGTGGGAAGCTGGGGGGGTTTACATGTAAAACGTAGCAAGTAAGAAGGCATGAGGACTTCGTTTTTGATCAGGCTAATATCAATGACAAGAGGGACATTTTGGTGGCATGAGGGTGTGTTGATTTGGGTGGAAGCAAGAGCACATACGTACGCCTGCTCAGCAGTGTATGCGTTCACAGCGCATCAGCGCATCCCATAGTGCCCGTGCACCCCTGCATTGACAGCATGTAGTTCGCATCAGCAGCACATCGACGCTTGCTTCACATCCCCTGGTGCTTGTCCATCAAGGCACCAGCAGCATGCAGTACGCATATCCTCAACACAGCATCACCATCCCATACTACTCATGCATCAAGGCATCCACAGCATGCAGTTTGCATCCACAGCGCATGAATGCATCCCATGGTGCTCACAGTGCACCCATACATCCACAGCACATTAGCAAACCCATGGTGCTCATTGTGCACCCATGCATCCACAGCTCATTAGCGAATCCATGGTGCTCATAGTGCACCCATGCATCCACAGCTCATTAGCGAATCCATGGTGCTCATAGTGCACCCATGCATCCACAGCACAGTGCTTGCTCCGCATCCCATGGTGCCCAATTTGGCTGATTGATTTGCATGCAGGCATGTGGTCTGCATCCCATAGTGCTTACTTCGATTGTGCTGCATGCAGGCATGTGATCTCAATCCTGTGCTTCTCACTTTGACGGTGCTGCACGCAGGCATGTGATCTGTATCCTACACTTTTCGCTTTGTGGTGCTGCATGCAGGCATGTGATCTCAATCCTGTGCTTCTCTCTTTGACGGTGCTGCATGCAGGCATCTGCTCTCTTGCGGAGGCTGGTGATCGAGGCACGCCCTGATGGACTGCATGTGCGTGCGAGGCGTTGGGAGGAGGAGGAAGGCGAGGAGTATGAAGATGAAGGTAGGCTGTTGGGGCGCATCCTCACTGCTTGTAAGGCTGGTGACCCAAACGTCTCTTGATAGGCTGTTTGTGCCTGTGAGGTGTCCAAAGGAGGAGGGCAAGGAGTATGAAGAGATGGTAAATTGCAGGGATGCCTGTGCTTTGCTTGTAAGGCTGGTGGGCTGAGATGCTTATTATCTGCTTGCTTGCTGGTGCGTGCTGAATTTTTGTAGCTCTTATGTTTATGACTGTATGCGGCTGATGGTAACCAATAGAGTTTGTAGCTGGTCCTTTCACTGTTTTACTGTTTTGGTTGCTGCGGATGAAAATAAGATGCTGTTGCTTCTTTCAGTTGTTATAGATGTGCAGCAGGTGTCGTTGCTCTTTCCTCCTGTTTTAATTGCTTTAGTTCAGCGAATAACAGAGGTGCTAGTGCAACAGATCCCATTGCATCAGGACTATTGGGCCAGTGATTGGCTGAGGTGTTGATCAGAACTTCCGTGCCAGTGGTCAGCTTGGGTATTTATCACAACACTTGAGCCAATGGTCAGCTTAGGTGTTAATCAGAACGTTTGAGCCGACGATCGGCTTCCAGGCGTGGTAATTTCAGTCATCGCGCATTTATTTTCCAGGTCCCAAGCATGCTTAAACCCCATGCATGCTGCACAGAAGTGCGATGTGTGGGCCTGCATGAGTACCTTGGCGAACCTCATGCATGCTGGTTGGCATGCATGCTGCGCATATGCGTGATGTGTGGGCCTGCATGAATTCACCCAAGCAAATCTCAAGCATGCTTGGCCTGCATGCAGGCTGCGCAGATGTGAGACGTGTGGGCCTGCATGAATTCCTCCAAGCAAATCTTGAGTATGCTTGGCCTGCATGCATGCTGCGCAGATGCGAGATGCGTGGACCTGCACCCCATGTGTGAAACATGGGCAGATGAGGGCGAGTGTGAAGCTAACCCAGGGTACATGATTGGCACTGCTACCCATCCAGGCCACTGCTTGAGGGCGTGTGCCATGTGCAGGTGTGGCTTGGGAGGTGTGTAAGTGTTGTGTGTGTGTGTAATCCAAGAGCTGTTTGCATGCCCCGGGCTGGCAATTTTGTTGTGTGCGTTTCCATTGAGTACAGCCAAGGTGCTTTGAGGAACGCCTCTGGCTGGCCTTCTTTGCCTCGAGCAGCAAAAAGGGTGATGCAGCTGTCAAAGGTTTTAAGGCTGTGCGAATGCCTGGAACAGGTTTTCCAGCCTCTCCGCCTTCGTGCCATCTCAGGATGAGCTTGCTCACACACCAAGGGTTTCGTAATGCCAAGCCGCTGATGTTAGGGTTCACCTTCAAACAAGGAGCCGCTGTTGTTTTTATGACCTCGAAACAAGGAGCCTCCGAGGGTTGTGTTATTTGAAAAGGAGAAGCCGCTGATACTTGTGTTTCCTGAGAATGAGAAGCTGCTGATGTTCGTGATAATACCTTCAAACATTCAAGTTTTATGTCTGCGTTACCATGATGTCATTGCAGCACGCTCCCGACCTCTGACAGAGTTGGCGAGCTCAAAGGGGAAGACCTTGGTGGTGAGTCTCATGCTCGAGAGAGCAGGCTCATTTTCTAGTTGATCTCATGCTCTCGTCATTGCCAGGTTGGCACGCACATTACCTCGCTTGTTTCCCCTTATGCACCTCACCCTTTGTGCCTCTTGCTCTTGAGCTATGAGAGAGAGCTGGCTCGCTGCATCATTGTCAGGTTGACTTGCATGTTACCTCGTCGTTATCCCCTTATGCACCCTTATCACCCTTTGTGCCTCTTGCTCTCAAGCTGATAAGACAGCTGGCTCATTGTCTGGTTGATCTCATGCTCATGTCATTGCACGCAAGTCACCTTGTTATTGTCCCCTTATGCACTTAACCCTTTTGGTGTTTCTTGCTCAAGAGCTGGTTCTCTGTGAGGTGGGCATGCTTCACCCCTGGTGCACGAATCATGCGTGCTGCAGTCATCCCAGCGCAGCTCGCACATGTTGTTCCGGGTGCGGATGCCTCTGATGCATGCTTGTTGACATCAGGCATGCGAGCGTGTAGCATGCCTACACGGCTTCTTGTGTGTGGGCGTAATGCGATCATGTTTCTTTGGTGTGTGTGTTTATGTGTGTGTGTGCGCCTGATGCATGCTTGTTGACATCAGGCATGCGAGCGTGTAGCATGCCTACACTGCTTCTTGTGTATGGGCGTCATGCGGGCATGTTGATATGGAGCGTGTGTATGTGTGTGCGCGCATGTGTGTCCCAAAAGCCCTGTTCTTGTTTGTGAGTCGAGTATTCTACGATTATTTTATTGTATGCATGGACTTCCTTTGCTGCTATGGATGCAGGTGATGATACTATCGACCCCAGCTTCCTGGCGCAGTTGCAGGCCATCCTCAACCTGCGCACCATGGTGAGGTGTTTACAACATGTAGTGACTTTTGAGCACAGCCGCCTTGCAAGCATATCTGAAGTAAGGCCATCCTCAGCCTGCTTAGTATGGTGAGGTTGTTTGCATCACTCTGTGCCTTCCAAGCAGAAGCGTCTTTTGAGCACTGTTGCCTTGAGAGCACGCTGATGTCAGGACCATACTTGACCTGGGTATCATGATATTTTGCATCGCATGCTGCCTTTCAAGCAAATGTGTCCTTTGAGCACAGTTGCCTTGAGAGCACATCTGATGTCAGGGCCATACCCAACCTGCGTATCATGATATTTTGCAGCACATGCTGCCTTGCAAGCAGATGTGTCTTTTGAGCACAGTTGCCTTTAGGGCACGTCTGATGTGAGGGACATACTTGACCTGGGTATCATGATGCTTTGCATCGCATGCTGCCTTTCAAGCAGATGTGTCCTTTGAGCACAAAAGCCTTGAGAGCACATCTGATGTCAGGACCATGCCATCCGCGACCTTGCTGCCATTGCAAGCGGATCTGGTGTGTGTGTGTGTGTGTGTGTGTGTGTGTGTGTGTGTGTGTGCTGGTGCAATTGGGGGCCTGGTGTATGCATGCATGCAAAGGCGCCCCCCACCCTCCCCTCACACACACGTCCGCGGAGGTATGCATGGCATCTGTGTTTAATGTCTCAAGCTTCTTCTCTCTGCGTTGCTTGTGTTCCAGTCTCATGTGCATCATGCATCAAACATTAGTTCCACACATATGTGTATTGGCATATGCTGTGATGAAAGTATGTTGCAGGGGTGGGTGGGTGATAGAGGGAGGCGTGTGAAAGGCGATGAGTCACTTGCTGCATCGAATGCGTGCACAAAAGTGGGCTTGCATGTTTGCTGCTGTGCAGGCACTGAAGAGTGAGGCCTCCATCAAGGCCAGCAAAAGTCCTGCATCTCCGCACACAGCATCTTCCATGACCCCTACGGTGCACATGCCATGTTGTATGTGTTTGCTGCTGCACAGATGTTGCAGAATTCGGCATGTGTGACGTGCAGCAAAAGTCCTGCGTCTGGGCGCACAGCATGTGTTTTGGTGTTACGCTGCACGCTGTGCGCATGCTGGGCTGTGTTACACGTGCAAAAAAGTGTGCTTGCATGCTTGCTGCTGCGCGGGCGGTGAGGAGTGCGGTGTGCGTGAAGGGCAGCAAGAGTCCTGCACCTCCGCGCACAGCACGTCCAGCTGGGATGCACATGCTGCGTTGCATGCTTGCGCACAAGTGTGCTTTGCATGTTTGCTGCTGCGCAGGCGCTGAAGAGTGAGGCGTGTGTGAAGGGCAGCAAGTCCTGTATCTCCGCGCACAGCACAACCAGCCGGGGTGCAGGGCTGGTGCTTGGGGGTAGTGGCCTGAGTGGGTCAAGCACGCAGGATAGTTTGCAGGAGCGTGCTGCTGGTGGGCTCGCTAAGGCAGAGGGAGTACAAGTAGCGGAGCAGACAGTCAAGCCAGGTAATGCTCTCTGTAACATGTGTGGATGTAAATGGTGTTGTGGTGGTGCTGCTGGCAGGCTTGCAAATACTGAGGCAGTACAAGTTGTGGAGCAGACAATCTAGCCAGGCAAGGTTCTCTGTAACAAGTGTGGATGCGGATGGTGTTGTGGTGGTGCTGCTGGCAGGCTTGCAAATACTGAGGCAGTACAAGTAGCAGAACAGACAATCTAGCCAGGTAACGCTCTCTATGAAATGTGTCGATGCGGATGGTGTGGTGGTGGTTGTGGCGGGCCTGGAAAGTCAGGGGCAGTACAAGTAACGCAGGTGCAGACGGTCAAGCCAAAGTGAAGTTGTGTGTGTGTGTGTGTGTGTGTGTGTGTGCCATTTTTGGTTCATGTTCCTTGTATTATTTGTGAGACCAGTACAAGCTGCAGAGCAGAAGCATGAGCCAGGTACTTCTCTCAGTACCATGTGTGGGTGTGGGTATTTCTGTGGTGGCGGTGCTGGTGGGCGGTCAAAAGGCAGGTGATTCTCTGAGTGCCACGTGCGGGTGGGGGTAGTGCTGTGATGGCGGTGCTGGTGGGCGGTCAAAGAGCAGGTGATTCTCTGAGTACCATGTGTAGGTGGGGGTAGTGCTGTGGTGGCGATGCTGGTGGGCTGTCAAAGAGCAGGTGATCCTCTGAGTACCATGTGTGGGTGGGGGTAGTGCTGTGGTGGCGATGCTGGTGGGCGGTCAAAGAGCAGGTGATTCTCTGAGTACCATGTGTGGGTGTGGGTAGTGCTGTGATGGCGGTGCTGGTGGGCGGTCAAAGAGCAGGTGATCCTCTGAGTACCATGTGTGGGTGGGGGTAGTGCTGTGGTGGTGGAGCTGGCGCACCTCCAAAGACAGGCAGGGCAAGGTGGGGAGTAGGCGTTCTTGCCAGGAAATAAGTGCAAATTTGTGTGCGGGTGTGGCTGGTGTGGGGGTGATTGCGCTGGCACGCCAAACCGAAAGCAGAGTCGCTGTAAGTTGCAGTGCGGTTGTCAAGCCAGGCATGCAGTGTGTGGATGTATGTGTGTGTGTGTGTCAAGCAGGTGCTAAAACAGAAGCAGGGCAGCCTAGAATGCCAGCTGCACCTGGCCTGTCTATCAATATATGTATATATATGTATATTTATACATACAACACCTCATCTGTGCCTTCAGCCAAGCTCACAATGATACTTGAATGCAGGTGGCTTTGTGCTGGGGAAGCCGTCCTGGGGGCACCCGCTTTTGGTGCGGCTCAGCCAAAGGGAGCAGCGGATGCTGCTCATGCAACGTTCCGCGCGCGCACACCAGCAGCAGTACAAGGAACTCCTAGGGCAGCAGGCTGGCAAGGGGGGTAGCAGACAGTCAGGCAGGTTTGGGAAGGAAGCGGGAGCTGGGGGGCAGGACGGCGAGAGGGGGAGTAGTGGGGGGCGTGATGGGGGGGAAATTGTAGACGAGCAGGAGCAGCAGCGGCAGCAGCAAGAGGCACTTGAGCTGGGTAAAAGGGTGGATGAGGTGCTCCAGAAGGAATTTGGTGACAAGGTGCGGTGCCTGTGCATGTGTGTGTGTGTGTCTTGTGCTTACATGTGTGTGACACTTGGGCATGCATATCAATCTCCTTGTACGCAATGTGGTGGCAAGTGCCTTCTGATGTTATGCCTCTATTGCCAGACACCATTGTTATAAAACTAAAAAAACAAATTAAAAGCTGCCCACGCTTGCCTGCAAGGTTGATCTCAGTGTTCATGGTTCTGCTCGTGCAATTGCAGTACGTCTTGCTGCCCACCGAATTCTTCATTTTTGAGTACCTGTACAAGAACCACACCCGCCATTACCATGAGGAGAAGGGAAAGAAAGGTAGGCCATGCCCTGGTTTATACTTTTGACCTGGTTCACGTCTTTGCCAGCTCATGCTTAGCGGTGGCAATTTACAACACTTGAAGATGGACCTGACCTGACCTGATCCGATCTGATCTGATTTGATGATGTGGCAATTTGATGATGATCCCTGGAATCATTAGTAATGGAGTCCATTTGCCTCCAACCTCAATGCTCTGCTTGGAAAATGGCATGCCCTGGAGGGGACCCTTAAGCCTCAATGGGTAGGCCTTTTAAGTTATGGCGTGCCCTGATGGGTTTGGTCCTGCGGGCAAGGGTGCAACCTCATTCGATGATTCCTCGCTTGAGGGGCAGCAAAAATAAGGGGTGTAGCCCACCCTCAGGCACTGCTAAGTCGACGGCCTCATTGTTACTTGGTTTCTTACACATTTTGCACAGATGCTATGCTGCTCTATGCAGGGAGGTAGGCGCTGATCACTGAGGACTGGAAGCTTGTTATCTCTTCAGCTCACATCTGATGTGTGCGCACCGTTCCTGTTCTGCTGGTGTGCTCAGGGGAGCTGTCGCTGATTACTGAGGACTGGATGCTTGGCACTTTTGAGAGTGAGCACCTACCAGCTGAAGTGGACAAGATGGGGCTGCCTAAGCAGGTCTTGCAGGTGAGCAGGTAAAAAAGCTCTTTGATGGGTACGAGGACTTCATATATCTATGATGGGCACAACGACTTCACTTATGTCCACAGTGTTCACAAACTCTGTGTTGTATGTTACAAGTTGGACTTGGCATATAGCATGATGGCCGTGGACTATGATGCATAATGGACATCGTGGTGCCTGGATTGTACAAATTCAGCGCAGTATGTTTCCTGTGAGCCTCGACTCACTTCTGTCCCTGTTCCTCACGGTGCTGCCTCTGTTTCCCAATCATGCTGGCTTTCTTGTTTGATACCACAAGGAGCTCAAGCTGCTGCCTTTGATGTGTGACTGTGTTTCCAAGGCGCGCAACTTAAAGACTTTTTACAAGGCTAGCAAGCGCAGCGAGCTCTGTGAAAACCCTAGTAAGCGCCGCAGCTAGCTTAAGATGTCTGTTCACTCTGAAAGTGTGATACTTTTTGATCCTTCGCAAAATTCTCCAGAAAACTGAGCATAAATTCAAAAGCATTGTCGAAAATGCCTACAAGGATTTGCGAGCACAGGAACACCCAGAAAGTAAAGCGACTACACCACAGAGCCGTCTACTGAGCCCTAAAGCTATCGTAAAAAAATTATAAGCGCTGCTAAATTAACATTGCATTCTATCGAGAGCTGGAATAGAGCAGCAAGGTGTATGTACGAAGGAAGTTCATTACACGTTCCTTGCAACGCTTTAAACTGTTCTCGCAAAATATAATTTTCAATCAGTGACAATTAATTTGTAACAGGGACACGCTGACATCCTTGCTGCTAACTTACATACGCGTAGCAGAGAAAGCACAGAGCTTTATCATAGCCGCGCCTTGGACTACTAAGCCGACTTCTTTGAAACAGCATCTAAAGCGACGTTGACAATAATAACAGCAACAACAACAACATGCCTTCAGGAACGGGACCTGCTTCCATTGACAAATGGCAACTCTATGCGGACACACCTATGGCCATACGTCCGTCAAGTTTACGCGCAAGGTGGGTGCATCTAACATATACAGCATGTCTGCCAAGTGTGTAAGTAAAGATTATGTTAAAAGCCTACGTTGGTTCCTAGGTTGCCTGTTGAGCAGATGTGCATTTTTTTTACATCTAGTTAAGGCTTTTTTTTTTGGTGGAACTTAATCTGTCTGAAGCATGTTGATTTTTGTTTTCTGCCTTGCATCCTTTGCAAGCGCGTCGCATTGTTTGCCATGTGTTCAAACATTTGGCATCCTTTGTGCAGATGGCTTTGCCAATTCAGAGTGAAGTAGGGTGCAAAGCCATAGGGGTGTCAGGTGTGCGGACCTCAAATATTATCAGCTGGCCCATCAAAATCCAAGATGAAAATTACACCAACAATTTCATCAGACATAATGTCCATATTGTATTTGATGGGCCACGTGAGCTATGCCAAATCGAGTCTGAGAGGGCGTCTGTGAAAACCTTGCGTTTTTTGGCCCAAGTTTTGAGTTGAGGTCTATTATGAAAAAGATTATTTTATCGTAAAGAAACAAATAAAATCTCCTAGGATGCTCCCTGAGTAAATACAGAGGTCAGGGCTCAGAGGTCCACCTACCCCCTAGAGTTCTCGCCTGCCCTTACCCAGCCATACCGCCAATTAACCCCACTTATTTTGCAATGGTGTCTGTTAAATCACTGCTACACATCAAACAGGTAATTTAACAAGATGGGGCTTTGGTGGATTCCCATTTTTCACTATATTGTCCCCTTGTCCTTTTTTGGAGCACCCTAACACACAAACAGAGCCAAGTTTAGCAAGACTCGTTATGCAGAATGTGCCCCAACAATCAAAGAGCAGAGCTGCAGTAACAATTGTGGGGATGGTGCAGCCAGGGAGGCTGTGATACGTTCCTGAAGTGTGACCCCCCAAACAGGCCCTGCGACACCCCCAAATGTTGTCGCCCCACGTCATTACTGTGCTGAGCACAGTTCCCTGCTTTTGCCGATCCTATAATACAGAAGCAGCAGGCAAGCATATGATGTGTTCATGATATTCAGTTCATGATATTCAGTTCATGATATTGTCCGTGCATCCCTGCATGCATTCAGCCGCAAATCACCTTCTCTCCTGTAGAATCTCTCCTGTAGAATCCAGACTGCCATGGAGGCTCTTTGCGGAGGGCTGCGGGGGCAGCATCATCACACATCCACACATAGGAGGGCATACACCTCTCCTCTTCGTCTTGCTTGGGGGCCTGTGCTAGCCCTGCAAGTGGATCGCAGGTGCCCATACAGACACGTGTCGACACACATGGTCCTCTGTGCCCATTGTGAGGGTCTACCTTGAGGGCAGCGTCGAACAGCTTGGCACCAGCAAGGCTGCACAGCTGTGCGCAAGCAGGGATGCTTAGGAAAGGAAAGGGTTACATAGCTGTACCTTTCCATGGATGCCTAGCTTTACACTAGGAGCACTAGCTTTACACTGGGAGGAAGGCACTGCTTGTCCCTTGAGGCTTCTGCAGTGCCGTGTCATCGGCAGATGCATCTTCTAGGACATCAAACCAAATTGGACTTCCTAAGGCAAAGAGGAGGCTGCCCATGTGCTTGCCAGGGAGTGTTCCAGCCAGAAGAACTGACATGGCTCCTGGAGCTGAAGCCTGCAAAGATATTGGCAAAGAGAAAAGAGTTGGCTGCCATGGAGCTGTGTTTCGCCATGCACGGCTCTGGCAAGCGAGCACTTGCCAGCAGTGCTGCAGCAGCTTGAAGCAACAGCAGCAGTAGGAAGGGAAAGGAATGACTAGGTAGGCAGGAAACTATTTTCTTACATCAATTTAGGAAAAGGAGACACACTGGCTCAAAAGGGCCTCCAGCCCCCTTCACCACGAAGCTAGAAAACAGAAAAGGCAAGTGGGCATCTGGAGGGTTGCTTGAAGCATCTGGCTGCTGTTCAGAACAGAACTTGGTTGTAGGGTTCTTTAGGGAACCCTGGTTGCTTGAAGCATCCGGTTCCACAACCTGGATGTGAGAAGTATTGTTTATCGTCAATTTCAGCAGTAGGGGAATTAGGGCTGGAAGCAATGTTTGGGCTCCATCTTGAATGCCTGTTGTCTGCATTGATGATACATTTAGGGGGAATCAAAATCGGTTGTGACAACCTTTTGAGCTTTCGAAAAGCCTTGCTCTGCGACTTCCTTAACATCTCATAAGAGATGTGATGAGCAGTTAGACTGTGGTTATTTGTAATCAATGTATCAGCGCAGACAAAAGGTGTCGATTTTTGCTCAGGCCTGTTCAACAGCATCAATACTTGAAACAATAATGCAAAACCCTTGGTCGATAAGCCCTTGGGCATTAGGAGCCTTGATATGCCCAACTTCTATCCAAACTTGGGCCAAAACAATATTATAATGAAATTATGCTTCTCACCAAGCATGCCTGCAAAAAGCGTGCTCATGCTTGCTTACTGTAGGAAAATAAGTTTGCGACCTTCAACGCTGGCACACACATACACACACAGGCAGGCACGCATGCACGCACGCTTTTTTATATGCTGCTGGCCACGAGTGTCTGCTACAAGCTATGCGTTTGCACGGCACATACACACACATACATACACACTCCTTGCTGTGCTGCAGGCCATGAGTGTGTGCTGGCTGGAGGCCGCCGAGAAGTGCGCAGCACTGAAGTGCGTATCGCCTGCTCTCCAGACCGGCGGCTGCACATACTAGTGCGCGAGCCTGACTTTTGCTCCTACATCTTTGTGTTGTACAGCCCTGCCATGTGTGAGCTGGGAATGTTTCAACCCATTCCAGTGGCTTAAGCACAGGAGCTTGTGCAAAACTCTTTTTGTTTGTTTGTAGAGAAACAAAACCGTTTCCATTCTTAAGTACTGCACAGCAAGCTTTCTTCAGTCAAAGGCGTGCAGCCTGCATTGCAGTTTTCTCCAGCAGTGTCGTCTTTGTCAACTGTCAGACAGCCAGGGCACATTTTTTTTCCAGGATGCAAACACTGCAGAAAAAGTGTGATAGAAATCCTGTGATTACAAAGCGTCACAAAATTGCCTGCAGAACCATCGTGAAAGCTGCTTATATGACTCGTTCTCTTGTGGCATTGACCAATCAATGTCTCGTTGATATAACTGAAAAAAAAAGGTAAACAAGAAAGGGAAAAGCATGACAGCAGAGGAAATTCCCTACATCAATCAAGGAACAAATTGCAGAAGGTTGCAGAAGCATAATGCCTCCAGTCAAAACGACTAACTGCTTGCCTGTTCATAAAAAAGAAAACATTCGTGCAGAAAAAGACAATGCTGTTAATGCTTTGCTTCAAGAATGCGTACAAATCAAAAGCTAATGGTGAGATCAGGCTTCTTTCAGCTTTTGTCAACAAGATCAGGCATCCCGTAGAAAGAAAAGAAAAACTACACAGCCAGAGGAAACTTTCCCCTAGTAAAAAGAAAAAAACTACACGGCCAGGGGAAACTTTCCCTACATCAATTTAGGGAAAGGAGGCACATTGGCTCAGAAGAGCCATGAGTCCCCTCCACCACAAGGCTGCAGAAAAGAAAGTGTTGATGGGGATCTGGAGGGTAACTGGAAGCATCCAGCTCCAGAACCTGCCTGTGAGGCCCTCTGGGAGTATTTTTATTAGCACGCCCACTAGTAGTGGTAACAATTTTATGAGCATACTTAACAAAGAAAGAAAAGTCTGCGCAGGCCACAGGCCGCGTGCATTAAGGAAAGGTCCCTTAACTAGCAAGCTAGCAAGGGCCTCACCAGAGGTCCCTCAAAACTACACTAGCTACAGCTAGCCTAGGAGAGGGAAAGAGACTGAACTAATAAAGATCAGGCGGGTGGTCGACCATGCCCCGAGACGCCCGGATTCTCCTTCTCCTTGTATCCACCTCCGCGCGCCCAGCGACCCCCCCCCCCCAGAAGCCCCCAGTAAGCAAAGAGCATGTCTGTTGTTAATGATAGTGGTTAGTCTCTGTATGGCATGACAGCTCAGCTTGGAAGCTAGGGATTTTGCTTTGTGTTTGGATAGGCCCAAATTGACAAGTGGTTTGATCGTGTTCTCATTGTAAATAGTGCCCGTCACACCAATCAGGATGATGTGCATACTAAACAAAATGGGCATGCAGATTGCGAGCAAGTTTCAAGGCACGCTGTTGGTCAAGTCCCAGTTATTTATCCATAGACTTTCTCTTCAGTCCTTGCTTCTGTCCTTGCTCTGTTGCATCCGTCTTCTGGTCAAACCTGTATGTGTGCATGCACGGCCCCTCTGCTTGTTGCATACAGTGTGCATCAGTGACAGTTTGTGTGCACAGTGCTGGATGTTGACAGCGGTCATGTGGTCTATCTCGTTGAGTGTGCAAGCCTGCCCATTGTGGGTGTGAACCTGCATTTGAGTGTACACCAGGACTTCAGTGGGGATGCCTCTGAATATCTTTCCGTTTCCTGCATTACCTCGCACAGACAACAATCGTGTTTGCATTAGTTCAGCCTCTGCCCCTTCAATTTTTATTCACATGTGCTCAGACTGCACACTTTTTTGTTAAACGGTTTCAATTTATAGATGCTGGTAGAGCGTGTGTGTCTCTGATCAGCCAAAGTCTCGGCCACCCCATTTAGACCCCTTTCATTGATGCATGCGGTGTTCTGCCTCAGTCTGCCATAAAAAAGAAAAGGACAAATTACGCAGACAGAGGAACTCTCCGTACATATATGAAGGGAAAGGAGACACATTGGCCCAGAAGAGTTTCTTTTCTTTTTCTTTTCTTTTGGCCCAGAAGAGCCGTGAGTCCCCTCCACCACAAAGCTGCAAAATAGAAAGTACTAATGGGGATCTGGAAAGTTAGTGGGAGCACTTGGCTCCAGAATCTGGCTGTGAACATATTATTATTTTCAAGCACGCCCAGCGACAATAAGCTGTTATACCTGGTATTTTGCCTGAAACTGCCTGAAATATAACTTTGTTCTCTTCCCCCCGCCCCCCCCCCCCCCCCCCCCTCTCTCTCTCTCTCTCTCTCTCTCTCCTTTTTTCGATACCAGATTGGAAATACGGAGACTCCATAACTGTGCTCTATCTTTTGTTGCAAATTTTACTTCCTGCTTAGCTACATTTCATAGCTCAATAACGAGGAGGTCAGTATTTTTCTTGTTTGGTCTAGCAATCCTCTTTTTTACCAGGGATGGTTGCATGCTTTGTTGCTCTTTGGCTATGCAAAGCGCCCATTCAACTAGCCTGATGACATCTGCTGTAGGCCCCCTATTTCAGTAACTGACTTCCACCATGTGATCATGGCAGTTCTTGAGGGTAAGTGGATAAAGCACTGAGGCTGGAAATCCATCATCATTGGTCAATAGAGCTAGAAATGTTGCAACTCCTATTCTCCTCTAGTCCTTGCTTTTCTTTCTGGCAGCTTGAAGTGTTCCGTAAAGCCCACTTTTGAGGGGCATGCTATAAAAGAAAAATAGGCTGCCTGAGGACAATATGAGATGGAACACCTGCCAGTAGAAAGGAAACACAAACCTGTACTCATTGAAACAACGTGGTAGCTAAAGAGATAATGGTGCTGAGACTCTCTTCCCGGAAAAGGAGGCAGAAAGCGGCAGGAGATGTCTTATTGTCGAGCAACAACGGTTGAACGAAATTGTTCACTGTCGTTGTGCTTGTCTTTTCTTTCCTTGTTTACCAGTAGGTAAAGTGAAAGAAGCAAAGAAAGGGTGATCCTGTACTCACAACAATCGCCACCTTTAAAGCATGCAGGCATTTAGCAAGCAATTACCGCAACTTTCAGGCTACCTCCAAGGGTTTGACCTTCCATGCCCCCACCATGTACACACGCATGCTTGAGAACTAAGCCAGAGACAGTTCTTGCCTCAAGGAGAACATTGCTTCCATTTCCTCTCAAAAGCCCTGCACGCCCATGTTCCGCATCTGCATGGCATCCAGGTCCCCTGGATTGATCATGTTCAAGCTCAAGCCCTCAGCCTCCCTGCTGAGCTTGTGCGTGTCAATCTCCTCCTGCAAGGTGACACATGCCATCATGCAGCTTTGGTCATGTCCACATGCTGAAGTTGACCTCCCTGCTTAGCTCGTGCAAAACACTTCACTACTGCATAAGGATACATGCCAGCACACGACATCAATGATCAGCCCGGTGTCAGGGACCTGAGTCAAGCTTATGTGCAACACTCGCCAGTTTTGCACTGTACAGTCAACATTTTGAGCAATGTGCAGGTGGATTATGACATGATAGGCGCTTTCATTTGATGATGGACCACTCTACTTGTATGCATCGGCCAGGTTGTATATAGGATTGGCTAAGGCCAGTGCTGTGAAGACTTGAATTTTTACCAAACAACTCATATGATAAGAAAAATAAGATCATGCATCCTCACTTAGCACAGCCTTTCCCCTGTGCAGCTGCATCATGGCTTGCCTTTCAACCTGCTTTACCCTTCCACAATCTTCATCCAGCAAGCAGCCAGACATGTCGACTTATGACTTTTTCCCCCAAACAGATTGGCATGTTTCCATGGCTTGGCATGCCCCTGAGACTGCATCAAGAGTTTGAGTTGGAATCAAACTGAGACTGCATCAAGAGTTTGAGTTGGAATCAAACCCAGCAATCAAATTAAACTTAACAATAGGATAAACTCAACATCAATCAAGCGCACACTTTACCACAACAGTGTCTGTGACATGCATGACGTGTAGTGTTCCTGCTACATATGTAATATACACATGTGCATGCCAGTCGCTTAGGGCTTGATGCAAAGGATGCTTGAAATTCCAGAGAGCAGGAGAGCCTTTTGAATGAGCCGTCAGCAAAGATGCATGTCCGATGGTGTTTGGCACGCGCGCATGAGCATACACACACACACCTTTATTTTGTTCCCTGTTGACCATCAGCATGATGCTGGCAACCAATATTGCCTTACAATTAACTTGAACCTAGCCGTGGTAACTGGTTGACTGTTTTGTGGCTGTGTGCCCTTGCCCAAAATGATCTATTTCCTTACACAGTTTGGATCCACTTGGTTCTCTAAGCTGACCTTCCCCCCTTTTGGATCAGTCGCATTTGTATCAAACCATTACCCCATATATATCCTGCATCCTGGGAGAGGAAGGCCATCAAATATCCCTGTCGTACGTGAGAGGAGCATGACTGCAGGTCCCTTGGTGATTTCGACATTGTTCAGGCAGCCCATAAACCCTCAAGTCTTCCCTTTTCATCTTCTTTTTTCACTTCACTCTCCTCCTCCTTCTCCTCCTCCTCCTCCACCTCTCCTCCTCCTCCTCCTCCTCCTCCTCTTCTTCTTTTTCCTTTCTCTTTTTTTTACTTCTTCCCTTTCCCATCTCCACATACGACATGTCATTTTTGTAAAGCAGCTCCCCTCTACAAACAACAGCTCCCCAGACAGTATGCCATATCTGGTACTGCACTGGAAAGACAACCTTACGTCTTCACAAGAAGACAAACACATTAATTGACAACCACATCAGCAACCAAAGCTCTCCCCACACTGCCCATGATCATGCCCCAGATTCGGTGCTTCACAACCACGCACCTGCCCAGGTATTACGCTGCGCCAGTAGTCAAACTTGGGCGCCACAGACTTGCATGCTTTCTCCAGCGTGATCACTAACACCTGCACATAGTGACACGTGTTTGCGCTTCATCACATCTTCTTGCATGAAGAATGGAGCATGTCTCATGTCATGTCATGCTTCATCACGTCTCATCATCATGCGCTTCGTCATGTCTCATGCCATGCACTTAATCACGTCTTATCATAATGTGCTTCATTGTATCTCATGCGTTTCATCAATTCTCCCTGCATAAAAAACAGAGCATGCCTCTTTGCAGCCATACAGCTGGTCTCCAACAGCATCCCAGCAGACCTGCACTTTTTTGGAATTGGCTACAACTTGCAACTTGGATGAGATGTTGCAACTTGAAATTTGGCTGAAACCTGGATGAAATGTGACCTAACGGTCCTTCATAAAAAATATGCATGGAATATGACCCAACCATTTCCATCACGCTGTTTGCTTGCCGTCTTACATCTCCGACCACTTTCACATACAATAATGCTTGCTTGCCACTGATCATGCACCACTTATTACAATGTTTGCTTGGCATCATGCATCCTCATGCTTCCCACAAACAGCAAATTGCGAGGAAAGTAAATGGGTTTAGTGGCATGTGCACATGACGTCCAACACACTGGGACTGCTCTCCACTTGCTTTACCTGCCTCTGACATACTACTGATAAGACGCTGTCACAGAGCTAGCGTGTGCTGGTGCAAATAGAACAATGCAAATAGAGCAGATGCGTGGCCTTTAAACTTGCAATATCTGCTGGGAGGTCATGCGTTCGTGCCCTTAAATGCCCACGCACAACATTGCCCTTGAGTCCCTTTTCAATTTCCTCATGTGCCCATGCTCGACAATGCTCTCGTGAGCTCATGCGAAGTAATGCACTTATATGCCCAAGCAAAGCAATGCCCGCGTGTGCCTTACAAAATACAATCTTTTACGTGTGCCAAACACAATGTGTCGCCCTTCAAAACGATGCTCTGGTGTGCCCATGCAAGAAGTGTGCACCTCAATGCTCTTGTGTGCCTTTCCAGAAAAATGATGTGTGCCTTGGAGAAAACATGCTCTTGTGTGCCAAAGACAATGTGTTGCCCTTCAAAACAATGCTCTGGTGTGCCTATACAAAAGATGTGCACCGTCTCGATGCTCTTGTGTGCCTTTCCAGAAAAATGATGTGTGCATTGGAAAATACATGCTCTTGTGTGCCCATACAAAAGATGCACACCTTCTCAATGCTCTTGTGTGCCTTTCCAGAACAAAGATGTTGTAATGTGTGCCCATGAAAACAATGCTCTCATGTGCCCATGCATTTAACTTGCAGACACTCACCAGCTTCCCCTTCTCTCTCACTAACTCCCACGAGGACCCCGACTCAAAGGTACGGACTCGGCCAAACAAGCTCCCCTCTATCAGGACCTGATCTTGCAAGCAGGCCGTGGAACAAAAAAGATGGCTGGGCTCACAAACTTGAGGTGGAACAAGAATGATAGCTGGGCTTGCAAGCAGGGGGTGGAACAAGAATGATGGCTGGGCGTGCAAGCAGGGGGAGACACAAGAATGATGGCTGGGCGTGCAAGCTTGGGTTGGAACAAAAATGATGATTCTCCAGTAACCAGGGATTCAGGGCATGAGGGAGGGAAACGACAGCTGCTGGACCTGCAGACATCAATCAGATCAGATCCATCATAGGCCAATCCAATCAATCCAATCATTACAGATCAAGTCCAACACGACTTAGTCTGAGTCATGGTCAACACTGCCCTTTCTGGAGCTCAAATCATCCACAACAGCACACAGGGCAGCCTCCATCAAAAACTTCACCGTTCTGCTCAACAACAAAGCCAACAGCACTCACCAAGGGTTGTTGGGCTTCATGCTGGGCCACGGCTGCCCTGATGTAGGTGGGCCTGAGCTCCAGCTGCAGGTCCCGCTTTTGTGTGGCGGCAGGAAGCTGGAGATTTGGGATGAGCACATGCACACACCATCGTTGATATCAAATATGATTTGGGCCCAAACTCCAGGTGAAGGCTACGCTTTTGCGTGGTGGGAGGAAGCTGGAGAGTTGGGACGAGCACATTTACATCGATTCTAGGATGCACAGCACATGTGTTTGTGGATGTTCACCGTGCAGCACATTTTCATCGAGTCTAGGATGCACAGCACATGCTGCACGTTGAGCATCCGCAAACGCGTGTGCGCGCGTGCACACAAACACACACACAGACAAGGTCTTGTATGAGATCAAATGGAGCATAAGGTAAGATCATATGGATCAAATGGAGTTCGAGGTAAGATCAAATGGAATGAAAGGAGCACGGGGTTGAATGAATTGTAGCAAATGGAGCATGGGGTGCATGCATGCGTGTGCCCCAACACAGCTCTTCGCCATTAAAGCTGCCTGGCCATGAAATCTTATGTGGCTATAAGACTTGCTGGCTTCTGGCCATAAAGGCTGCCTGCATTGCTGACAGGCTGCCTTGCGCTGCCAATGCGGTGGTGTACGTGAGTGTTTATAAGTGTTTGCACCCAACTGAGTTTAATGTGCTGCCAAAGCTCACCTCAATTGAGACAGTAACGTCTGTGAGTGTTTGCTCCCAGGTAAATCCTGGGCCCGTGCCACCCCCTTTCACGGGGTCCATCTTGGTCCTTGCTTGCACCTCTGGTGTCCAACTGCGAATGTGTGTGTGTGTAAGTGTGTGTATGTATGTGTGTGCATGCGCATGCGCACGTCAACATCACATGCACATTTAGTGCTGGCTACAGAAGTGCTTTTGTTTCTTGGCATGTACCTGTGGCATTTAATCACCAGCAAGCAGTTGCGCAGAAGAGCAGCAAGGCAAATGGCAGATGTGCTCACACCCATTGGGTTGACAGGCCTCACACAACCCTCACAGTCTTCTGTTTAAAAGCTGCTACATGGCCAGAGTGGCAGAACCATTGCAGAGCTGTCAAGCTGTTGCGCAGAGAAGCAGCAAGGGCACAGGGCAGTGATACCATGCAAGGGCAAAAGCAGCATGCAGGGGCAGTGGCAGCGTAAAGCGGCAAGGCAGCATGCAGGGGCAAAAGGAGCATGCAAGGGCAAAAGGACTATGCAGAGGCAGTGGCAGCATGCAGGCGCCATGCGTGCTGGCTACCTGCTTACCCCCTTTGGGTTGACAGCCCTCACACGGAACCTGTAGTCAGTGCAGGGCTGCAGGCGCGCCACCGTGCGCTGTGGGAGGTTATTAGCTCTGCAAGGCAAGTTGCAGCAATTACACGAATGGTTGACCTGATCTTAGTGACAGCAAAAGAAAGGAGTGCAGGGCTGCATGCGCGCCACCGTGCGCTGTGGGAGGTTATTGGCTCTGCAGGCATGTTGCAGTGGTTACAAATGGTTGACATGATCTGAGTGGCAGTAAAAGAAAGGAGTGCAGATTGTATGCACGCCACTGTGTCCTGTGAAAGATTGTTGGCTCTGCAAAGCATGTTGCGGTAGTCACACAAATATTGAGATGATCTGAGTGACAGCGAGCTATCAACCATTATAGGTCTGATACTTTTTGAAGTCCCAGCCCCAAAATGTCTGCCTAAATG
Source organism: Dunaliella primolecta (assembly GCA_914767535.2). Classification (NCBI taxonomy): domain Eukaryota; kingdom Viridiplantae; phylum Chlorophyta; class Chlorophyceae; order Chlamydomonadales; family Dunaliellaceae; genus Dunaliella; species Dunaliella primolecta. Next base: position 4,459,065 of record OU611764.1, read on the forward strand.
TATTTGTTTGTGCTTTCACATTCTGTTAATGAGCCAGCACAGCCTGGCGAATGCCAAGAGTGGGCGTTCGTGAGCTAGCACAGCCTGGCGCATGCCAGGAGCGGGCGTCCGTGCGTCAGAACAGCCTGGTGCATGCCAAGAGCTGTTTTTCGTGAGCCAGCACAACCTGGCGCATGCCAGGAGCGGGCGGTCGTGAGCCAGGACACTAAAGCGCAGTGTGACCTGGCACAAGTAGTGTCCAGGATCTGGAACGACAGTCTTGCTGGACCTGAGGCTGCCTTTGGGACAATGTAGTTGCTCTGGTTCTCGAGGATGCCCTGTGCAGGCCCCTCTGCTATACAGCTTATGTGGTGGCCCTGTGAGCAAGTCGCTTTTGCTGCTCCTTTTTCATTGATGACATCAATCAAAAACGCTGCTCCCTCTTCATTGATGACATTTAAAAAAAGTGATTCAGGAACAGCCCTGGCTTGTAACGCTTGTCGGGCAGCCAGGCGTTTTGACTCGATGGCTCTCCTCCACAATTCCTGCCAACCTGTTTGCAGTATATGCAGGGGCTGCATGGTAGCCTGGCAGGTTTGAGAACATTGAAGCCTTGTCCAGGACAATCCAGCATCATTATGAGTACCCAAATGGATAGGGTGATATGGGTTGCATTGGTGGTAGATGATTTGCATTGAAAGGATCCAATGATGGCTTGGCCAGGGATGCATGCCGAGCATGTATGGGACCTCCATGAGTAAGCAGCCTATTATTGTGATGCATCATGAGCAGGGAGTCATTGCAACGCACCATGGTTGCGGAGCCATTGTAACATGCCATGACCATGGAGTCATTGTGACACGCCATGAGCATGGAGTGATTGTGGCACACTGTGAGCATCAGGGATGGGTCATTTGTGACATGCAAATTTTAAAAATGGCAAAAATCAGCCAAAAATCGCAAGCGGAAATAATGACTTTTTACAGTACGTGCTTGAATTTGTGATCTTCCACCTGTTTCTCCCTCATTTTCCACCTTTCTCACCTCCTCTGTGCCTTCAGACCGAGCCAAAATAACACAACCTTACTCAGGACCCTTCTATCCTGACATAATCCAATGTTCATGACCTTTTGGGGGGGAGTGTTAGCCTCGCAAGAGGGGTAATCAGGGTATAGAAAAAACTCACCCAAGGTCACTCCCACCCAAAACCCTCCCTCCCAAAAATGGCTCATGAAATCCGCGTGAATTATACGTGAATTTTCAAATCTTACACGCCTACGCAAACAGCTTTTCCCTAAGTCGCGGATGACCCATCCCTGATGAGCATGGAGTTTTTGTTACATTCCATGTGCAGGGAATCAATGTAACAAACCACGGGAGCCAAAGTAACACACCATGAGCACGCAGGGAGTCTGCAAACATTTGAAAAATATCAATGGGGACTGGCCCGCATGCTGAGCACGCAGATAGCCTCCTCAAACTTCCATTTACGCACACATGCTGCAAGGTCCTGGTTCTAGTTTCGCACATTGTGAATCCATGTGCATGACCACATAAAATGTTGCTCATCATCATCAATCATCATCATAAGGATGGCTTGATCTTTTATCACCATGACCTTCTCTCATCATGATCTCCGTCAGTATGGGCTGCTTCATCATCATGACTGTTGCTCAACATGGTCATCATTCATCATCATCTTGATTGTCGTCAGGGTGGCTTGATTATCATGAATGGAATAAGATTTCAGAAGATGAAACCCTTGCCTCTCACTCACCCTGCTGGCACCCAGCCCTCTGTTGCCGGACCTGCCCACTCAATTTCATGTTGCTCGACTCGCTTGTTGAACACGGAAGAGCTCTGAGGCTTTATGTTGAGGCGTATCTGCGGACCCAAGGCCAGCATGAAAGATCATGAAAGGATTTGCTGTACACAAAATTGACCTTCATTCTGGCTTGATGCATTCAGTGAGGGCAACGAAGAGCTCATACATCCAACTGCCACATCCCAGGTAACAGTAGCTTTTCTGCACTGGATTGCAAGTAGTTGCAAGTAGTAAGTTGGAAAAATGAAAAGAATCAGAAATGAACCTGCTTTAACCAGTACGACATGTTCATTGGCACATGCTAAGCAGTGTGTGTCTGAAGCGTTATAGGAAGCTCAAGACTCCACATCCAGCTTACCCGGTTTGCTCTCACATCATGTACATTGACTAATGGAGGCTTTGGGGGGCTGCATATGCAAGTGAGTTTGTAGGTTATAATCCATTCTTAATGGCTTCAACGTTGGCAATTCGCAATGCAAGTATGCAAGCATGGAAGCTTGCGCTTTCAAACATACAGGGAAGTCCTCCATGTGCTCAAGAGATGTTTGAAAGTGCTTTCTTTTGAGTTATTGCCGTGTTGTTGAACAACAGGCAAACCTCATTGGACAAGCGAGACACGCGCACTCACCTACACAGGAAGCTGCAAACCAGAAACGCAGCCTTCGCCTGAAGCGCTTTAAAGTAGGCCCATGCAGCAATGCACAATTCTAGAAGGAAGTGATTTAAAGACACCATCAGCAGCTTTGCCTCGTGTTGCAAGGTTTATGGGTCAAAAGTTGGTATGGTAGCCCATTGTTTGGTTTCTCGATCTTGTTGCACGCATAAGGTAAGCTCCAAACCGACAATATAGGTAACGAATTACCTACGTAAGCAGTTATATCAACGTTTAGTCAACGGGAGTCTCAACAAGTGGGCCGTCGATGCTCTTCTAGTGTTTTGTTGTAAGCTGAACAGCTTACTGAGACTGCCTTCACGTTGTGCATTACCTTACTGGTACTTTTGGTGTGCATTACTTTTGTGAGATGGCACAAATGAGTACCCTGTTCATGATTTGAGGGGATGAGGCTTCAATGAAAAGGCAGCAGGAGGAGGGGGCTCAGAGACAGCATGAGGACCTGCCTGACAACCAGCGCTCTAGGAGGACAGCGTGCTTTTCCACTTCTTCGCTTGCCGTGCCTATCGTGCTCGCCCTCTACATAGGCCTGTACTGCGTGGATGTCTTTGTAGTGGTGCGGCAAAGTCTGCAATTCCATTGCTTGCTTACATTGCGAGAGACACATGCACTTGAGTTTCTTTTTTGCACACACACACACACACACACACACACACACACACACACACACACACACACACACACACACACACGCACGCACACACACACACACACACACACACACGCACACACACACACACACGCACGCACACACACACACGCACGCACACACACATATGCGCATGCTTGTGGGCTTTCAAAAGCCCATCATGTTTTTAACTTTTATTCGTATCCATGTTTTCCAACTCCTTGCACTCTCACTACTCAACACACACACACTCGTGCACACTCCTTCCTGTCATCTGCATTGAAACATCACAGAGGCTCACACACGCCGACACTGTTGCAGATTGTGCCTTGGCTGAGTTTTTCGGTGCCTGGCATGACCAACCTCCTCGTGCTCACCACTAGCGTTGGCCTTGCAGTTTGGTGCTATGGATTCTGCGTGGTTGTGGACCCTGGCAGGTATGAACAGTAATCTGTAGCAATACATCATGTGACAAAGAGAGCACAAGCTCCAACCGGAAGGAGGCTTATCATTGGCACTGACTAGGGTTGGCCAATTCCGTATAAATATGTCCTGTATATTTCCCATTTTTTTACAGGGAAAGGGAACATGTTGAATGTTTGGCGCACATGTATGGAATTGGCCAACCCTCACCATGATTCTCTTGTGTGTGTGACCATGAGGTGCAAGAGGTAAAGCCTTTTGGAGGGCACGCACTGCACCCTTAATGCTTTTCTTCCCAGCTGCAGAGGGGTGCTGGAAATTGAGGGCAGAGTGGACTACTGGAAGGAGTTACATATATGAAAATTAAAATGAGTGGAGTGATAAGCCGCTGCTGCTTTTATTGCAGCAAGGGTACGTGCATTTTGAGCGCATCCTTTGTTTTGCATTTTTCCAGCTATATTAACAATTAGTGTAGGGGTTCTCATCCTCGGATGCCCAATGCCATGATTTGCTGATGTTGCCTGGAGTGTTTCAGCACGGGTGCTTTCCTATGGGGCACCACTGCTGCAGGTGCAATTTGCCCAAGCTGCATAGGCCACACACATGTGCAGCGTCAAATCTAGGGAGAAAGGTTATCCAGTGCTCCTTGGCCAAGCGACCATTTAAAATGATACTACGAACATTGCACTTTTGGCCTTGAAGGTTCTTTGTCGCTCTCTATGAATCCGGGGCCACAGCGAGGTTTTGCTTGTAATTTTTTACATCATTCATTCAGGTATTCAAACAATGACAAGTGCAGGAGGCGTGACCGGGGGCGAGTGTTACATTTACTGCGTTGCTTTTGGGGTTACAGAGGGCTTCTGCAGTACTCGAAGTGTCTATAGATATCAAGAGGCTCCCAGTGTGGGGAACACCTTGACCTATATTTAGAGCCAAGCACACCACTGTGCCTGGATTCTTGGGCCTCAGATCTATGTTTTTGGCAGCGGCTTGTAAAGAAGTAAAGAAGCAATAAGAGACTCGGCTGGTTGCACACACATGTATTGATTGTGTGTGAAAGTGTGTGTGTGTGTGTGCGCGTGTGTGTGTCTGTGTGTCTGTGTGTGTGTGCGTGTGTATGTGTGTGCGTATGTGTGTGTGTGTGTGTGTGTGTGTGCGTGCCAGACACCTATGCTTGACAAAGAAAGTCACTACCGCAAGTGTGAACACATTTCTGGGCTGTGACGATAAACAATTGTTGCAGCTGTGTACAGTATGGACCCTGGCAGCAGAAATATAGGGCTTGGAAAGGCATGTGTGCAATATGTTTGTCTGTAATCATTTGTTTGGCTCTGTACTGAGGGCTTGTAGAAAGCATGTATGCGATGTGTTTGGCTCTGTGTTCATGTTCACATGTTGTATGACTGTGGTCGATTTCTGATGGTGGCTACCTGTCCTTCTGTAAACTGCTAACTGGGGTGGTACAGCTGTAAGGCCGATGTGGTAATACCGTAAAGAAAATGGAGGCAAAAGGTACACACACGCACACACACACGTGTGCTCACACACACACACACAGATGCACACTGTTACACTCTTGCATGCATGCAACAGGGTGCCTAACGATTGGACTCCTGATGCTGAAGCAAATGACAATGTGGAGGAGGTAAAAAGGAAGGTGGGTGCAGCCTTTTTCCTTAACTTGTGACCAGCTATTTTGTATCAGAGTGAATCTGGTCATGTGAGAGCTTTTGTCAGCGGTAAGACATGGAAATGAGGACATGAGTGAGCCTTTGGGTAAAGATGGTCAAGTGAGAGATTTCGTCAGTGGTGATTCTTGAAGTGAGGACATGAGTGAGCCTATGGGATGATGGTGCCATGAGGGTTGTGGCAGGCACGGCATGATGCAGCTGGGAAGTTGTGCGGATGTCAGCCCCTGGGGTCTCAGGTACTCATTCGCGCTAACACTTCCGATGCTGGTCAGGAGAGACAATGCAATGCAAGGCTTAGGCCTGCAAGGGCATGTGGTTCCTGTGCTGGACATAAGAAGGCTATGCAGTGCAGGGCCTTACTCTGCAAGGGCGTGCGCTTCTTGTGGACAGGAAGAGCTATGCAAGGCCTTTTTCTGCGAGGGTGTGCACTGCTTGTGCTCGACAGAAAGGGTAAGCGCTCCTTGTGCTGGACAGGCAGAAATATGCTTTTTGTAATGAGCCTCTGCCTATATGCACCTCATAACAAGCACCTCTGCCTGCATGCTTCTTGTAATAAGCATTTGTGCCTGTGTGCTTCTTGTTTGCCGGTATGCTTCTGGTACCAAGCACCTCTGCCTGCATGCTTCTTGGAATGAGCACTTGTGCCTGTGTGCTTCTCGTTTGCGGTTTGCTTCTGGTAATAAGCACCACCGCCTGCATGCTTCCTGTAGTCAGCACCTCTGCCTGCCCTGGTTTCTGTGAAGCCTTCCATATTACCTCAAATGTGTGTGCGTGCATGCATGCGTGCGCGCGTGCGTGCGTGTGTGGTTGTGTGGGTGCATGAGTGTGTGTGGGTGTGTGGGTGCATGAGTGTGTGTGGGTGTGTGGGTGTGGGTGTGGGTGTGGGTGTGGGTGCGCGTGCGTGCGTGTGTGTGTATCTTGCAAGGCTGACAGACCATCGATGGTTTGTTGTGGCATACAAATGAGCAACAATGCCTGTAACCTTTCACCCCTTACGAGGCTGTCAGGTCATAGCTCTCACCGTCAGCGCACATTTCAAAGCATAACAGGAACTTTCAGTAGAAGCCCAATAGCACACTGAGAAAAGCATTGCGTTTCAAGGGGTCATAGATCTTGGCCATGCCTAGCAGATTTTATTATGAGCGCTGGGCCAAGGCTTCTGAAGCCCAGAACCCTGTTGCTTTAAAAGAAGGAATGTTAGTCGCCAATAAGGGCTTGTGAAGCTTTTGATGCCGTGCTGCTTTGATGGGGACAGTTTTGCCACCAACAAGAGATTCTAAAGCTCACGACTATGCTTTTGAATGGGAAAGTAAGGTCATCAAAAGTAGACGGGAAGAATATTGTCACCAATCAGGGCTTGTGAAGCCAAAATCCTGTTGCTGTTTAGGGGAAACAATGGTCATCAAAAACATTGCTTACTGCTTCCCCAACGTGGATAATCCGCCTCAGCAAACGTTTGCAAATGCAAATACACCATCAGTAAGTCCCCATTGCAATGACAGCCACTTCCATGCACCACCATTGTAAGCACACAGCACACAAACATATACACACACCCTTGCACACAGGGCGGCACCCCACGCTTCTGCCAAAAATGTGTCCGTCCCAAGCCTCCACGTGCACACCATTGTCGGGTGTGCAAGCGCTGCGTGCTGCGGATGGACCATCACTGCCCTTGGACTGGCAACTGCGTGGGCCATGCTAACCATAAGGCCTACTTGCTGTGCTTGTTCTGTAAGTGCAGCAATATGTGCGATATGTGCAAGTCTTGCGGATTGACCACCAGTGCCCATGTGCTGGCCACTGTGTGGGCCATGCTGAGTGCAAGGCCTACTTGCTGTGCTTGTTTTGCAAGTGTGGCAGTGTGTGCAGCATGCGCAAGTCATGCGGATGGACCACCAGTGCCATGGGCTGGCAACGGCGTGGGCCATGCTAACCACATAAGTACCTTCTTGCTGTGCCTGATCTGTAATAGCCCTTCAAGGCTTGGACTGGCAACTGTACGGGCAATGTCGATCACAAGGCCTACTTGCTTGTTCCGTAAATGCGGCAGAGCGTGCAAGCCATGCGGTTGGATCACCTCTGCCCATGGACTGAACAGTGGGGGGCATGCTTTCCTCAAAGGGCAGAGCGTGCAAGCCATGCGGATGGATCACCTCTGCCCAAATCCTTTCCCCAAAAGGCAGCGCGTGCAAGCCATGCGGATGGATCACCTCTGCCCAAATCTTTTCCTCAAAAGGCAGCGCGTGCAAACCATGCAGATGGATCACCACTACCCATGGACTGGCAACAGTGGGGGGCATGCTTTCCTCAAGGCCAACTTGAAGTGCCTTCTGTTTAGATCGGTATTGTGCGCGGACGTGATAATCCTTGGAATAAGCGCACGGGATAATTCCTGAAGGGCCAGCACCTTGCATGCGACCTACCAAGGACAGACTTGAAGCCTGCGTGCTGATTTTCTCTGACTCGCTACCTGTCTTCTTCCGCCTTTACTACTGTGCTCTGTGCCAGAACAGGCACGGGACATAGTTATGTGCACAGGGCGTGGTAACAAGTACCGTTTGCTGCGATGCTATGAACCTGTGCACTGTGATATTGTGCTTGATGAGTTCCAAAATTGATGAGGGTGCATGTCGCTTGGTGCAGACTCAAAGCTTGCGCTCATCCACACGCAGGGTTTGCTGAGTGCTCGCATTCTACGCCTTCTACACTGTTCACATTTTGTGTATTTTGCGCGTCACATGTGATCCTTGGAAATGCAGACACAAGCCTAGCGCTCATCCACACCCTGGGGCTGCTGGTAACCCATGCCATCCACACCATCCAAACATCGCAGCAGCAGCGGGTAGTCAGGTGTGTGTGTGTGTTTGTGTTGCTGCTTTGCTCTTTTCCTGTACCCCGACATGAGATGCCCGAAGGTCACAATGCACATAATTTAGGTCAGATGTGAGTGTGTGTGTGTGTGTTTGTGTTGCTGCTTTGCTCTTTTCCTGTACCCCAACACGAGATGCCCCATGTCACAGAGTATACCTATGTTTTGACCAATTGCATGCCACCCCCTAGAAGGTTGACTCCTACCTCCTGTGTCTATTTCACAGCTTTGGATTGAAAGCGCATGTGATCATGCGTTGCTTTCTTTGGCCCCTCACCGCAAAGTTAGGCTTCCAAATAGTGTAAGTTGCAGCCTGTGGCACCAGGCAGGTTCTTAATGCCAGGCTTCTCCATGCTTCTATTCTGTCCCTGTGACGCAGAGTTGGGCCACATGGCCAGCCGGTGGATTTAGAAGGGGGAGAGGGCGGGGATGCAATGCGGCAAAATGTGTGGTTCTGGGCCATGATCCAGGTGTGTGCGGCAGATGTGTGCGGCATAACGTGTGGTTCTGGGCCATGAACCAGGTGTGTGCAGCAGATGTGTGCGGCATAATGTGTGGTTCTGGGCCATGATCCAGGTGTGTGCGGCAGATGTGTGCGGCATAATGTGTGGTTCTGGGCCATGAACCAGGTGTGTGCAGCAGATGTGTGCGGCATAATGTGTGGTTCTGGGCCATGATCCAGGTGTGTGCAGCAGTGCTGCAGGCTGTGCTTTTGCTGGCTTGGGAAGCAAAAAATATGCTGCGCAACAAAAATGAGCCTTTGTTGGCAAAAGAGTGCGCAGGGTGCCTGTGAGACAGAATGTACCAGGTATTAGTGAGATTGTATGCATCAGCATGCGGTTCCAGGCTGCTGAGTGCCGCTTGTGTGTAGCCATGCATCTGCGTTTGTGCCGTTTGTGTGTAGCCATGCATCTGCGTTTGTGCCGTTTGTGTGTAGCCATGCATCTGCGTTTGTGCCGTTTGTGTGTAGCAGTGCATCTATGTTTGTGCCGTTTGTGTGTAGCCGTGCATCTGCGTTTCCCAAGCTGCTTGCTTGCATTGCAAGTTGTAAGACGCTTTCTGACATGTGAAATCTTGAAGCTAAGCTGTGAAAACCAAAAACCGAATGGCTTTTTTGGACGACAAAATATGCTCCTGCTGAGCGAGGTGCCCTGCTCACCATTTCCTTACCATTCCTCCTGGTTCTCCATTGCTTACAATTTCCTGATCCGCCGCTCATCCAGGTCCTGATTTGCAAAGCTTCTGATCTGTTTTGCCTGCCATTTCCTGACCCTCTGTACATGTGTGCCATGGTTGAGAGCCAACATGTAGGAGGTCAAATGCTGGAGATACGAAGTACACTTGATTGTCAGGTGCCGGCATGTTTACCTCAAGGTACAAAATGACCAAGCAAAGATGCATGCCTTGGGGAGCAAAGATGCTTGCCTTTGAGACTGAAGTCAAGTTTTACAGCAAATGTGAGGGGGACATGCAGGGGAAGCGTTGCTATGCTGAGGATTTGGCAAAGCCAGCCTTGCAATCATGACTTATGAAACGCAATGTCCAAGGTCATACCAGGCCCTGCAATACAAAAGCAGAACAGCATAGCCTGCAGCATAACAACACCACAGCATATTATGCTGCAGGCTCCAAGGTCATACCAGGCCCTGCAATACAAAAGCAGAACAGCACAACCTGCAGCATAACAACACCACAGCATATTATGCTGCAGGCTCCAAGGTCATACCAGGCCCTACTGCATAGCAGCATGACAGCATGACTGCGGCATAACTGCAGCAGGACATGCCTTGGATATGAATTGCGCATTGCTAGACGCGTGCTGTGCATGCTGCTTCTTTCTTGTCAATCATTGCTAGGGTTTGCCAATTCCATAAAAAAACACTGGATAAATCAGCTTTTGGGGCAGGGAAGTTACAAAATAAACGGCGTATATGTATGGAATTGGCCAACCCTAAGCCTTGCTCACCCATTTCCCTGGGCACTTCAAGCAGGCCACGCACCAGAAGCAAACAAGTCCACTTGGCACTGGAAGTCCTGCACCTCATTACACCAGCAAGTCCCAAGGCTCTTCCTCTCTACTTGCATGACACAGCATTTCATCATTGAATTGTAAACTGTAAGAACTATTTGGAATTGGAATTATGTAGGTTTTGGAACCATTGGCAAGCTGAAACAAGAAGGAAGAACAAAACAGACAGTGAAAGCACTCCCTACATCAGTTTAGTAAAAGAGGAAGCCTGGGGCCATAGCACCATGTATCTCCTTCACCACGAGAAAACAAAAAGTGGTTGACGGGGATGGAGGAGGGTTGCTAGCAGTATCCCTTGCCGGATCTTCGTGATGAGAGTTGAGAGGAGTCTCCTCAAGAGTGCTAGCAAGTTGATATGCGTACTGGACAGGACAGCTGGAGAGACCCACAGGTGAATTTTGATGTCACCAAGTGGACCACCATCACCTCTGCCACCAGGTGTGTTTCTGTAGGCGTGGGAGGGTGGGGCTGGGCTACCAGGCAGGTCAGCTTCTCATTAGCTGCCAGACTTTTAGTGGTGTATAGAAGTGCATATTAGATCAGTTTTGTGCACCAGAAGTCACCAAAACTCGGCAGCCCTGGTCAAAACTGAAGCTGGACTAGCATGCCCAGTCCTGGGGCATGGGGTACGCTGGGTGAGCCAACACAGTGAAGCAGGCAAGCTGCTTTCTAAGTGGTCCCTATGGCCTTGGCCGCTGCATTGCAAGTCAACCGCAATCGGCAGCCTTGGCAAAAGTTCCTGCAGGGCCTGCATGTCAGGTTTCAGGCAGTGAGTGCGCTGGATGGGCCAAGTGAGAACCTACGTGGGAAACAGACAAACCTCGGTGCTGACGCCCCACAAGCTTGAGCTTTGCCAAAAAGCTGGAGGCCATGTCTAACCCCATCTTTCTAAGAGGGCTCTGTGATCCCACTGGATAGACAATACCCACAGAATTCGCAGAAACCTTTCAAACTTGTCAAACTGGAGTTTCTGAGCAAAGGCGGGCCGCTGCCTTTGTAGCCTTACATCTCTAAATGAAATCCATCAATTTCTGCAACTATATCTGCAATTTTTTCTCAAGGATCTAAGGTGTGCTTCTCCTCCTCGTTCACAGTCTCGTGTGCTGACAACCTACAGAACCCACCTCCCAAGGGCAATTGCTTAACCGCTTGATTTGAATAAAAGCATTTGTCAACTTTTTTAACATGCTCACATTCTTGCTCTTCTAAAGTGTACATGCAGGCGCTTGCTTTTGCTGTGGCTCTGCCGTTCGCGGTTTCTGCAGACATGCTCACTGTGCTTGCAGGCAGACGTGCAGACATGCCCCCCGTGTATGCTCACTGTGCATGCAGACGCTCGCTTTTGCTGTGGCTCTGCCGCTCACTGTGGCGCTGCTGATGCTGCTTTTGTGGCACATCCAGCTGTCACTTACTAATAAGACATCCATTGAGTTTCAAGAGGTGTGTGTGTGTGCATAGTTATGTATATGTCCAATTGCATCTGCGCATCTGCATACATGTCTGCTTTTCAGAAAGTAACTTTCATCAACTGGAGAGGCTTGCAACACGTGCGGTGAGGGAGTGTTTGCATGCGTATTCACTTGGTGCATGCCGCTGACAGGTTTTTTCCTCTCATTTTCATTGTTGATCATGCTTCAACTTCATGAATATCTTGTAACCTACTTGCTCTCACAAGTCTACATTGTTAGCAATGGAGAGCAGTGGGGCTGGGTGGTTATCTGTAAGATGAAAGGATTGCTATGGCACACTACTATAGTGTGTGTATAATGTACAGTGTATACAATGATGTGGACACCACCATGGTAGCCATGTGGACCAGATGCGTTAATCTTCCTTAAATGAGAGGATTGCGGGGGCACACTATGTTACATGTAACACCGATGGTGTGTACACTACCATGGTAGCCATGTGGACCCAGTGCACCCATGTGCCAGAGATGAGAGGAGCGCTGTGGTGCATTTATTGAAAGAAAATGGTGCATGGAACGGGTGCATGGGCCTGTCTGAGGTGGTTACAACGTGATGGTATGTTGATTGAATCAAACATGTTGATTAATTGAATGCATGCATGGTGCATTGAAGACATGTAGTTGGGTAAACGAGTGCGTGGTGCAGGAATGCTGTTTGCTGACCTGCAGAGCGTATCAGGCCAGAGAGGGCCAGGACAGCTGTTTGTGCTGTCGTATGTTTGAGGACAGATAAGGTGTTTGGAATCAGGTGGGAGGGGGAACCACACCAGCTGGAGTATATATTTCAGGCAGTCTTGAGAGTGGCTTTTGGGAAATATTCTCACACTGCTTGGTAAACTGCCCAAGATGTTCTCCACGATGCAGACTAAAGGAATCAGCATAAGGCGTTCTTCATTTCTTCATTAAGGCTGCCTTTGAGCAAGTGTGCAGTGCATGCTAGCTCGCTAGTCAGAATGCCTTTCCTTCATGCACGCAGCCAGACCTGCCGTGCAAGTCCGTTCTTTTCACTTGAGCACATGCGTGCTGCTTGCTGCTGTACAGGGCGTGACAGCACTAGTCAAAGGAGGGGGCATGGGAGGCCGCACGAGGCGGCACATCTACGACTTGGGGCCATGCGCTAATATTCATGCGGTGAGGATTCCACGTATACAAGCACATCCTTTCTTTAATATGTGTTGCCATTGAAGAAGCACATCCTTTTTTTAATATGTGTTGCCATTGAAGAAGCACATCCTTTTTTTAATATGTATTGCCATTGAAGAAGCACACTCTTTCTTTAATATGTGTTGCCGTTGAACAGAAAGGACCACCACTCTGGCTTGGGGCCATGCGCAAACATAAATGCGCTGAGAATATATGCAAGCTGCGCCAAAGAGCTGATGTGACAAAGGCTTGGGGCGCCGTGCTCGTGCATTGAGAAAAGGATGCACTTGATGGAAAACAATGTTGATAACATGCGAGTACACAAACCTGCGCATGAACAAGAAAGCCAGCCGACAGGGGATTAGAAGCATTATTAAATAGTCCGTCGTTGATGTTGATGTTGATGCTCTGGTCCCCAAACAAAAAGGGAAAAAAGGATAAAAAAGGAATTCTTTGTAGGCAGAGGACAAAGTTCTTTTCTTTTTGGTCTCTGAAGTAAGGGGGTGGTATGTGCTTCAATTACCCCAATGCTTGCATCTGCTCCTGATGCTCTCCCATGATATTCTCGTGACCTTGCCTCCAAGCAATATATCTGCATGGCTCAAATGGTCGGTACATGCTCTGAGGCCGGCTCTCTGTTTCTTGTCAGGCTGTGCCTGATCTCTCTTATTCTGTGTGGATACCTCGTCACTGCTGCAAGGCTGTGCTTTTTCTTACATTTTGTGAGCGCTTCATCACTGGTGTGGCTGATCGCTTAGGTTAGATGGCCTACTGCTGGTCAAAGGGGGGATTGCTGGTGGCTGGGCTTCCCCCTCCCTGCAGGAGCGCCTCAACTCAAGCCCATTCTCAATTTGCTCTGCAGATCTTAGGGGAGAATGCTGGGAGCTGGCTCGCCCCTCCCTGCTCATCGATGCCTGGGGGCTTCAAGTAAGTGCGGCTTTGATTGCTAGGTTGAGTAGCATACAAATCCTGGATTGGTGACCATTTGCAGCCCATTTTCTCCTCCTGAAGACAATTGCTGCCTAAAGTGTGCAGGCAGAATACTTGTCTATGGCCGTTCCTATGGCTGACCCCCCAAAGTATGGCCAACTGGACTTTCTCTACATCCACCTTTGTGCATGCTCTGAGCGCACTAAAGAAAAGAAAAGCCTATGTAGGCAGCGAGAACGCTCCCTACATCAATTAAGGAAAAGGAGACACATTGGTTCAAAGAACCGTGAGTCTCCCTCACCAGCCACTAAACATATTCCATGTCCATATTTTCTGTCAGAACATTCAGCTGCTTCTAAGCCTTCTGTCAGTCATGCTGTCATGTCAGATTTGCGGGGCGGCACTTGGGGAGCATGCTGGTGGGGGGCATCTATCAAGCGTGGAAGGACCTCCTCCAGCTTGCCCATGTTGCAAGCTTCTGCCCCCAATTTGGCACAAATTTGCGGCCAAAAACAATGCTTGTATTAAAACTTATATTGGACTCAATCAGTGGTCTGAATGAAAATCAGCATGCTGAAATGTCTGCTTGCTCACATTTCATTCTTCAGCGAGTCAACCGCCGATTAAGCCAACATACTAACAACAACATTTGACAACAGCTTTGCAGTTCCACGGCCTTTGAAGTAGGAGCAACTAAAGCTGAACCTCCCTTCTGTGCTGTGCTATCCTAAACCTACACCCTATGTTTACTGTGCAGCAGTGCAAGGACACACTGAGTAGTGGACAAACAGACAAGCGAGTACTGAAGTAAATAGAAGGACTGTATTCGGCAACAACCCTGTATCAAATTGGTCTGTACCAATTTGGGGGCCACAGCTTGCAGCAGGGGCAGGCTGGCGGAGGTCCTCCTTTCTGTGCTCACATCCGCCTTTTTCTGTAAAATGGGTGCCCAACCTGCTCCTGCTGCCCACCCGCTGCACCTCATCCCACCCTCTTTACCTCCTTGTAGAGCAAAAAATCAGCAACCCAACGCACTTTTCAGGTCCTGGAATGGTGCAGTGGGTGCTGAGATCTGCTTAAAAGTAATAAATGGCTGCTTTTTGCTTAGGAAAGAGTGGGCCAGCCATGGGGACGACCCTATGACAGGCAACCAGTTTCTGTGGTACTAGCAATAGGGAGTTTGAAACGAGTGCTATCCTGCGCCGGACTATGAAATTTGTGAAGTGACTGCACCCACTGTTTCCTCAATCCCTGAGCCAGGAGGGTAGATTCCGTGTAACTTTTGGACGGCACGTGTTAATCCGTTTAAAAATTATATATTCGGGATCCTGAGATCGAGAGCTATCGATTGGTATTTATATGGGTCCAATCAGAGAGGGTCAGTAAGGGGTGATCCCCCGGGGGGGGGTTAGACTTTTTGGGACCCCCCCTCCAGAATTTTTCTGGGGCACTTCCACGGAATTTTAAAAACATTATCAGGCTCCCGGAATCGAGAACTGCCAATTGGCACGCTTTTAGTGCAAACTGGGTAAAGGGGGGGCCTGTGTGCATGGCTGGGAGTCAGTGCCATGCGTGCAAGGGTGTGGTCAGCAGGGGGTGTAAATGCAAAGGTGCAGCAAATTACTCCAAACTTCCAGGATAGGGACAATGTACAATGTGATAATGCACGGTGAAGGTAGGAGGGCAGTTTGAGGACATGCAAGCCAGTTGTGGGTGCCTGGCAGGGCAGGTATGCATAGGCGCCCGCAGCTCAGTTTTTGCCCCATAACTCTGCTGCAACTCAACTTTTCAGTATGGTGAATATGTAGATGGATGGGAAATTGAAAGAGGAGCAGATTGGTACCCTTTTTGTTCAGGTAGGGGCACTGGAAGGGGGGGTTTGGGGTGGGGTGGTCCCTTGGGGGGGTCCAGGGCAAATTTTAAACGTGCCTTCCAGTAAAAAAGATTCTCCTCCCTCCTGCCTGAGCCCTGGAAAATGCTGTTGTGTGCAAAAAAGGTGTAGACAATCAAGTCAGACAATATTCGATCTTTGCCATTAAATGCTTAAAGCAATTTGCTTTGCACGCGCAGGTACCCCAAGGCTGCGGACGACCCAGCTACCATGGGCCTCTACGACCCTCACAGCTGGGATGCATGGCTTGGCGCATCGAGGATATGACGCTCATCTTGCATACCTTTTGCTTCAGAGAATATGGAAATGGAATCATCCAGTTCTGTTGGGTGTATCCTAAAAGTTTGGAATTTGGCTGGAAACTTAATTGTAATGAATATACCAACTCAAAAG
>OU611764.1:4475509-4595509 GCA_914767535.2 Dunaliella primolecta
GGAAAGAAAGGAACAAGAGAGGCTAATCCACTCCTAAAATGAGGAAAAATCCCGATAGCTATAGGTCACCTAGGTTATGCCTTAGGTGACTTAGGTGGCTCATAGTTTTGACCCCCTAACCCCCTAACCCTAACCCTAATCTTAACCTGGAAAATGTTTCGTATTGTTTGAATTTATATTTATTTTGTTGAGTCTGGCAAAGTACTTTCGCTGTTCCTGGTCTCGGTCTCTAGGCTTAGCGTCTTCAACAACACAAGGTGCTTCATTTACATTACTTGAAATTCATTTTATGAGCCTCCCTCTCTTAGATTTATACGGAAGGTCCTCTTGTGAAAGGATCGGGCGAACGCTGAATGTTGATGTGGTTTGTGTGATGTGTTTGATGAAGATGATATATTCTGAATATATTTAATGCTTAGCATGTTCATAAATCGAGATGCAGAGCCCTTTGCTGTGTTGTAGACAGGCTTTGGATGACGCCCTTGCCTCTTTCACGTACCAAGTTGAGACTCGATTGCATGAGTTAGATTCCCAAGCATCATTGTGGAAATCCAGGTATGAGCTTCACTAAGTAGACCATCCTGCTCTTTGCCAACTCTTTTGCCATTTCACTATGGCAAACAGGACGTGAGCTGCACCTCTCTCTCTCTCTCTCTCTCTCTTATAAGCTCATCATTTCATTGAGATAGTGATTTTCCTTTCCTTTTTCATGGCTTGGTCATGTTATGAAAGGTACGAGCAAGAGCGAGCCAGGAGGAAGGCCAGCGAGCGCGCTGTTGCTCAACTGTCTCAAGAGCGCGGTCTATTGCCCGGAGAAAGCAGCCCAGCTGCTGGAGAAAGGGATCCAAGGTAACAGGACACCTGCGCCCATATGATGGTTACAACATAGACCAGCAACAAGGGTTTCCCTTGTAAAACAGTCCACGCAAAAAATATTATGGGTGTTTCCAAACTGGTAAAGGAAAAAGGCTATCTTCCACTTCTGTTTCAATTGCGTGCGTATGCGCGTATGTGTGCAGGCTGCAAGATGGGGACTTCAACGTGAGAGCAGTGTCACCTCAAGAGCCAAGGCTAGTCTCTGCTGGGAGCCTGAGCGGCACCAAGGCCTTGTCCTTTGGACTGCAGCATCATGGGCAGCAGCAGCAGCAGCAGCAACCAGGACTGGAGGGCCCTGAGCAGCACCCCGGCCTGCAGGGCACCAACACTCTGACTGCCAGCCAAGCAGATAGCCGAGCACATGACGCAACAGGTGAGGATAGCAGTGGGCCCAGTCTTCTTGTCATAAGCATGGAGGAGGGCAAGGATGCAGGACGAGTGATCCAAGCCAATGTGATAAGCAACTTCTTACCCTATCACAAAGGTGAGGTTTGGTTGTATGCGGGCAGGTCAGGTCAGGTCAAGTATTCCCAGAATAATGAGAGAGGTGGGCAAAGTGAGTTCTATTGCAAGGAAGCAACCTAGATAATTGCAACATCCTGAACCTCACGCACACCTCCCTCCTGTACCTCTTCCTAGCACCCTCCAGTACAAGGCTCAGTAGCTATAGCAAACATCACACTGTGATTGTGGCTTATCCACTCCCTGCTATATCTATCGGCAAAGGAAAGGCATGCCAACTCCTCACAGGTTGATGAGGAACCGGCACCTACATTAATGTTGATGGTATGGCGAATGAATCACGCAGGAAATGTTTCATCCCTACAGCTGCTTACACTCTGCTTTTTGCAAATACCAGCTATCGCACCTCCTGTGCATCATTCCACAAGCATGGCCATGTGCAAAGGATCTGACAAGCAGCCATCCACGTGTGAACTGGGGCTTGCAAGTAGCCCGGCCAATGCTGGTTGTTAGGCAGGTTCTCTTCCCTCCCCAAATGTTGTCAAATGCTGTATGTTGTCCTTGTGCGAGGGCCGTACTTATCTGCTCGATGTCATTCTTGTCTCCTTCTTGTTCTGCAAAACATCCTCATGAATTGAGTGCTATCCTTACACAAGGACCGTACTCGGTTTTGTTCCAACTTTAACCCTGGGTTGGGAGGCCATGTCCCAAATACTGCCCGGTCCTCCTGCCTGGCTTACAGGTAGCCTAGTCAATGCTTTCAGGCGGGTCCACCTCCCTCCTCCCCAGAACCGCTTATGTTCAAATGCCAGTACAATATGACAAGCACCTATTAAAGATAACTTATGCCTGCACAGAATGACTTTTGCCTGCACAAGATGGCTCTCAGTCAGGCCCTCCTCCCTCCCCCCCCACAATTGCTCGTATTCAAGTGCCTGCACAAGATTCCTGGCTGGCATGTCGCTCATGGTCACAACCTGTCACTCATGTTTACGTCGTCTCACTCAAGCCTGCACAAGAGAATGATCACGACGTGTCAATCAAGATCATAGAGTCTGTTCAACCACGATCAACAAGTCTGTGGTACCAGCGTGGGAACTGAATATTCCAAACCATGATATTTATTCTGCAGATCGAATCATCCCCCCAGTAGAACAAGTCCTGGACCAGCCGACCTCGTCTGCTGGACCGCGTCGGCGTACTCACAGGTGTGTGTGGGGTTGAGCGGGGGTAAGGAGGGGATCTGGAAGCGAGCAAAAACGGAAGATAGGCAGTTCAATTCATTCTTGCCTGCATAGAAAAGACCTGGAAGTAAGCCTTGCGACCACTGACCATCTGAGGCGCATTGAAGAACTTGCGTTGCGCACGCGCTTGGTGGGTCTCATGCCTGCCCTTATGGCACCCAGATGATGGCCATATCTGTCTCCTGGATCATGATGGGTACACTGCTCTTGCGTGTCCAGACTGAGTATGGGCTTGTTCTGTGCAATAAGGGTTAATTGATGGTGCCCCTGCATCAGGGCTGGTAGCTGCATAAGCTCGCTATCTGCATCACCTGAGCCTCCATCACTCAAGCCAAGTTCCTTAATTCCTCCTGCCCTCAGGGAGAGCAGTGGCCTGCTGGGGGATGCATCAGTGTCTCTGGAAGACAGGGAGGGCGCCTCAGGTGTGTGTGTGTGTGTGTGTGTGTATGTGTGTGTGTGTGTGTGTGTGTGTGTGTGTGTGCGTGTGTGTGTGTGTGTGCGTGTGTGTGTGTGTGTGTGCGTGTGTGTGTGACGCTTGCCTCATGCACCCTCACTCATTTTCTGGTACCTTTTGCTTTCAGCGTTTTGTGTGTGTGTGTGTGTGTGTGTGTGTGTGTGTGTGTGTGCGCTACACGGTGCATGTGGCCGCCGACCCAAGTGTAGCCTGTGGTTTGGCCCTGGCTGTTTGTGACACAATGCATTTTGCATGCCACACTGTGCATTCTGTGCCACACTGTTAAACTGTGCACACAAGGCTTCCTTCTCACCAAAGCGTGGGGTACAGCTTTGGCCGCAAAACAGCATGCCCGAGCTTGCTGCCCCTGTTCTCAGGTCCTTAACCTGGGTCTTTGTCTTGGTTGCTGGGGCTGATTCAAGCTTTCAAGTTTGCGTGTTTGGGGGCTAAAGCCCCTCTTGTGCTTGCTCACCTTCAGCGCGCGTTTTCCACATGGAGTTGTCATTCTCAATTGTTTCAACTTAATGCCACGGCTCACTTCGCAACTTGCTCTCACTTGCCATCACTGTGGCCCACAGGTGTGGGTGTGGCGGCCGCTGCTGCGGTGTCTGCAATGGCCGCGCGCGCATGGGCGTCTGCAGCCTCAAGCCAGGATCAAATGTGTGTGTGTGTGTGCGCGCGCACGTGCACTTTTGTAATTTCCACATTGTAGCAGCAAGAATAAAAGCACTGCAGGATCTTTTGCCATTAGTAATCCGACCATCGAGTATAGCATGCATCACATGGATCTGTCAAGGGCAGGGGGGCACAGAACAAATGCAACCTTGTTTGTTTTCAAGGGCAGGGCTGATGGCAGTGTGCCTGCTGCCTGAGCCTGCCCTCCCCTGGAGTATGAGCATCGTTTCCTTGTTCTTGTGGCCTTGCAAAAAACACTGGTAGCCCAGCTGAGAGCCTCTAGATTGTTTTCTGTTCTTATTCTACCCTGGCTTGGCTTGCTCTGTGCTTATTGCTCTGGCCATTGAGAGGAAAAAGAAGAACAGTTCTGACGACAGGCTGCTACTCCTACCTTCTTTGCTGACCTGGCTTCCATCTCACCTCCCCCTCCCTCATCCACATCCGCACTTCTCCGTCCCTTGCTCACATCCCTGCAGCCTTTTCTTGCATTCCTCCATCCCATGTTTGCTTTTCTAACACCCAATGAGTACCCTCTGCCACTCAACACTTGCAGGGCGCCTGGCCAAGTGCAAGGTGGCTCTTCCAGCAAACCCCCCAAAGCAGGCTACAGGCTCGTGGCATCCGCATACCAAGGTGGTGTATAAGTTCCCACAGCTTGATGTTTTTCATGCATCTGAACAATGCAAGCATAGGCTACAGAGGCTCGTGGCATCCGCATACCGGGGTGGCGTATAAGTTGCCACAATTTGGTATTTTTCATGCATCTGAACAATGCAAGCATAGGCTACAGAGGCTCGTGGCATCCGCATACCAAGGTGGCGTATAAGTTGCCACAGCTTGGTGTTTTTCATGCATCAGAATGATGCTACATTGATCAGGCCATGGAGTTTATGGCTGGTTACAGGCATAGGCTACAGGCTGGCGTTTCGTTGCAAGCAAATGCTACAGGCTGATATTTTGTCGCAAGCATACGCTGCAGGCGCCAGCGTACAACACCACAGTAGCACGTTTGTTTGGAGAGGAAAGAAAGGAAGAGGAAACTGTGAGGGAAACGGAGCATTCCCTACTCAATCAAGGAAACACGTTGGCTCAAAGAGCTGCGGGTCCCTGGCACTAAACAGAAAGACTTCAGTTTTGCCCTGGAGAACGGATGTGTACATTGCCATGCAGATGAGGCTATTGAGCTGATATTTTGTTGTGAGGCTGGTGCCAGGCTTTGTTACGAGCAAACGCATGGGTCCACATGTGCTCGCATGGCACATGACGCATGACGTGGCTGCTGTGCTGTTGTTATGTTGCAAGGCTGGCGAAAGGCTCTTGTTATCAGCACAGAAAGGCAGCACCTTTCAGCAACCCATTCATGCATATAAAGCCTCCGTCCTCCTATTGCGTGTTGTCACATCTTTAGGCACAAAGGACGTGTGTTGTCACATCTATAGGCACAAAGGACGTGTGTTGTCACATCTATAGGCACAGAGGACGTGATTGAGGACTCTGCTTGAGCAAGGTTTCCATTGGGGCATGGCAGAGCATCGCATGGGTTTAGCTAACCACTTCAGCGTGATTGAGGACTGCTTGAGCAAGGTTTCCATTGGGGCATGGCAGAGCATAGCATGGGTTTAGCTAACCACTTCAGCGTGATTGAGGACTGCTTGAGCAAGGTTTCCATTGGGGCATGGCAGAGCATCGCATGGGTTTAGCTAACCACTTCAGCGTGATTGAGGACTGCTTGAGCAAGGTTTCCATTGGGGCATGGCAGAGCATCGCATGGGTTTAGCTAACCACTTCAGCGTGATTGAGGACTGCTTGAGCAAGGTTTCCATTGGGGCATGGCAGAGCATCGCATGGGTTTAGCTAACCACTTTAGTGTGTTGCGTCAGCACCTTGCGTGCTTGCACTGTTCAAGCGCGATCGCCATTGTCATCCCCTAGCGTGCATGCCATCGCTAATCTCTAGCATGTGTGTGGCAGTGACGCCTCATTCTTATCATCTTCCAAATGTGTTTCACATTGATGCTTGCATACTCTGTGGTTGCAGCTAACGGCCTGCCCGCCTCTTTCCCCGGCTGTGGTAGCAGCTCTGGATCTTCGCCTGGCGCAGTGCGCCACTCACAGGTGGGTTGCTCTTAGATCACAACAGTATGCTGTGATCGGATGATTGAATCAGTCTGTTTGGGCAGGTGGACCCTCTGTATGGATAGTTGTTTTTCTCATTCAATTCTCAGGCTACTCTCAAGCGCTTTCGTCACTACTTGAACCCGAAAGGTACGCTTCTCTAATTGGGTGGGTTGGCTCTGCTCTCAACAGACAGGTGCGCATCTCTGATCAAGTAGGCTACTCTGATCGGATTGGTGGGCTGTTCTGACCTGAAGGGCTGCCCCCTGAACTGAGGGGTTGCCCTGACGCCAGCCCTGACCCAAGGGGCTGCCCTGACTCAAGGGGGTGGGCTTCCCTGGATTTTTTTGTGTATACAGGCAAGCAAAAACATCTGTACACTGGGGGGCTGCCTGCTAGAGCTGAAATCTTGCATTTCTTACCCAACTGGTTTGCTGCTCTCAGTGTTTGCCTCTCTTTGGTTACACATCTTACAGTGAGCTCGGTGCTTTCACATGCTGAGCTTCCATAGAAACCTCAGTAGCCTGCCTTCATCCTCATGGACCCCAGCCTTTTTTCATCCAAGTCCACAATCCTCACGTCCTCACGCTCAATTCCATATTTTTACCTTCAGTGTGCAGCCTTCTTGAACGTGTGCAGGCCTGGCCTGGTGTGTGCCCTGCCTTCCTCCTTCTCCCCACTACACACCATTCTTCAGCCGTTTTGCACACAACTGGTCTGTGCCCTGCCTTCCTCCTTCTCCCCACTACACACCGGCCTTCAGCCGTTTTGCACACACAACGTGTCCACTTCTGCTTGCGCAGTCTGCTTTGACGCTCTCTGACCTGGTCCATGCCCCGCCCTCTGCCCTCTTCTCGCCCTCTCAATTGACCTCCTCTGCGCCTCAGCAGACAAACCTGACCAGCCCCCTGACACGCATTGAGCGCGCACAGACCGCCTCGTGCACCCCTTTGCAAATTGGAACCCAAGGAGCCACCTCCCCACAGCATCCTGCCCAAGAGCCTGCTCATGAAAGCCCCCCGGAGCTTGGTGTCCATGGGGGTGCTGCAGATGAAGCTGAGGAAACCAGCACCACCAGAGAGGCAAGTTGCAGAGGCCTCAGGTGCAGGGCATGTACGTGTTTGTGCATGGGCATGTCCATTTGGTGCAGCTACAACCACATACAAAGATCTGCAGTAGGTACATGCGCCATGGGAGAGATTGTGGCTGCTACGTGTGACGATTGGCAAGTGTGAGATAACACAAACACATGTATTAAAAACCATTTGTGCCACAGGGCAGGCCAGAGGTGCAAGGTAGGCAAACTGGCGTTGTCCATGAAGCAGGCTGCGCGTTCCCTCAAGCCCTTTTCCTGTCTCCTCCTCAAATGCAGCACGCACACTTGTTCATGCATGTGCATGCCATTTTGTATGCATTCTCCTTAGAACCATGATGCGCATTTGTTCATGCATGTGCATGCCATTTTGTATGCATTCTCCTTAGAACCATGATGCGCATTTGTTCATGCATGTGCATGCCATTTTGTATGCATTCTCCTTAAAACCAGGACACGCACTTGTTCATGCATGTGCATGCCATTTTGTATGCATTATCCTTAGAACCAGGACACGCACTTGTTCATGCATGTGCATGCCATTTTGTATGCATTCTCCTTAGAACCAGGACACGCACTTGTTCATGCATGTGCATGCCCTTCTGCATGCATTCCCCTTAGAACCATGATGCGCATTTGTTCATGCATGTGCATGTCCTTCTGCATGCATTCTTCTTATAGCCATGATGCGCATTTGTTCATGCATGTGCATGCCCTTCTGCATGCATTCCCCTTAGTATCAGGCTGCGCACTTCTTCATGCACATGCATGCCGGCCTTCCGCATCCAAGCACATTCCAGGGTCTGTGCCATCCGAGCACGTTCCTCATCCTAGCACATTCCAAGGTCTCCTGCCAACATGAACACACTCGGCCCATCCAAGCTCGTTCCAAGTCCTACTGGCAACAAAACACACATATGCTTGTACATCCTCCGACAAAACGTGCATGTGATTGTACATCCTCTGCAGTCTGAGGTGTTATGTGTGCACAAATGTGCTGGGAGGATGGAACTGCATGAAGGCCCTGTGCTTCCTCCTGCAGCTGCAGCTCATGCTGTACAGTTGCCCAGCAAGCATTTGCACTTGAAGTGGAACTTGCACGCTTTGTCAAGTCCCATTTCAAGTGTTAATTCTTATCTGGCTACTGCACGTATTGCACATTATATTGTTGCGTGAAAATCAGGAACATGGCAAAAGCAAAGGTAGTTGCCTGACAAGGTGCCGTGGGCAGGGAGGGGGAAGCTTGGATTGGGTTAAGGGGAGGCCAGAGCAAGGTTGCTTGCGGCATTATCACCTCCGCTGACAGTGGTCTCGTTGATCAATTGCCTATGTTGCGGAGGAGTATACGAAGGAGTATACATCAGCTTCGTGTTCAAGGCATGGCTTTGTTATGGAGCAAACTTGGCCAGTGCCTTGCAGAGAAAAGATTTTTGCATATCTCCTATTCTGACACATGGTTTGCTAGTCAAGAATAGTCCGCGTATCAGACAGACTCCACAGTCCTACTGCACGCATTTTGAAGAGCCATGGGGTTTGCATTCTCTCACACTTTTTAAGTGCTACATGTGGCAGCCGTGCCCCTTTTGGTAAGACATATTTTTCCATGGCGCTTTGATCCTGCCCTTTGATTCTGATGTTGTGGTTTTGCTTGCTTCCAAGGAACTCGCAAATTTCATCGCGATCTTGCTGCAGGGGCAAATTGCGGGCAAAGAGGCAAGGCTGTCAGCCCTTGCCGGAGCTGCGACGACAGCTAGCCTAGCTCAAGCTGCGGCGACAGCTGGTGGAGTTGCCAGTAAGAATGTCCATTTCAGCATGAGCAGCAGCAGCAGCAGAAGCAGCAGTGGCAGCGTGAGCGCGAGCTGCTTGGCTGCAATGGAGCAGGACCTGCTCCAGGAGGGAGTTCTGCGGCCTCGAGGTGTGTGTGTGTGTGTGTGTGTGTGTGTGTGTGTGTGCGTGTGTGTGTGTGTGTCCATGTATTATGAATGGTGTGGCAGGGAGTGGCAGGGGCCAGAGGCTAAAATTTTTTGTAAAAAACACAAATTACATTTATGTGGAACATGTTTGTGCACGCACATGTATAGAAACGCGTGAATGGACTAAAGCATTGGTTTTGCCAGAGTCTGGTACGTGCCAGCTTTTGGACATATTAGGACACCAAGTGGAAATTAGAGACTGGAAAACAAAAAGTGGAACGTGTTTTTGGTGCTGTAGCGTATTCAGCAAATGCATGATGTTTGACAGCCCTTAGAAGGAGCAGGAGCAGGCTTCACACACCTCAGCCCTGTGCCAATTTATATTCAAAAATTCCGAAGCTCTGTCATGAACCACACACGCAAAGACGTGTTCAGCACCTGGATCTGTCACCTCTCCTGTTTGGCATCGGGTAGCAAGCAGGACGGAGAGTACATGTCGAGTGATCGTTTTTGCGCGCGGTGCTGTGCAGGGCTGCCCGCTACAGTTGATCAGGATGGGATCCAGGACTCAAAGCATGCTGCAAAGGAACCCTCTGGTGCGTTTGATCTTCCGCCACACGCACAGCCGCTGCCTCAGCAGCAGCAGCAGCAGCAGCAGCAGCAGGAGCAGGAGCAGCACAGGGGCAACCAACAGCACCGGCACCGGTACCACCAGTCCCATGCTCAAGACCAGCAGCAGCAAGGAGGCAAGCACCACCGGTTCAACACCCTGCAAGAGTCAAAGAGTTCCCCAGTTTCAGGCACTGGACCGCAAGCAAAGCCTGTGGCTGCAAAGAACAGGTGCGAAGTGGTGGTGAGCACCAGTTGTCCCAACACCCTGCGGGAGTCAAAGGCTTCCCTAGTTTCAGGCACTGTTCCCCCAGCACAGCCTGTGGCTGCAAAGAATAGGCGCAAGGTGACCACAGGCTTCTCCTCATCAGCCCAGATCTAATATGCTGGACCTGAAACAGGCGCAAGGCAGTCAAAGTCAGTCTCAGGCCTTTGGTCGCACATAGCACCCGCCCAACATGAAAGTGTGCGGGATGGTTCCAGGCCCTCCTCTGAGCCCATTCATTCTCCACTTGAGTGCGCGAGAGAGGTAGTCTGAAGCTCTTCTCCAAGCCCTTACCTCTTCTAGCTCAAGAAAGTGCAATGGGCTTTTTTACTGTTCCTCATGCCCCTGCCAGTGGAGGAACTGATCGTGGTTCTTGGTCTATGATTGTGTCTCAAATGCAGTTGCGTCTCTGCCAGCTGCCTATAAAGGAGGTAACTGCACATGCTTGTGTGAATGAGCAAACAGCATGTTCATTCACACTCAAGATGAAAGCACATTGATGCCCAAGCATGTGCGCATGCTTGTCTGCCAGACAGCAGTGTCTGTCAGGTGACAGTGTCAGGTTACAGTGTCTTCCAGTTGAGAGCCCCCTCAACACGCACACGCACACACACACACACATACACACACAGCACGCATACTCACACATTATACACGTACACATTCACAAACACACACACAGGGTGCCGCGCACGATGTCAGAGACGACAGAGCCTGCTCCCAAGTCCGGAGGCTTCATCCCGCGCACACGCTCCTCTGACACACTGAGTGCAGTCATTGGGCACTCAGTGCCTGCGATCGTAGAGCGCAGCCCATACATGTCCCAAGAGCTGGACCTGGATCTCATGCACGATGGTGAGAGCGCTTGCCGTTCGCGTGTTAAGCAACCGCAAATGGTGGGATACGCCCTATGTACATGTCCCAAGAGCTGGACCTGGATCTACTGCATGGCAGTGGGTGCATGTGCCATTTTATCAATTATAGGTGCAGACCTTCATCATGCCGGCTAGCTCATGCCTAAGAAGCTGGACCTGGATCCACTGCATGGCAGTGGGTGCATGTGCCATTTTATCAATTATAGGTGCAGGCCTTCATCATGCCGGCTAGCTCATGCCTAAGGAGCTGGACCTGGATCCACTGCGTGGCAGCAAGTGCGCATGCTAAGCTTGCTGTGCGCTCCCTCAGTGCAGCAATGTTTGGGTACTCAGTCCCTGTGATTGTGGAACGTTCATGGCTCATGCCTCAAAAACCCAATATGAGGCTCTCTTGCTGTACTGTGTGTGCGCAAGCAATGGAAGCATGGTTTCCAGAGGAGGTATGGGAGCATGGTGGAAGCATGGTGAAAGCTTGGTGGAAGTATGGTGTCCAGAGGAAACATGGTGTTCAGAGGAATTGCTGATGAATGGTAAATCGTGGGCACCGTGGTGTTGTGTTGTGTGACATCCGCAAGCTGTGCACCAATGCCCTTTGAGCCATGTGTGTCCGTGATGTTGATGCTCCTCTATCTAGAACCCTAGTGGGAATTTAGAACACACAGACACGCACGCACTCATGACCCAAACATGTAGGCATGTAGGTAGATGGACTGACTCACAGACAAGGTATGCTGCACGCTTGCAGACCTGAGTCCCCAAGATGCACTTCCTGCATGCATGATGCATTTACTACAAGGTGCAAGGTGCATTTCCTGCAAGCATGGTGCATTCACTACAAGATACACAAAACAAGGTGCATGTACTGCATGCATGATGCATTCACTACAAGGTGCAAGGTGCATTTCCTGCAAGCATGGTGCATTCACTACAAGATACACAAAACAAGATGCATATACCGCATGCTTGATGTATTTACTACAAGATGCAAGGTGCATTTCCTGCAAGCATGGTGCATTCACTACAAGATGCACAAAACAAGGTGCATGTACTGCATGCTTGATGTATTTACTACAAGACGCATCGACTGCATGCATGCAGACCTGGGTCCCCAAGATGCCGCGCCGCGCGTCTCTGATTCAGGTCCCATGCAGCACAGCATCCTGGGCCGGCACTGCACAGTGACGAAACCACAGGTGCGCGTTGGGGCCAAGAATCTCAGAGGCCTGTGTGCATCGCCCCTGCTGATCATTGTGGTGAAAGCACAGCATCCTGGGGTGGCACCGCACAGTAACGAAGCCTCGGCCAAGCATCAAAGCCATGGTTTCAGGGGCATGTGTGCATTGCCATTGCCCTGCCTCTGCTGAGCAAGGTGAGGAAGATACTTACCATAACTTGCAAGCAGGCATTTGTAAGCTTGCAAGCATGCCTGCAAGCAAGCATTCATATGCACAGGCTGAAGGGATGAGGCGCAGCTGTCCAAGGCATGAGTGTGTTTCTTCATCCCCAGTGGAACAAGGACGTTACAAGGATGCCTTCAGCCTGGTTTCCTGGCGGGTCAGGCATGAGTGGATGAGGTGTGGGTGCCCAAGGCATGAGTGCTTTGCTTTTTCTTCAACGAGTAAGGAAGTAACAAGGATGCCTTCAGCCTGGTTTCCTGGCGGGTCAGGCATGAGTGGATGAGGTGTGGGTGCCCAAGGCATGAGTGCTTTGCTTTTTCTTCAACGAGTAAGGAAGTAACAAGGATGCCTACAGCCTGGTGTCCCGGCGGGTCGAGCATGAGTGGATGAGGCGTGGCTGCCCAAGGCACAAGTGCATCGCTTTTTCTCCAAGGAGTTAGGAAGTAACAAGGATGCCTACAGCCTGGTGTCCCGGCGGGTCGGGCATGAGTGGATGAGGCGTGGGTGCCCAAGGCAGAGGACGCTGCCTGTGCTGATCATTGTGAAGAAAGTGTGTGGCGTGAGCACAGACTGTGTGGGATAGGCATGGAATGTTACGATGGCAGACCTCCTTGTCTGTGGATGGTTTAGGCATGGAATGTTTTGGCAGACTCCTCTTGTCTGGGGGCCTCCTGTGACGGGCAGGTGTTGCGGTGACAGATCTCACAATGCCACAGTGTTGCAAATGCAGACCTCCTTGTCTGGGGCCCCCCTATGATGGACAGATGCTTGAATGTTACAGTGTGTTTGCAATGGCAAACCTCCTTGTCCCCTGTGATGGACAGATGCTAGAATGTTACAATGTGTTTGCAATGGCAGACCTCCTTGTCTCGCCCCCCATGATGGACCCTTTTCACAGAGCCCTAACGAGTAGAGGGACTCATCGCTCCTAACAGCGAGTAAATATGCTCTTCTTCTTCCTCCCTGCATGCCAAGTGCGTGTGAAGGCCTCATGTGACGGGACTTTGTAAAAGCCATCCTTGCCCTTAACAGTTTGTGTGGAGGCTCTTGTCACTCCATCCTGCATGCCAAGTATATGGGTAGGCCCCATGTGTCGCAGTGCTATGTGTGCCCTCTCATTGCTCATTACAGCATGTACGAGACCCACTGGCTCCGCATAAGCACACAGCGCCACTGCATCCACAAAAGTGCACACCGCCATTGGAAGCGCAGCTGGGGGGAGCAATGGTGGGAGGGAGCAATGGTGGGAGGGTCAAGTTGTGGCAGGGACAGATGGGGTGGTCAAGAAGTACATCAGGTGTCAGGAGTGTGGGAAGTATCGGCGTTTCCTGCATGCATGAGAGCCACTGCCTCCACCCAAGCGCACAGCGCCACTGCCAGCATCCTCAGAAGGCAGCACACTTTGGCCACATGCTCAGGAGGCAGCGCTCTCGGCTGCACAAGAAGAAGCCCCAGTTGTTCCTTTGTGCATGCGTACATCACATTGCTGGCGCGACCCAAGTGCATGGAGAGCCCCCATGTGTTACAACGCAGCATGTTCAGAGGCTCTCATCACTCCCTCCAGCATTCCAAGCACATTTACACAGCACATATGTATCATATGTATGTGCTGGATATATGTGCTATGTAATATATATACAGCACTCTTGCGCTGTAGGGATCGGCACTGCTATATAACAAATAACATAACGTTATATAATGTTATGTAACGTTATGAATGTCTCAAAATGACGTTACAATAATGCCGATCCTTAGGGATCGGCACCTATTATAAACATGTATAATGTTATTCTGTTATATATCGGTATATAACGTTATGAATGTCTCCAGATAACATTATACGCCGATCCCTATTGCGCTGTTACACGCATAGCACTGTTTTACACACGCATAGCGAGGCCGAAAAGGTAGGCCTAAAGGGTAGGCCTCATGTGTAGCAGCGCTATGTGTGTCACAGTGCTATTGTGCTATATGTATAGCACATGTATCCAGCATTCCAAGCACATAAATAAAGGGTATAGGCCTCATGTGTAGCAGCGCTATGTGTGTCACAGCGCTATTGTGCTATATGTATAGCACATGTATCCAGCATTCCAAGCACATAAACAAAGGGTATATGCCTCATGTGTAGCAGCGCTATGCGTGTCACAGCGCTATTGTGCTATATGTAAAGCACATGTATCCAGCATTCCAAGCACATAATTAAAGGGTATAGGCCTCATGTGTAGCAGCGCTATGTGTGTCACAACACTTTTGTGCTATATGTAAAGCACATGTATCCAGCATTCCAAGCACATAAGTAAAGGGTATAGGCCTCATGTGTAGCAGCGCTATGTGTGTCACAGTGCTATTGTGCTATATGTATAGCACATGTATCCAGTATTCCAAGCACATAAATTAAGGGTATAGGCCTCATGTGTAGCAGCGCTATGCGTGTCACAGCGCTATTGTGCTATATGTAAAGCACATGTATCCAGTATTCCAAGCACA
Source organism: Dunaliella primolecta (assembly GCA_914767535.2). Classification (NCBI taxonomy): domain Eukaryota; kingdom Viridiplantae; phylum Chlorophyta; class Chlorophyceae; order Chlamydomonadales; family Dunaliellaceae; genus Dunaliella; species Dunaliella primolecta. The sequence continues at coordinate 4,489,977 of OU611764.1, forward strand.
TAAGTAAAGGGTATAGGCCTCATGTTAGCAGCGCTATGTGTGTCACAGCGCTATTGTGCTATATGTGTGGCACATGTATCCAGCATTCCAAGGACATATATAAAGGGTATAGGCCTCATGTGTAACAGTGCTCTGCATGAAGGCCCTCCTTTGCACTATCTCTGTATGCCTAGATATTCCATCCAGATGAACAGATGTACGGCAGTGTGCTCCTCCTTGCACAGTATGAGTTGGTACAGGACAAGGGGTGATGGCTTACACACACATACACACGCACACACGCATGTGCCTAATTACCATGCAGCCCCTCTCTCCCCGCGGCTCTTTCCTGGTCTCGCGCCAAAACAGCAGCAGCGCCACCCTGCCCCTCACCTCTACACGCACCCCCGCCTCGGCCCCAGCTTCCTCTGACAGAGAGGGTGGGGCTGCCAGACAGGGAGACGCACTCCCTCACAGACAGGAGGGCACACTTGCACCACCAGCTCAACAGCTGCTGCAGCAACAACAACAACAGCAGCAGCAGCAGCAGCAGCAACAACAGCAGCAAGGTGGAGGAGACGTGGTCAAGCACATGGCAGATCCTGGCGCCCCAAGCAGCCTTGCTCCTCCTGCCTCATCGCCCGTCTCCACACCGCCATCTCCCTCACTTCACACTGAGCCGCCATCAGAGCCACCCTCTGTACCTCCTCCTTCCCCCCCAAGTACACCCAACCCACCAATAGGATCCTCACAGCCTGCTGTCCCACAGCATCAGTCGCCCGTGCACCCCACACTCCAACCTGTGACAACGTCTAGCACAGCACCGCCCACGCGTGCGGCAGACTCTGCACTGCCACAAACAACAGCAGCAGCAGTCGCAGCAGCAACAACAGCAACAACAGCAGCAGCAACAACAACAACAGCAGCAACAACAGCAGCAGCATCAGTGGCGGCGCACACTTCGCGGTTGCCCCCACCACCGCATGCCCCTCCAACACCACCGCCTACCAATGGCAGCGACTTAAACCACCACCACCACAACAACAACAACAACAACAACAGCAGCAGCAGCAACAACACGCTTCTGCCGCCCTCACCCGCCGCATGCCCACGCAGAGCAGGAGGCGGAGTGGGATGGGCCCGGGATGGGGGCCTGAGTGGGCTGGAAGCAAGAAGGGAAAGAGGGGCAGCCGCATGCTCGCGGGCCAGCACCCCCAGCCCACTTCCGGACTGCGTGAATTGCGACGACCTGGCAGGCTCCAAGAGCACCACGCTCACGCTGCACTGGCTCACCACACCACGCACCGCGCTGGTGGTGTGCAAGCTCAGCGCTGCACTGGTACCGTCGCTGAACGCCACGCTGCGCTGGCTCAGGTGTGCGTGTTTGTGAGGGGTTGGGTGTGGGTGTGCGCTGTGCATGTGGGTGTTGTGGAAGCGCAGCGTTGCGCTGTTTCCGTGGCTGGGCGCCACGCTACGCTGGCTTAGGTGTGGGTGTGGGTGTGTGGAAGGGTGTGTGCAATGCATGTGGATGGTGTGGAAGCGCAGCGTTATGCTTGTGCAGTTGTGGAACACTATGTTGCGCTTGCTCAGGTGTGTGTGTTGTGGATCAATCAGCATTGCCTTTTTGCTTTGTTCCAGCATTGACTGAGCCAGTTTTGGTGGATTGCTGCGTTATTCCTGAATGCTGCCGTTGGCATTCTACATAGGATGTGGCGCATGCCCATATAAGCACCCCCCCTCCTTTCCTATCTCTCTCTCTCTCTCTCTCTCTCTCTCTCTCTCTCTCTCTCTCTCTCTCTCTCTCTCTCTCTCTCTCTCTCTCTCTCCACACACACACACACACACACACACGCACACACACACACACACATACAGACACACACAAGCATGCTGGATGTGTGCCTTCCTCTAGGGATGATGGATCCGCTTTGCCCCCAAGCAAGGTGCCCGACCTTAAACACATGGACTGCATGTGTGCTTGCATCTAGAGATGATGAATCGACATCAATTTTGGACCCGAACTCCCACCCAACATGCTGCCCGACCTCACACACACATGGACTGCATGTGTGTTTGCATCCAGGGATAATGGAGTGACCACGTTTGTGGAGCCCGCTGCCTACCCCAACGTGGAGCCTGACCTCACGCAGTCCACGTGCTCACGGCCCCTCCAGCAGAACGGAGAGCCAGCAGGGCCTGGTGCTGTCGCTGCTGCTGCCACTGAGAGTATTGTCAGCGCCTGGGAGGCTGCGATCTCAGGTGGGGATGATGGGCTCTCAAATCAGATTATGGGTGGTGACGTGCTGCTGCTGCGTCTGCTGCTGCTGCTGCCACTGAGAGTACTGTCAGCGCCTGGGAGGCTGCGATCTCAGGTGGGGATGATGGGCTCTCAAATCAGATTATGGGTGGTGACGTGCTGCTGCTGCGTCTGCTGCAGCTGCTGCCACTGAGAGTACTGTCAGCGCCTGGGAGGCAGCAACCTCAGGCAGGGTTGGAGGGCTGCTGTTGCTACTTTCAAGAGTAATGTCAGCACCTAAGAGGCAACACTCTTTAGTGGGATGCCTGATTCTCAAATCAGATCATGGGTGGTGGCAAACATCTGCTGCTGTTGCTGCCTTCAAAATATTGACAGCGCCAGGGAGGCAGCCATCTCAGGTTGGGTTCCCCTACTCTGCAGCGCTGCTGCTACTGAGAGTGTTTTAAGTGCCTGGTTCTAGGCCGCAAGGTGCGCCTCGAAAGCTGGGGCAGGTGGTGATTGCTGAGCATCTTGGGAGTGTATATATCACAGGAGTATCATGTATCATAGGAGTGTCGCAGGTGTGTGGACGCCAACCTCAAAGTCGACGTTTTGTATCAGCAGAATTCAAGGTTGCAAGCAAAGCACCAGAATCCTGATACTTTCTTGTTCCCACTGTCTTTAGACTTGAATGTTGTTGTCCTTTTGGTGAAGTATCCCAGGACACAGTTTGTCAGGAGGTCAAAGAAAATTTATAAGCTTCATGCCAGAATTTCAAAATTTGAACTTTTTATGGAAAAGAGAAGCCTTTGCCGGTTTATGTTGAAGAACAAACCCTTCCTGAGTGGAAACATGGCCAAATACCCCTCATTCACTCACCCTGACCCAGCCAGACCACCAACTGACCCCATTCTTTGTTTGCAAGCAACAGTGTATGCTATACCACTGCTACATGTCTCTGGGTGAACAAGGCAAGTCTGAGTTGGCCGGAAATTCCCCATTTTTCACCAGACTGCCCCCTCTTTCCTTTTTTGAGCACTCTAGCACACACACACAGCATTCCTTTTTTGAGCACCCTAGCACACACACCAGTTCTAACAAAACTTCCATGCAGAGTTCTACCTTTGGAAGTATAAAAAAGACTGCATAAACAGTTTTGGGAAGGTGGGGCCAGGGAGGCTCAGATAAGTTATTGAATGCAAAACCCCAACAGGCCCTGTGATTGGTTGCATGTCAGAAGCATAGAAGAAGGCATGAACAGTTCTCATGCCTAAGCTTGCTAGCATGCAGATAATAGAGTGAAGCAGTGTGGGGTTATCATGACATGGGCTGAGGCATGTTGCCCTGCCTTTATAGTCTGCAGTGCACAACACTGCAATTTGTTTTTGGCAGTGCACTGCATCACGCTACCATCACACTACCATGCGCTGATAGCATGTCACAAGCACTGCATAGAAGCACAAAAGACCACGTAGAACCTTTCTGCGTACGCTCATATGTGTGTGCAGAGAATGGGGGCGAGCGATGTGGGCGCATCGTGACATGGCCTGAGGCGCGCTGCCCTGCCACGACCATCCCAGATGAGGTCGCGCACAAGTTAGACTTTGTTGTGGTTCTGGGAGGTGAGGTGAACATTTGAGCTTGGATCAGTGCCTTGACAGGATGTTGGGGTGATCTGGGGCGGGGGATACTGGTGCAAGAAAGGCGGCGCTCACCTGTTAGATGTGAAGTAGTGTTGGACTGTGTGCTGGCAACGGGAGCTTGGGTAAAATCGATCCTATCGACACAGATAGGTGTCTTTGCTTGATGGTGTGGTGCAATCGCAGCAGAGCATCACTGAGGTAGTGCAAGATCTGAAGCAGTGCTGAAAGAGGCCTGCAAAAGGACCGTGGTGCCATGACTTAGTGGTGGTGGTGCTGCAGGCTTTGCTGGCTGGCGAAGCTTGGAACTCCATGGCAAGCAAACAAGGGAATAGGGTGCTTTGTATTGCACTCCTTTAGGTCGTTAGCGTATGTAAGTGGTGCAGCGCCTGAGACGCACCCACAGCGGGCGGGGAGCATGCTCTTGTGCAGAGATTTGAGGACAATGCAAGGATTGTCGTCTGGGAGGCATGGCTTTGCGGAAGATGAGTCGTGGCAAAAGTGCTGTTGGAGCCAGTGATCCTCCTTCAGAGCAGGTGATGAGCAGCAGAGCAGGAACTCTGGAGGGTCTTGCTTGTGCTGTGGGCGGTCTACGCGTGCTTATAGAGCAATGGGCACGCAACACACACGCACACACACACACATTCATGTGTGATATCTGCATACACACATTCATGTGTGGCATCTGCAGACTCCCTTTTGTTGTGTGACATTTTCACATACACACACAGGTGACGGCACGCTGCTGTGGACGTGCCACATGTTTGGCAACCGCGCAGTGCCCCCCATCCTGCCCTTCAACATGGGCTCGCTAGGCTTCCTCACACCATTTCCGCCCGAGCAACTGAGCCCAATGCTGCACACTGTGCTCAAAGGTGAGGCTGAGCAGAGCAAAAAAGGATTGGAAAAACAGCTGCCGAACTGTCCAATGGGGGAGATTGCTCCAGTTGCTCCATGAGTTCATGAGAGCAGCTGAGCCCAATGAAGCAAGCCCAATGCAGGGAGACCAATGAAGCAAGCCCAATGCAGTGAGTATAATGAAGCAAGCCCAATGCAATGAGTCCAATGAAGCAAGCCCAATGCAGTGAGCCCAATGAAGCAAGCCCAATGCAGTGAGCCCAATGAAGTAAGCCCAATGCAGTGAGTCCAATGAAGCAAGCTCTAATCGCATGAGTGATCTAGGTGGGTTTGAACATATGTGCATGTGCGTCCATGCGTTTTCCTTAAGGTGGGCACAAGCAGGGACCACAAAGTGCACCAACTTCTAAGCAGCCAGCAGCTCCAGCATTGACGGCTACCATGAGCAGGAGCTTAGCAGGAGCTTAGCCCACACCACCAGCATGCAAACATGCGCACACTGCTCATCTCACACACGCTGCACACTTGCTCACTGCTTGTTCCTGCGCCTTTGCAAAACAGTTTTTTTTATCGTGTGGGCTTAATTCATACATGCATGTTGCTGCACTACATGCAAAATCAATCATGCATGTCGATGTTATGATCATGCCTGCATAGATTACTTTTCCCTCGCTCTGTGCCGGTCCCTGGAAAGCCCAAAGAGCACGCTCACTCTTGCACGCCCACCGTCATGCATGCTTGCAAGCACATAACTTCCTATGGGCATGTTTGCGCTTGTGCACATGTTGCTCATGTTGCTCATGCTTGTGCTCATATTACTCATGCTCGTGTATGCATCCTAGTTATTTGGGTGGCCTCCCAAGATCCTGCACTACTGCGTCTGCCCATGTTGAGCATGTGCAACTATTCTGGCACGTGTACTCAACCACGCACATGTACTCAACCATGCATGCTTGCATGCGCACTGGCAGCTTTGCTATGGACAATTATCACTCTTGTTATGAAAGATCAAGATTGCGCACCATTGGCTGCACAGTGAGCATATATGGAGTTGGCAAAATCCGTGTTTCCTCTCCCTATTTGGCGTATCCAGTGTTAAGAAGTCCTTGTATTGCCGTATGATCCGATTAACAGTATGGAATTGACAAACCCTTGTGACATGTGCAATTGTTTTTGCATGTTTGCATACACGCAAGTAGCTATCCCACATGCCTGCGCCACCACTTGCAGTGTTTACGCGTGCTAATTTATGTTATAATTATGTCGTGTGTTTGCAGGTGGCTTCCCCATGGTCCTGTGCCACCACCTGCACAGTATGTGCGCGCATCAATTTGTGCAATCGTGTGTGTGCTCCCCATGATCTTGCGCCACCGCATGAGCGGTAGACATGTGATTTTCACTGATTTTATGCGATTCTGCGTGATTGTGCAGGTGGCTTCCCCATGATACTGCGCCACCGCATGAGTGGTAGAATGTGCACTGATTTATGCAATTCTGCGTGTGTGTATGCGTGTGTGTGTGCAGGTGGCTTCCCCATGATACTGCGCCACCGCCTGCACTGCACAGTGCTGAGAGCTGCAGATGGGGAGGTGTGCAGCGAAGGGCAGTGCCATCAGTGGAAGGATGGGCACAGCACACAGGGCAAGGTGCGTGCATCATGTGTGTATGTGTCCGTGTGTATGTGTGTATGCGTGTGCGCGCGTGCGCACGCGCACGTGTTTGTGTCTTTGTGTGTGTGTGTATGTGTGATATCGCTCATCACTGGCAAGTGGGGACCAGGAATGTTGTGGACCAAGGTACATTAATATCTCAAATGGATGCTTCATGTGGGGCAATTCACGAGGCGTAGTGTTAAAAGGAATTAACGCATGAGTATCAGCAGGCTGAAGCCAACTCTTGAAGAAAAGAAGCAGCACAAGTTTATTGTGATTCTTCATGTGGTGTTTCTGCACTTCAAACTGCTGGTGCCTGCATGGTGGTGCCAGCATTTTTGAGGTTGGTTTGAGGTGGTGGATCAGCAAGCTCCAGGTTGCATGCCTGGTAGTACCTGCATGGTGGTGCCTGCACCAACATGGTCCAGTTTGGCAGCTGTGCACAGAAACATTTGCACAAGTAGGGCCAGCACTACTTGTGCGCGAAGCAACCAGCAAACCTTGCAGCATCTGTATGGCTACGCAGCCATACTCTGACTCAGCTGAGTTGTGTCGTGCAAACAGGCATGCTTTGCATTGTTTGGTTGACAGCCCAATCAGCCAGGATGGATGTTGGGCTGCAGGCCTTCTTGTTTTCACTCCAACCCTTTTGTTCAGGTTCCACTCATGACGTAGAGCGTGCACTATCATTGACGCAGAGCGTGCACTATCATTGATGTAGGGCGTGCACTATCATTGATGTAGAGCGTGCACTATCATTAACGCATTAGTTTGCGTTGGTGCATTTGCTGTATCTTTTTTACTTGTTATCATGTTATTAGGAGTACCTCCAATTGAATTACGTGATGCTGTTTTCATACTCTTACAGGTGGTCATGAATGAGGTGGTCATCGATCGGGGTATCTCTCCCTTCTTGACCAACCTGGAGGCCTACTGTGATGGCATCTTTGTGACGCATGTTCAGGCAAGTGGGCATGAATGGGCTAGGAACCAACCGTCTAACCCACAGGCATTTTCCTTTCTGTACCCTGACAATCTGTTGATGGTCCTAAGGGGAGATCATCTGTGTTGACGCTCGTCCATCACTGCTGAGCCGTGGAGAAATCTGTAATAGACCTGCAGCAATGACATGGTTTTTCCATTGTGCTTCTTTTGTAATCCTGCAAGTTTACAGTGATGGCATCTTTGCCGTACATACCCAAGCAGGTCTGTGGTCAATGTAATATGATTAATTTGGCGTTTTCTGCAGCTCCTTAAACTATGTGTCATTTACAAGTGTGGCAAGGTTGGTACTGGCATCTGTAGATGCCTGTGCACTTTTTTACGAGGTCTATCACAACAAGAATGAGTGATACTTTTACAGTTAAACCAGAAGCAGAGAATTGTTTCTGTCACCTGATGTTAGGAGTGCTTTTGCTGCTCGCGCAGTGTTTCTGCTCTCTCTCTCTCTCTCTCTCTCTCTCTCTCTCTCTCTCTCTCTCTCTCTCTCTCTCTCTCTCTCTCTCTCTCTCTCTCTCTCTCTCTCTCTCTCTCTCTCTCTCTGTGTGTGTATGTGCGCGTGTGTGCGTACGCATGTCCTTCCAAGAAGACATGATAATAACCAAAGGAAGAATGCGGCATCCTGCGTTAAGGGTCAAAAAGAGAATTGCTGACATCCTTTTCTGCTGTGACACCTTGCGCTAATATTGATATATGCTCTTGTCCATATGCTGCAGGGTGACGGCTTAATCCTCTCCTCCCCTACTGGCTCCACGGCTTACAATCTGGCTGCAGGCGGCTCTATGATCCACCCACAGGTATGCATGCGTGACCTGTGTGCTTCAAATAACAGGAGTTATGATATGCGTATGCTGAGCATGACTGTTTTGCTGAGGACATATGCTGCCGACAGCAGGGTTGGGTCTTACGCGAAAGCGCGTTTGCACACGTATTTAAAAAAATCGCGTTCCAATTGCGTATGCTAAAAATGGCTGTTTGCCATACGTCGAAAAATACGTCTGCAGGCGGTGCTTCGAGTGCCCGCCCTGAGGATATTATTTCAAATACCAATGCTTCCTTTCAACAATTACAACACGCTGTGCCCTAGCTTCTACTCTGCATCGTCCTCATTGCCTGTGAACCACTCATCCCCCTCGCTGCTGGACCCCTCCTGCCCCGTCTCCTCCTCCTCCTCCTCCTCCCTCCAAGACTGAACCTTCCCCAGCTGCAGCAGGTCCTGGGTGCGCTTGAGCAGGTGCAGGTTGCTGTACAGCCATAGCTTGTGCTTAAGCTGCTTGCACAGCTTGCACTCGTACTTCACCCCCTTGCTTTCCCCTTCTGCATCATCCTCAGGCCCTGGAACTGTGACATAATCCCACTCAAGAACCTTTTCTTTGGGCATGTTTTGTACATGGCCATTGGGGGCCGGGGGGGTTGGTTGTGCCCCCCCTCAGAGGGCCTCAATCACCCAAGAATACCCGCCCCAAAATGTCCCTCTAAAATTACGTAGTTTAGTTTCGCACGCGTATTTAAAACGTTTTAACGTGTACGGCTCCTCCCAAGACCGCGTATGACCCAACCCTGGCCGACAGCCCTCTGCCGGAGCCAGGCAACCTAATCAACTGCTTTGGCTTACCCCACACGTTATCACTCATTGCTCTGCGCAGGTGCAAGGCGCCCTGTCCAGCTGCTTATTGGTTTTCTCTGTCAGTTCTCCATGCTCTGCACAGGAGCCATGCTTGCCGGTCAAAAGCTTCAATTTACCCTGTCACAACTCTTTGCACCGCGCAGGTTCCAGGCATCCTGTTCACACCCATCTGTCCCCACAGTCTCAGTTTCAGACCTCTTATCTTCCCTGATCACGTGGAGCTCCGCATCCAGGTGCGAAAAGAGAAAGAAAAGAAAAGGAAGGAAAGCCTGGGCCTGCCACTAGGCTGGTTGCATCAAAGAAAGGACGAAGTCCCCAACAACAGGGCCCCAACCTTATCTTCCCTGATCACGTGAAGCTCTTATTGATGGTGCGGAATGAAAAGAAGAAGAAGAGTGAAAAATACACGCCTGCCATTAGGCTGGTTGCACTAAGGAATTGACAAAGTGTCCACTATCAGGGCCCTTACCATATCTTTCTTCATCAATTGGAGCCCCGCATCCGAGTGCGGTCAATTTTGAATGAGCAATAGAATTTTGAAGCGAGCTGCACATCCAGCTAGGCGTGGGCAGAAGGTTCAAAAAGCACGGCTGATAAGGGATGTTATGATACAAGGCTTGCAGCCCCTGCCGCCCCAAATCTATTTCCATAAGAAGAGCTTGCAAGGTCTGCAGGTGCCCAAAATATCTGGGGTAGATTGATTATTTATGGGTTCAGAGTAGCCGTGCTGTGTGGCATAGAGTTTACAACCTCACATACAAAGGAGGGGGATACACACCATTTTTGGGAGGGTTGGTCTTGGAGGGCGAGGGAACCATCCTACATTCCCCAAAGCCATAAACCTTTTTGACCAGGCTGCAAGCCTTGAAGGGCCATGCCCTGGCGGTTTGATTGTGTGTAAGTGGGATGGGCCCGCGTATACCCAGGGCACGGATTTCATTGCAATTGCCTTCATAGACACTCAAGCACAAGCAAGGGATCCTGCAAAAGGGGGAAGGATGGCATGATAAGATGCGACCGTGTCCTTAAAACCGCCACCTTGGCTGTTTCAAATTTTAGCGAATCCAAGCAAGCGTTCCACGGATGACTCGCCCCTGAAAAGTTAAAATTTATACGAATAATGGCAATAACCGACCTGCACTCAAAGTATTGAGGTGTCAGCTTTGAGGAAAGATTTGGAGTGTATTGAAGATGCATTGATGGCCTTAGGTGTTCATGAAACCCAATGTGGGCGGAAACAGCTGCAACTTCTTGTCCACTTGAGTCGGAGGAAGTGGAAAGATGGGGCTCGTTGCCCTCACAAAGTAACTATACTCCCATATAATACACATGCATGCATGCATGCACCACTCAGTGTGTTGAGCAGCTCACTTGCCCACATGCTGAGCCATGTTACTCTGCTGGTTTGTTGTGCAATCGCTCCGACACTTGTGTGCGACACTTGGATCTGTTGCAGGTTCCTCATGACAGCCGCGCCAAAACATACTGCTCGTTCGATGGAAAGGACAGGCTGGAGCTGAACGCAGGTGGGTGTTTGGGTACGAGTGTGCAATTAAAAAAAAGGGGAAGAACAAGTTGTTTTCAACTGTGATGGAGATTTGAAACGGACGTCATTGAAAAAGGACTATCCTGAGGATCAATGATTTGGTCCTTGTTGAAACCACTTGAGTGCATGCTTTCTTGACACCCTGAAGGAAAAAGGAAGGATCTCTTTTAATAAAGGATGTTGCTGGTTACTTGCTTGCTAAGCCTTGTACACACTTATATCAAAAATTCAGCTTTGTGCTCACATTTGAAGTGCTTTTTAAGCGCGTGCGCACATATGCGCGCGCACGCGCGCACACACACACACACACACACACACACACACACACACACACACACACACACACACACACACACACACACACACACACACACACACACACACACACACACACACACACGTACGTGGCATGTGTGCCTGCAGGTGATGCCGTGGTTATCTGCATGAGCCAGTGGCCTGTGCCCACTTTGTGCTCACAAGATCCTTCGCGCGATTGGTTCATGGGCATCAGGCACGGTCTGCACTGGAACGAGCGCAGGCAGCAGGGTGGGGTAGAGAAGCCACTGTAGGCATGTGGTTTTTGAAATGTCGGGACGTGGCAGTCAGGACGTGGCAAAGGCCAAGACCCTTGGTGTAGATCGGAATGAGGGCAGGTTGGAAAGGCCATGTCCACTGGGTGGAAACTTCCCTCAACCCCTCGATGTTGTACGCTGGTTATGTCTCGTACTGAAGCAGGTGTGTGGGCCTGAGTTTGAAGTGCAGGCAGCTTGGTGGGGCAGGCTGGCAGACCTTTTTACACTTGGCAACGGGGCTTGCACACTTCTGCAAGTAGGAATGCTCACATTAAGGTTGCAGGCAGCCGCCCAAGGGGCAGGAACACCATGTTTTTGATGGGCTTGGTTTGGTTTGGGTTATGTTGAGAGTTTTGATCCATACTTGATTGTGGCTTTTGCTGTCTCTGTGAGGTTGAGCACAGGCAGGCAGGGGGACAATGAAAGTCTGGGGCTGAGCTGCCTGGATCTGTTATTTGATTGTTTCTGTTGGATGTTAGTGTGTTATATCCTCTTACCCTTCATTGATCTAGGGAGCGTTCCGCTGCCTACTTAGTTTCTCTTCCCTTCTTTCCCGTGAGACCCATGTCACTATTACAGGTGGCGGGGCATTGACTGTCATGGATGAGAGAAGGGGAGTTGCTTCAGAGTGCGAAGGTACACACAAATTAGTTGTTTTAATAATTTGCTTTATGATGAGGGCTTGTTGGCGAATGATTTGAGGGGTATGAGCTTTCACAAAGTTGATGGTAGCAAGGCATGGATCGTACAACACAGTTGATGGTACATTGAAAAGAAATAAAGACTACGCTTGTCGAGTCTGGCCGCGTGCACAAGAAGCAAGGTACATTGAAAGACAAACATGTTATGTCTCTTTGAAGCACACTAAATAAGCTGTGCACTACTGGCAGGCACATTGGTTTCCTGGCGCGATGCAGGTGCTCCTTTTTTGCTGGTGACCCTCACCCCTGAGCGAAAAAGGAAAGAATAACTACATATGCATCTGTAGAAAACAAAAGGAAAGTAACCACGAAGCAGGAACAAAAAGGGTTAGTGGGGATATAGAAGGCTTCTGTAAGCATCCGGCTCCAGAACGTGGTTGTGAGGAGTATTCTTGTTTTGAATTGTGGGCATACTCTGCAGAATGCTGATGTGCCCCCTGAAAGAAAAAGCTGGCTGTTGCCTTCGCTGGGCAACAGCCAGCGAGCATTGAGGAAAGATGTAACAGCAGAGCTGACGCTGACAGTGAGTTCAACTGAAGTTCCAATACCAAGGGTTTTGCAAGGGGTGGCCTACAGCCCGAGACTTTGTCTGATCAGTTGCTGGAGACACACTGAAAAGAAAAGAAGAACTACGTAGGCAGAGGAAACCCTCCCTACATCAATTAAGGAAAAGGAGACACATTGGCTCAGGAGAGCCGTGAGTCTCCTCCACAACACAGGAGACACACACTCTACCAACATCAAATAATTGAAACCACGTCTGACAAAAAGTGTGCAGTTCCAATAACTGCAAGTTATCGAGTAGGAGCACAGCTGGAGCAAACAAATTAATGTGGAAAGGAAAAGAAAAGTCTATGCAGGCCAAAGGCCGCGTGCATTTAGGGAAGGTCCCCTAGCTGGAAGCTAGATGCCTCACCAGAAATTAATGTGGATCTGGTGGTTTGTTGTCTATTTTTCCAGTCTTGTGCCTCACGCTCCTGTAAGCAGCCCGTCCAGTAGCTGGCCCCCCCGATATCCCTCCCCTTGCATTGCTAACTTGGGCGGCATTTTGAGTGCTGATAATTTTTGTTAAGGTCTTGACAATATGAAAGCGGAAATTGGTTGCAAGTTTGAGCATTTTCTCTAGTACAAGGATCTCAAGTTTTTAGGCTATTGGTTTTATTGGATTAGGGATTAGCATACCAGGTTTACAAGGGAAAGATTTAGATTTAGATTTACACGGGAGATTTACACAGTAGGGAATAGCATACAAGGTTTACAAGGGAAAAAGGCCTCAGTCCAGACGTTTGATTGCTAGCCTGATAGGCTAGAAGACAGTGTTCATAAATGCAGATTATAACATGAAGGGAAAAAGGGAAGTTTGTTGTTTTCCTGGTTAGGGATTGGCATACAGCATGAAACCAACTCTGACAAAAACTTTGAAAATCTGTACGAGTCTTGATTTAAGAAGGCATTGATCTCAACAATTCAATGTCTCAATCTCACTTCTTTGGTACAGCCAAGGTTACAGAGGGATCGTAAATAGTACCAGCAACTCTGATGAGGATGATACAAAATGTGGCTTTACTATCACAGTGTTGAATGCTCGTACTTGTCCAGGCGGCGGGGGTCCCCGAATTCGAGCCTTTTTGGCGTTGGGGGTCGGCCCTTCCTTAATACAACACTTGAGGTGTGAGTCGCCACAGCTCTTGCAGCCGCAAGCGGCGCTTGTGTAGCTTTTACTTTTCCTTTGTGCCACTTGAGGATTTGCAGGTGAGTTCTCGAAAGTGTTCATGTGTTTATTTTGGGCACTCATTAGGGCTTGTTCAGGTTTGATGCCAGAGCAGAAGAAAAAAGAACAACCACGTAGGCAGTGAGAACACTTCCTACATCAATTAAGGAAAAGGAGACACATTGGCTCAAAGAGCCTTGATTCTCCCTCACCAGAGGGTAAGGGGGAAGCTAGTGTGAGTCTGGTGAGTTCCTGGCAGCACGTGGCCCCAGGGCACCAGAATTATAATGGGTGTTTCTGTTTTCAATGGCACAGCTGGTAGAGGTAAGGTTGTGTCCATATTGCACAGAGAGGGCATGGAGCTTTCGTGCAAGCTTGGTAGACCTTTGCGGGTCAATCCCTGGTTGTTTTGATTTATCCAGGGTATGGGCAGTATAGTCCCACCCACCGTGGGTGTGACACCCAGAAGGATTTTGTGGAAAGTGATCTCAGCACCTTGCAGTAGTTTGCACAACTCACTGTGGTGTTGCTGTGAGTCTTCTAGCAGGGCACCAGGCCTCGTATCTTTGCAGTATTTGATTTCTATAAAGTGGATATGGCGGTTTTGGATGTTCAATTCATGGAGTTGCCTGGCTGGAGTTGTGCTGCTTCTTACTTCTTCTTTACGTCTCATATTGCGGAGTACCCAACGTGAGGGGGGAGTAGGTTGTCTATTAGGGTTAGCAGGGCAAGGCCAAGATAGTATCAGGACGACCTCTTGACTGCGCTGGATAGTCTAGCACACTCGGATCCGATGCGACGTCAAATTCTGGCTTGTGACCCTGTGATCCTCAGTCAATTCGTGGTGGACCTAAGAACTAGATACCTTAGCTACTGGAATCAATGCACAGACTCTGATCCCAGGGTAAACGACAGTAAGCGGCTGATATATCATTAATGGTTCGCACTTCCTGTCAGAGTTGCTCATGCCAGCTCACCCTCCTTATAGTCTGCCTAAATGCATGTATTTAGATCTTCCCCATCATGTCCTTTGTAACACTGCCAGATTCAGGCTGCGGGCACACACTCTCCAAGTTGAACAGGCTACTTGGTCCAATAGTACTTCTCAAGATGAAAAACATGTGCTGTTCAGATGTTCCAATCCCCAGGTCTGCCCTCCCCGACAGAGGTATGCCTCTTTTTTTGCGCACAACTTCTATTCTCTACATTATCACATCTCCCACAGGATGCCCTATCTAGGTACCATTCACCATGTGAATTCCCAGGATAATAACATTTTTCTAAACCAGGATAACAACACTTCCTTTTTCCCTTTATGACCTCACTTGCATTTATGAACAGGCTTGCAGTCAAACGTCTTGACTGAGGCCTTTTTCCCTTGTAACCCTTGTAACCCTTGCATCGGGACGACTAAAGGTGCGTCTAGCTTGATCAGGAGTGCTTGGGATGTAACCCAGTTTTTTCCTTCCTTCCCTACTTGATGTAGGGAGAGTTCTCTCTGTTCCGGCAGCAGGAGCAGCAGCACCAGTGCAGAACATGGGAGGAGCTGTGGAGAAAGGACAAGCAGGAAGCGCAGAACAAGACAGGCGAGCTTGAGCGTGCAAGATAGCACAGCTATGCAACCCTTTTCCTTGCCTTCATTTAAGATGAGTTTGGTGGATGGCTGCAAGCAAGTATGTGTGCGCCCTCATCTCGGTGTTAAGCAAGGCTGCCTGTTTCCCCCTTGTTACTTTCGTTGTACATCAACAATATGGATTGGCCTCTGTCTCACTAGTTATCAGCCTCAGCGGCTTCAACTGATGCTGGATGGGCTGCATGTGTATGCTCAGCGGAAAGGATTGGTGATAAATGTTGCCAAGTCTGAGATCGTGCACTTAAATTTAGGGGGCGATATTGTGCCAGTTTTCACGTTAGGTGGAGCTGGTTGGCTTGTGCAGATTCATCATAGTATTGAGGCATGTTGCGCAACCCGGAGGCCACTGCCGAGCATATGTGTGCCCCTCATTGGGCTGGTTGTAGACGGACGAGGCAATTTGCATTTGAGCACCATTTCATGGACAGGCCGCAAACCATGCTCTGACTGACTAAAGCTAACTAAGCATAGTATGCTTGCTCTCCCTGCTAGCATGTATGCTTGCCAAAATCGGGGCTCTGAACATATGAAAGAAGGAGCTGAAATGAATTGTTCTTTGCAGACTGTGCACCTGTGCTTATTGAAGCGTATCCTTGGGGTTGAGCGTACCACTCGAATTGGTCTGCTGCGGGAATGTGGACATGGACCATACAATTCTATTGGTTTTGTGCAGCTATAAGGTTCTACCATGCTTTATTGCGCAGCATTAGCACAACACTCAGCAAGGTGCTTCAAGCAGATGTTGAAATGAGCAGTATTTCTCGTACATGCTCGAGTCCAGACTTGTTGGCTGCATCCATGGGCTTAGACAGGTGCAACACGTCTACTCATTGTGTTCGCTCTGGGCAGCCTATAGCCGTGAGGGAGTTTGTTGTTGATTTGAGAAAAAAGGCTGCGAGGTGTGTGGAATGCTGATGCCTTGGCAGAGCACGGTGAGCACACGAACAAAATTTGCTGAATATCATAATTGGGTGGGCACTTCCTTTGAGACCTTTGTCTGTTCATAACCCTTGTACCCTCGTCTATTCATGGCACGCCCTTTCTGTCCCTAGGTATTTGGATCTTGATTTAGGTAAGCACATGCTGAGACACATAGCGCGCTTTTGCTTACATGCTCACACCGTGTGAGCAAGGTCACGGTGACCCTAAGAGTTGAGACATCAATTTGGCAGGAGCATACATCTGAATGTGATAGTGACCGAGGAGGACTCCAAGATGAAAAGCATGCCGTGCTGCTTTGATCTTGCGATCCTATGTGTTCTCCCAGAAGGAATTTTGCACATCTGTTTTTTTTTACTTCCCCTCTACTTACAGGACTTTTCTGGACGAATCAGGCACTTTCTACTATTCTCAAGCTAGCTCTGAGGATGTTCTTCATTTCTTGAAGAAGCAAACTAATGAGACTTATCGTCTTATTTCCGAACCCATGGACTTTCTTTCAAAGTTTGTGTGGCTGGAACAGACGAGCAGGCCGTGCAGCCAAACTACCTGGCTGAAGGCCAGCCCCATTGAAACTTGTAAGCTGCCCTTGCAGGCAGGTACAGCTATAACCCTTTCCTTTGGTGTATTTATCTGATCCAAGGTGGTCTCTCTCCGCAGGAAATATGCTCCCTTGTTCTCATAGGCAGAATCTCATGATGTGTCTGCTTTTTTGAACCAGAACAACAACAAACTTCCTTATTTCCTTCATGAATTGATTGCCTTTTATGAGCAGGCTAGCAGTCGCACTTCTTGACTGAAGGCCTTATCCTTGTAAACTTATCTGATCCAACAACTTTGAAGCCTTTGAGCATCATCTACCTCATGCCATCAATGATATGGGCAGAGATATTAGTGAAGGTATCAGAGGTGCTGTGACAGTGGATGGAGTGAATGGCGTTTCATACATGCTATATGCAGACGACTTGAGTTTAACCACCAATGACCCAGGTGAAATGCAAGTTATGCTGAATAGATGACGAGCTTATGCAATGAGAAAGGGGCTGACTGTCAATACATCAAAGTCAGAGGTCATGCATTTTAATAGTAGGTCGTGTTCTTCTCTGCCTACTTTCATGTATGAAGACGTGGCTCTTCCAGAGAAAGAGCAGTTTAGATACCTCGGTATGCTTGTGGACAAGCACATGAATCTGAAGGTGTCTGAGGAGCATGCAGTGCGGCCTTACATGGCTGCCCAGCAAAGGAAGGAGCAAGGAATTTGTGCATGAACATGATCTAAAGAATAGGCCGCATGCTCTGATTTGGCTCTCTAAGGTGTATGGCATTCCGGCTGGGATGTACGCGTGCCAAGTGTGGGGTACAGAGTACTTACTAGAAGGCAGTGAATTCAAAAGCCATTTGCAAAAAAGGCAATTATGCTCTCTAAGGCGTTTTCTAGGTGTGAAAAGTACTGCCACGAACTGGCCAGTATTGAGAGAGTGTGGTCAAGAGCCCTTACAATTTTATTGTTTTAGGGCTACTGTAAAATTTTTCAACAATATGCTCAATTCTAACAGTAAAACATTATGCCAAGTGCTGAAGGCAGATTTACACCTTGCTGATATGGACGAGTCTTGTTGGTCTGCACATGTATCTAAGTCATTTAATGGCATGCGCAATGAGGAGGTGTTTAAACAGAAATTACTGAGTGCTTCCAAGATACCCATGCAGGATTTTTTTAAGGGATTTGAGGTACAGACAGCAGAAGGTTTGGAGGGAAGCAGACGCCCTAAGTCCCCAAGAGGTGAACAGAAAAGCAGTGACTTACCATCATTGGTGTGGGAAACCTTTGAATCAAACACCACGCACACCCTTCTGTATCCCATCATATTTATTTAAGGATCTGGATAAAGGAGTCATGAGGAATGTGAGTAGGTTTAGGCTTCGTGCCCACTGCTTGAAGGTCGAGTCCTGTAAATGGTTGGGTGGTTCAAATATTTGTGATAAGTGTGGATGTGCTGAAGTCCAGGACGAGAAACATGTTCTTTTCTACTGCAATTGCTGTGAGTTGTGTGAGCTGCGCAGAAAATACAAGGACCTGTTCATTGATCTTTTTAAACCGTTACACACTTATGCCCAGCTTCCAAACACTGATTTTGTTCCTTTCTTGGCGAGCTTTCACGTTGTGACTAATCTTGAGGCCAATGCTTTTCTAAATCAAGACTCGCACAGATTTTCAAAATTTTGGCTGAACTGGTTTCGATTTTTGATGCTGGATGAGAATGTTTCACCAGCAGCCGATCAGCCAGATTTTCGGGCTGTAGGCCAACCCCTTGTAACCCAATGATTGCAAACCAGGCTTCATGAACCAGGCTGATGTCCTAGGATTAGCCAAGTTCCTGCCTGCATGCCTGAAATGCTGTGACTGTGCTTAAAGCTGAAATTGTTTTAGATTGGACTGGTTTGGTTACAGGCACGTTTTGCTTCAGCTAAGCTGCCCCCGAAGGCAGGTACAGCTATGTAACCCTTCCCTTCCCTATCAATGATTGCAAACACCAAACCGCAATAAACATGAGTTTGAGAATTTGTAGTCTCTTCTCTCCAGTCCAAGTTTTAAGAGTTGAGCATTTTTGGGCCAGGTCTGGTTACAGACCTCCGTGTTTCCGCTCGGCTACCCTCACAGACGGATATAGCGATGTAACCACACTTACCTTCATAGGCCTCTGTGTTTCCGCTCAACTGCAACTTGTTTCCTTTTCTTTCCTTTCCTTCCTTTTCTGCTCAGCTGCCCTGATGGGCAAATACAGCACTGTATCCTTATCTCACAATGGTCAAATCCCATTGTAACCATTGCATCCTTACCTTACCTCCTTTGCTGATTCCTTTAAATCATAGGCTGAGCGCTTGATATACCAATTTATGCACTGCAGGTCAGTGCATCTGAGCAGAGTGCGGGAGGTGTTTTAAGGTGAATACATCCCCCCCCCGGACAAAAATAGGGCCAGGTTGGTCGTTGAAGCGCTAAATAGTATGCTTCCCATTCCAGAAGACATTGCTGATTCGGCTGTTGTGCAATTTGCTTATGATGGCATTAGCCATAGCCTGACACTGGAGAGAAATGGAATTTGGACCAAAATCAATTTAAAACATTACCCTGACCCACAACAGCTGGGCAGTATCTCCCAAACTCAACTGGCCACACGCAGCACACAGCCCACAAACTCCAGGTGGATTTGAAGAACTTCCTGCTGCTACTGACAGAATCCTGGTGTAACAAATGCTCTCCCTAGGCTCATGCACTCTTTGTAGTCATGCGCAGCACAAAGCTCCCCTCGCCTTCCTTCCGGGGCTCCTGCTCCAGCCACTCCAGCCTGCGCAAAGCAAGCAGCAAACAACAAACATGGTGGATGGTGCCTCAACAAGTCCAGGCATTACTTTTTCTGAAAGGCGACTTTTCAGCAATGCGGGCCTACATGTTGCAAGAACTGAACGAGCTCCCCTTTCTTGTTTCCCTGCCGATTTAAACAAAGAAAGCAGCAATGAATTCTGCTTGTCATGTTTTCAAATGATGCGCACGCAGGCGCAGAGGCAGGCCCTCACCCTCTGTCCCCACTACGTGTACCCCAGTGACCCTCCAGATCAATCCCCTAGAGCACTTTCGGGTTTGTAGCCTTGTGGTGGAGACTCACGGCTCTTCTGAGCCAATGGGTTTTCGCCCTTTTCTTGATTGATGCAGGGAGAGTTTCCTCTGCCTACAAAGGGCTTATTGTACTCCTCTAGTCAAGAGGGTGGAGTCACCAAGCAAAAACGGACAAATCCATGCACAAAGCACTTTGTGCTCCTCCGAGAAGAGGGTAGAGCCACAAAGCATGTGTGGACTCCACCTTCTGGTGCATCTGCACACAAAGCGGACTACGCTCCCCCCTTCGTCGAGATGCTTAGCTTCAATGCAGAATGTCCGAATACGCTTGAGGGTGGAGCCAGCAAACGTTGCGGACACATTTGCGCACAAAGCAGGCTCCCTTGAAAATAGGGCAGAGGCACCAAGTGCATGTAAGCTCTAGGGCCTTGTGCATGTCCAACTTACCAGGTGATGTATCAGCGAAAAGTCCGGAAAGAGTGGGAATCAAATCCAGGACTTCAGGGTCTTGGGCCCAATCCAGGCAAAATCAATTTCTTTCCCGACTCGCCCGGACTCACTCCAAACATCCTCTGGTTTCCCCCCCCCAACATCATTTTTCCTCCGGCCCCTTTCCA
This sequence comes from Dunaliella primolecta, assembly GCA_914767535.2. Taxonomy (NCBI): domain Eukaryota; kingdom Viridiplantae; phylum Chlorophyta; class Chlorophyceae; order Chlamydomonadales; family Dunaliellaceae; genus Dunaliella; species Dunaliella primolecta. The sequence goes on from OU611764.1 coordinate 4,510,306, forward strand.
ATGAGAATTTCCATGCTGGGTGGACTCAGCCACCTTCTGAGCATGCATGCATACACTCCTACACTTATCAAGCCCCTGCTCACCTTCCATTCTTTGCCAGGTCCAAGGCCTCAGTGAGTGTGGATCCACTGCTCAGCGCCTGCTGCAGGTCAAGGGCGTCCTGGCCACCCTCCGTCAGAGCCTGCAGCGATGCATTCGCAAAGTAAGTAGTTCAGGTTGCACTACACCATGCAAGAGGAGACAAGCTTGCAACTGAGGGGGCATTGCAACTGGAAGGGAGCTTGCAGCAGGAGGGGAAGCACACAGGCCAGATAGAAATGAATGCATGGATACGCATACAAGAGTGTATGTGTGGAAGAGCACGCTTGGGAGAACTTGTAGATGACGCCAAACACACACATGCACGCACGCACACATACACACACACCTTGAAGGAGTCAACCAGATCCTTGTAGGACAGCTCGCCGCTGCTGCCGCTGGTTAGGGCCCCAGTGGACTCCCATTGCTGCATGCGGCGGCGCACCTGCATGCGTGATTGAGACAGAGCAGACACAGAAATGAAAAAATGAAAGTGATCCACTCTTATACCAGCAGCCATGGCTTCAGTCAAAGCCATTGCTGCATGCGGCGGCGCACCTGCATGCGTGCTTAAGACAAAGCATATACAGAAATGAACAACGAAAGTGATCCACTCTTATGCCAGCAGCCAAGGCTTCAGTCAAAGCCATTGCTGCATGCGGCGGCGCACCTGCATGCGTGATTAAGACAAAGCACATACAGAAATGAACAACGAAAGTGATCCACTCTTATGCCAGCAGCCATTGCTTCAGTCAAAGCCATCGCTGCATGCGACGGCATTCCTAGGCGCACTTGTGATCACGGAGCACATCATATACATACAGATACATCTCCCCAACGGCAATTGTTGATTACAGAAGAAGTAGTCTGCAATCCAGAAGTCTGCTTCACAAGCACTCGATGAAGGCCATCTCACACGCTTTGTGTACTCTTGCATTCCTAAAGAGGCACAGCGCATTACGCCGGGACCTCGTGAACCACACTTGCAAATGCTTAATCTTGCTTTCATGCCAAACCCTCAAGTGCACACATGCAAGTCAAGCTCAAAGGAGGATCACTTTCCCTTTGGATTTCACAAACAGCTCATTCTAAATGGTAGAGGGCGCGTTATAGGATCCCCACAGCCGAGTCCCCCCCTTTCAATATCATTATGGCATGCTCCTTGCACGTAAGTCTGTGTGCCCCAAACACACCAAACATGTTTTTATGTCCCAAGCATCGAGAATCATGAAACTTCGGCATGTGGAGGTGCCCTGTGTAACCCAGAGGCTGTTTTGCACCCATTTGGGCAGAGAAAAGGTGAATTCTTTGCAGTTGCACCCAGTGACCAACGCTCCAGGACTCAAGCTCTTGGGTCCTTTTTGATGCTGTTATGTCAGATTTTGCCAGGGGGCAGTGGGTGCTGGTAGGGGACAGGGAAGAAAGTGTTTTGTCCGCTGAGGAACACATTCACCAAAAACAGGCCAGTAAGGCCCATTTGCATTGCATTTTGTTGAAAACAGATGGTCACAACCCTGAGCCAAAAAAGGCAAAGAACGCTGCAGCAAAGGCAAAAGCGACGTCACTTCCTGCATTGGCCCGCACACCCGTTGCGATGTGTGCCCCTCTTTCCTGGCCATTGTCTCAGACTCACACCAGAGTTGAGGCCAACAACAAAATGACAACAGATGGTTCTCAGATGACACGAAATGGTTGACTGTGTGGGAAACAGCAGCCTCTTTTCAGGTAGGTAACTTCATCCATCTAAGAACTTTTGACCACTGGGCCCGACACTGCACCCCAGGCGTCGCTCCTTAAATAATTGTACAGAGGATGAAACCAGACACCTGATACACCTCTCAGGTCCTGAAATGGTGCAGGGACAGGCGAGATACGCTGTTGCAGAGTTCTTACACATCAGCCTGGGCAGGGGGGGGGCCCAGCTGTGGGGACGACCTATAGCCCATGCAGGTAAAAATGCAGGAATGCTGCATGTGCTGCAAATGCTTACCTTCTCCTCGGTGTTCATGAACAGACCATGCTGGATACCGTAGGGCACCTTGCCCCTCTGCTTGAAAGGTGCCTCCTGTAACACGCGAGCACACACACAGCCAAGTTGAGAAGCGGTGTTAACATCTTGCACACTCTGTGTGTGTGTGTGTGTGTGTGTGGGGGGGGGGGGGGGGCACGCGCGCGCACCCAATGAGCTCTGCACCTCCTGTGCCTGTTCCACATATTCTCAGCTTCACAAGCACAGTTCCAAATGCTCAATTCTCTGGCTCCACAGCCTCAAGAAGTTCGGTTGAGAGAAAGATGCCTCTTGCTCCAGCAGCAGCAGCATCAGGATGCAAGCTTTGGCAGAGCAGCGGCAACAGCAGCAGCAGCAGGACGCATGCCTTAGCAGCAGCAGGGTGCAAGCCTTGGCACAAGCTACAGGGCCCTCTTGCCTCTGCAAAGCCACACGAAGCAAGACACTCCCATCGCACTCTGCCTAGCCACTCTCGGCAGCCTGCCCTCCCAGCAGCAGCAGCAGCAGCAGCAGCAGGATGCAAGCTTTGGTAAGAGCAACAGCAACAGTAGCAGCATCAGGGCGCATGCCTTAGCAGCAGCAGCACCACCACCACCACTACTTGCCTTATAGAAGCCAATCATCTCGAAAAGGGCGCCCTTGAGGAAAGAGCGCGGTACCACAAGGTCCAGCAGCCCATGGTCCAGCAGGTACTCAGCCGTCTAAATTTGTGCTGTGTGTGTGTGTGTGTGTGTGTGTGTGTGTGTGTGTGTGTGTGCGTGTGTGTGTGTGTGTGTGCGCGCGAGTGCGTGCCTGTGTGTATGTTTCTGTATTTGTGGGCATGCCCCTCCCGTCAAGTGTGGCCGTCAAGTGTGTGTGGGCAGACTCACGATTGTGCATGCAAGGACCCACTCCCTTGCAGGTCAGGTCATCAGTGTTGCTGACTATGCCACACCCTGCTTGCACAGCAAGGACAACGCCCTACTATGCCCGACTATGTCACACCCTGCCTGCAAGCCCAATTTAGGCTGCTTGTCTTTGTAAGCGCTCTACGACTCAGGCCTGGACGCAAGCAGCTGCCCCTCTGGGCGCAGTCACAGACCCGCCATGTAGGTCTGCCTTGCCTTTTTGCTTACAACAGATTCTAGGGTTGGGAAAGCAGGGCCCGCCAAGGCAGCAGAGAGAAAGTAATAACCACTTGGAGCCTATTTTGGGCTTCCACAGGCCTGTTGGATGAAACAAATGACCCTCTGGACCCAACCTCATCAACATCACAGGCCTGCCTGTGGTAGACGTGAGGCGTCAACCCACTTTTGAACCTGGCTTTACCTCCACCACAACTGTAAAATTGTTGGCCACACTCAGAAGTCATCGGGCAGCTGCCCCTGCAGGGCCTGCTCATTCACATGCTGCTACCCGCCAACAGAGCTCACAAACAATTCGGACAGCCTACGGCACGGCCTCCAGCATCTTCCCACCTGGAAGTCATCGGGCAGCTGCTCCTGCAGGGTCTGCTCAATGACACGTCGCCCAGCAAAGCCAATCATTGCCTGTGGCTCTGCAAGCACGCAGCAGCCATTAAGCAAGGGCACCAATCATTGGCGAGGGGGTTTTCAAAAATCATCAAAGGGTCTGCTCAATGACACGTCACCTAGACAAGCCGATCACTGCCTGTGGCTCCGCAAGCACGCAGCGGTCTTGAAGCAAGGGCACCAATCATTGGCAGGGGGTTTTCAAAGATCATCAAAGGGTCTGCTCAATGGCACGTCGCCCAGACAAGCCAATCACTGCCTGTGGCTCCGCAAGCACGCAGCGGCAGCACAACAAGCGCCACTTTCATGCACAAGCGCAACAAGCACTCGGCGGCAGAAGCATCATAGACACACTACAAAGACAGCTTCACAAGCGCTCAGCAAGCTTGGCTGCCTCGTGGCTCATGGTAAGCATATACCTCCTGAAGGCTCATGGTAAGCTTGGCTGCCTCATGGCCCATGGCAAGCATAGACCTCCTGAAGGCTCATGGCAAGCATGGACCTCCTGAAGGCCCATGGCAAGCATGGACCTCCTGAAGGCTCATGGCAAGCATGGACAACCTTAAGGCCCATGGCAAGCATGGACAACCTCAAAGGACTCAGCCAGCATGGACAAGCTTAATGGAATGCGTGCTGGAAGCGTCATCTTAATCTGGGGTCTGGATGTCCACAACATGGGGATGAAAAGCAAATACAGTCACAAAGGCACATTCACAAATTGAGAGCCCTGCGATTGCATGCTGAAAGAATCATGCTCATCTGGTGGTGGACGTCCCACTGCGATGGAGGGTAAATACCGTCATAACATCCGTGGCAAGGATGGTGACACAACACCTAAACCTACACCACCGTCCCAAATCGAAGAAAACAACGCAAGAAGAAGCAGCACATGAACTAGTGAACTTAAATGAGCAAGCACACACCAGCGATGATGACGTCACCCAGCATGCCAAACGACGCCGTCACACCGCCGGTGGTGGGGGAGGTGAGGATGGAGATGTACAGCAGCTTGGCCACGTTCTGGTGCACGTGCAGGGCAGCGCTGATCTTGGCCATCTGCAAGCAGGTTTCAAATTATGGAACCAACAAGCCATCAGTCAAAAGGACTGACTGCTGGCCTATTTCTGGCCCTGCCGTGTTTGGGTGCACGCGCAGGGCGCTGACCTTGGCCACCTGCCGGTCAAAAGAGCAAAGAAACTTCCAAGTCAAGGCAAGTTAAGCAAGTTAAGTCAAAGCGACTTGGCAAGCACATCTTGGCCACCTGCAGGTCACGGGTGACGGAGGCAAGAAAGGCCTCAGTCGAAACGACTGGCTGCTATTGCCCACCTTGGCCACCTGCAGGGCGTGCAGGACACATCAATCAGGTCACAGCAGCGCAAACCCTGCGTGCTTACAGCTTATGGCTCAAATTGTATCAGAGGGAAGTCATCCGCCTCATGCAGAACTGCATGCACCTCTGTTTGCTTCGTCGTACGATCACATCATCCTCGCCACCATGACATGGCCCTGGCATTTGCTGCACTTGCAAGAGCGCACGGTTCACTGTGTGTGTGTGTGTGTGCGTGTGTGCTGCAACTGTGAGAATCAGCAGTTCTGCGTGTTCTGCAATCCTGCCTCAACAAAGCACACTTTCTCTGCCAAAACTGGTCTGGTGCCCGCGTGCGGTGGCGAGCTCTCACCATCTTCCAGTATACAAGCAGCATCTTCTTCTTCTCCTTCTTCTTCTTGACCATGCATGCCCTTGACACTTGACGATGAGCATTCAAATAGCGGGAGTTATGTTGTTCCTCCTATTCCACAGATGTGGGAGGCTGGCGATCTCCCAGACCTGCATCATCCCATTCCTTCCAGCACTAATATGACATGATATATGACATGACACCCTGTTTGGAACACCACGTAATCACACCCGCAAGTGCCCACAAGTAGACAATGCACAAGCACACACGCCCCTCCCCCCCCCCCCCCGCGCACACACCTGCATGAGTGACATGATGCCTTCCTGCATGCGTGCACCTCCACTGGTGCAGATAATCATCAGAGCCAGGCCCTCCTGCACACAAGCACAAGCGCAAACATGCACACAAACTTGACGTGATGCTCTCCTGCATTCATGCACCTCCGGTGGCGCAGATCATCATCGACGCTAGGCTGCCTTGCACATAAGCACGAGCCCACACATGCTGTGCCTGCGCATGCATCTACAGGTGGACGCACATTTGCACGTCCTGTCATTATGCTTATTAATGCTCGTGCACGTGCAAAACACGCAAAATGTAAGCTGTTACAAAAGCAGTGTGCTCGTGCTTGCTTCAGTGTGCTAGTGGTGCACGAGGGCACACTTTTCTTTGAACATTGTCAGGCAGCCTGTCCATCGCGCCACAGGAAAACACATGGACATGCATCTGGAGGCAGAGACATTATCTCATGACCTGTTCACAGCCCATGCTGGGATTATAGCACTGTAATGGACACATTCTCATCGGGGTCCTTTGACTACCCTCCCACCGGTGTTGTGGTGTTGCACACCATCTTCATCTTTTGTACTGCGTCCTATCCCTCGGCCGCAGAACCATGTAAATCCATAGCTTTATGGCCACTGCCAGCATTGTCCGGCCTCTAATGCACAGAAAGTGTAGGAACAGGAACACATACACCCACACGCACATACCCACACCCACACCCACCTGCGTGGCGTACTCAATGAGGCGTGTCAGCTTCTCGCCCACCACACTGCCCATAGAGCCCCCCATGAAGCCAAACTCCATGACACCCAAAGCCACAGGGATCCCGTGCAGCAGGCCAGTGCCTGTGCGCACACCGTCTTGCAGCCCCGTCTTGGCTTGTGCCTCCCGGATGCGGTCCGTGTAGTTCTGTGCGTGTTTGTTTGTGTGCGCATGCGCGTGTGTGTTTGTGCGTGTGGGAGTTGTGTGCATCTGTGTGTGTGCACGTGCATGGCAGCGCGCACATATGTGAGAACAGGTTCCTGCGCAAGCAAGCACACACCGCCAAACACCAGTACATCAGTACACAACCAACACAAGGGTTGATACCAGGCTCTCCAGACTTGCATGCAGGCTCGCATTTGCACAAGCGCATGGGGTGTTGACTTGTGCCTCATGGATTCAGTTGTGCACGGTTGTGAGAACAGGTGAACATCTGTCCAAGTTGGCATGCTCGCCACATCCCACAAGGCTGCAGAAGGAGCGCTCTAGCTTGCACAGTCCAAGGTCCACAGTGTCTTCTACAAAAACAAGTCCCCACTCAAAGGTCACATGCATGCAAAGCCCAGGGCCCTCAGTCCTCCTTTCCTTTGTGAGTGAGGTTCTCCAAGGTCACAGGTTTGCCATGCCCCCGGGGCCCTTGGTTTTGTTTTCCGGTTAAAGGCAGGTTATCATTGAGGTCACAGGCCTGCAACATCCAGGGCCCTCAGCCTTCTGTTCCGTTTCAAGTGAGGTCCTGTCAGGTCACAGGCTGGCCATGCTCAGAACCCTGAGTTCCATTTTTGTTTCCAGTGAGGTCCTGCAGGTCACCTGTGATTGGCCCAGGGCCTTCAGTCTTCCTTTCCATTTTAAGTGAGGACCTGTCCAGTGAGACTCTTTAGGGTCACAGGTCTGCAACCCCCAGGGCGCTCAGTTTTCCTTCCCGGTTTGAATTTGCATGCCATGCCCAAGCCCACCTTCATGTCGGCAAACTCCAAGGGATCACAAGGTGAGAGTGTCTCGTCCAATGGTCGCCATGTGCCTGCGCACATGAAGACAAGCGCATGACCAGGAAAGTTATGTGCTCGCTTCCGCATGTCTCCTCCAGGTCTCCCCTAAACGACGTGCTTGCTCCCGTACCACCTCCTCCAGGTGCCTCCTAAACGATTTGTGCTCGCTCCCGTATCATCTCCTTCAGGTGTTGCCATGTGCTCGCTCTAGAATTGGGTAACGGGGGTTGAGCATTCGTCAAAAGAGGTTCTAAAGGGGGTTGAAGCAGACTCAAGAGGCTTTTTGCACATGCCCAACCCTCTATTTTCAACCCTAGCCTGTGCACATCAACAAATGCGCTTGAGAAGGGGAAGAATGATGCGCTCATGCTCAAAGCATCTCGTCCAGCAACCTCCATGTGCCTGCGCATGTCAGCGTATGCGCATACATAGGAAAGCGATGTGGATACGCCTAGGACGTCTGTTGTCTAGTCATCGCTGTGTGCCAGCGCAAACACATGTGACGCTTGGCGCTTGCATGCAAGCATGTGAAAACATGCGTGTAAGCAAGGGCAAGTAAGGCAGGTCAACTGTTGGAATCAAGGGCTTGGGCTCACAGGAGTCATCCTGGTGGGGCAAAATAAAACTTGCAGGTATCCTAAGAAATATGTCACAGGAAGTGCATGCGTTCACCTTCTCAAACGAGCAGCATCAGGAACATTGCAGCTATGGACACAAAGTCCCTCACGCATCACCCAGCTGCACCTTTACGGCTGAGTAAAAGCAACAATGAATGACTTGCCTGCAAAGTCATGTTGCATTGGAGTGCGTGCGCATTGACTTCCTACATGAAGCTCAAAAAACTCAGTCCCCCCCCCTTCCGCAAAACAGCGCAGTTGGGAAGTCCTCTGCATTTAGGTTGTCTATTTTTCTTCTCCTTTCGTTGTAATCCCCTGTGACTCCTCTGCATTCTCAGCAGTCAGGCCCTTCAGCGATCCACAGCCTACCCACCCCCCTTCACACACACACACACACATACACACACACCTGGGTCAATGAGGTGGGCTATCCGTTCCTGGCTACTCATCTTGAGGTGGAAGTTGCAGCTGTAGCAAATGTGATGGTGCTCCTACACGGCCATGATGGAGGTCGTGGCATGTGTGTGTGAAGTGTGTGAAGTGTGTGAAGTGTGTGTGAGTGAAAGCGGATTTCCCCTTATGCACTCTTTTGCATGGCCAGCAGCAATCACGAATGTGTCTGTGTTCAGGTGCCATCCACTTGCTCATGTACAGGATTATAAAGAAAACATGCATTTTCAAGTGCGAACGTACCTTTGAAATTCGAGTGCGCCATGACACACTAACTGTTTGGGCTGTTGTGAAAATGCTTGATTATTCCCTTGTGTCAGCATTGGCAAGCATACACAATAGCATGGACACCCTATCCTTCAGTGATGGCAACCACACACTCTCCAGCGCAAGCACTGCAGCACACAGAAAATTTGTCCTTGCATGCATGCATGCATGCGTGCATGTGTGTGTGTGTGTGTGTATGCGCGCGCGCACACGCTCTCATGTGTCTCTCTGTCAGGGTGCAGCAGGGGTCTGTAGATAAATTGATAACTTTCTTTGCTGTTCACAGCTGCTGCTGCAATCTGGCCATGCTCACTCCTCAACAAACTTCAACAAGAGATTGCACCGGGCTTCCATGAGTGCTTGCATATCGGAAGTGTGATCTTGAGCCCTTCCTCTCCCTGCGCGCGAGAGTCAGGCTCTCCCTGCCCCCACCTTCAAGTGTTTGATGTACAGAATGACTCCACACTTGTCACAGCGGGTCCACAGCCCCTTGCTGCGGTCAATGGGGCGGGTGGCCTTGGGTTCAGAGGCAGCAGTGACAGGGTCAGGCGCAGCCAGGTTGGAGGTGTTCACGGAGATGGGGCCGGACACAAAATTGTTGGAATCGGGCTCAGCTCGGGCGATCCAGCTGGTGTTGGTGGTGCTGGTGGCGAGCGTGGGATGGATGGGGCGGAATAGCGGGGCAGTTGGCTGAGGATGGGAGCATGGAGCGCCCTTCCCGCAGCAGCTGCGCTGTGCCTGTGTGTGTATGTATGGATGATGTTGTGCAGAGCAGCAATGTATGTGTTTGCTACACTGTGCGCAAGGGCTGCTGATGTGATGATGGAGAAAGTAGGGATAACGCTTCCCCACGGAAGTACGCCTCCCTCTCACAACAACGAAGTGGCAACACTTTCACTCACGGTACGAGTAGCCAGCTGGCCTTGCATCGTCGTGTGTTGACTTAGTGCTCTTACAGCTTCGGCAACGCACAGTCAGCAGCGGAGGGCAGCAGTCCTTCTACCTATATGTTCATGTTAAGAGTATTAAATGTTGTCTGATCTGAGAGATCGGAGATATGTATGATGGTGCCGTGCTGTGGGTTGGGTGTGTATGATGTTTCTCTGAATGATGAGCAACGGCTACGTTTATGCCTGAAATAAAATTCTATCAGGAAAAAAGAATTATTCTAGTGGTACACTCCCTGGCAAAAAGGTTCTGAGGTGGTGGGGCATCAAAAAGAAATCAAACTCAGTACTCAGCCTCAGGACACTCCCTATAAGGCAAATTAGATCAAAATTTCAGGTTTCATAGGAAGAAAATAGAGCCAGGAATTACCAGGAGGGATGTTGATGGCCCCCTCCACCAGAAGGAGATCTGTGGCAGTACTGGTATGCTCAGTTGTAGCCCCTGTATAAAAGTAAGGGTAACAGTCTACGCAGGACTACAGCGAGCGTGCATCAAGGAAAGCCCAACAGTCGGCGCTGGTACTAGGAGCCACCAAACTAATGCAGATCCGGCGGGTTGTCGTCCATCCTTCCAGGCTTGCGTCTCTACCTCCCGTAAGCAGCCTGTCCAGAAGCCGCCCCCCCCCCCCCCCCCTTCCCCATTGCTTAGATTGCTAAGTCGGATAGCATGTTTGGTGCAGGTAATTTTGTTGGGGTCTTGACAGCATGATAGTGGAGTTTGGTTGCAAGTTTGAGCTCCTTTTCTGTGATTAAGCCAAGCTTACAAAGGGGGTCAGTTGTGTATGGATTGTAAATGTGTCTGGAGAACCTGGTGGAGGAAGTATGTGGTGTGACTCTATTGTTGCGGTATATGCCTCAAGTTTTTTTGTGCGCTATATTCTCACTAATTTTTGTGTTGATTTCGGGAGGATAGTAGAGCTACAGCAAAAATGTTACTTATCATCACTGGTATGCCAATCCAACCGGAAACGCTCACGTTACATATTCCCCCTAAACCCTACCCAAATGCTGTACCTGGATTGCCCAAACATATCTTGAACAGCATGGCCTGGTTTCGCCTTAGTGTCCAGACTCTTAAAGTTGAGCAGGCTACTCGGATGGCGATATTTCTCCTACCTGCGACCCTTGTGATGTCCAAGATGTGTGCAGGATGAGCAGCATGCTATTTTCGAATGCACACACCCCCAGGTCTTCTCTCTTCAGCTAAAGCATGCTTCCTTTTTCTCTGGCCCCCTTCTTCCACTCTCCATTGCCTCTTCCCAGGCAATTCTATACCTGTCTTCTATTCACTATTACGATCTTTTGATATGTTTGCTTTCATTAACCAAAACAAAAAAAGGAAAAACTACGTAGGCAGTGAGGACACTGCCTACATCAATAAAGGAAACGGAGATACATTGGCTCAAAGAGCCGTGAATCTCCCTCACCAGAGGGTAAGAGGGAAGCTAGTGTGGGTCAGGTGGGTTTCTGGAAGCATGCGGTCTCAGGGCACCAGAGTTATGTTGAGTGTTTTTTAATTTCAATGGCACGTCTAGTTAAAGTAAGTTTGTGCGCATATTGCACAGAGTGGGCATGGAGCTTTTGTGCAAGATTGGTAGACCTTTGCGGGTCGATCCCTAGCTTTCAAAATCAAAACAACAAAATTTGGCTGTTTCTTTATGAAATTCCAGAGGGGGTCAGCTGAGGCCCAAAGTCAGCCAGTTGTTGCATGCTCCCTGCATATGTATGCCAGAACTGGCTGCTTTTTAGATTGGGCTTCATTAATTTCTGGAGCATTAAAGTATGAAAACAGCCATTTCCGGCGCACATGCCTAATTAGCCGCGGCGAGGACCCTAGTTTTCATCACCGAAGCTCCATATCTGATCACCAACTGCACCATATTGGGTGCTAATTAGTGATTTGGGGTTCTTTTGACAAAAGAAAACCATTGCCAAAATCATGGAGTGAAAAGATCCAGTGGTTGATGTTATGTGGCGATTTCAGCCATGCTCCCACAAAAAGCATTGAATTAAGGTTTACGTGCCCCATGTGAGCTTTAGCCTAGTCTATCTAAGCTAACAGGGCGACTTAGACAAATCTGATCATACGCTCTGGTATCTTGTAACGGCAACACTTTAGAGCTAAAGTTGTCCAAATCAGATGAAGTGGCTTTGAGTGGGCGCACTTCAACTACAAAAAGGAGCATTCTCAGGAACATGCTCAGCTGACCCCCTCTGATGGAAGTCTTTCTTTTTATGAGCAGGCTGGCAGCCAGTCGTTTTGTCTTGAGGCCTGCTTTATTCCTGTAATTTGTAACCTGTGAAGTTGTTTGTTCAGGTTTGGTGCCAGAGCAGATTTTCAGTTCAACAAGGTGGATATCTGTCTCTTGGATTCATGTGTTCCTATAAATCCTGTAGAGTCTCTGCCTTCAAGGGGTAGTACTATGATGGCATTGGGGCAACCCCTGTATCCTCAGTTGGAGGCTGGAGGAGAGGAGTCATGTAAGCACAAAGCATGAAAAGGAGGTTCACAGGCTCCTTCTTCTCAGCTTAAACTTCTCAGCTTAATTTCCCAGTGAACATGGAGCATTGCATGGCCATATTTGGAATGAATGCTTACGCACCATACGCTGCAGTACACTGTTCATCAAATGTTTGGAGTATATTTACCTGGTATCTGATTCAACTCTTCCTCTTGGTCTGTGTGGTGGGATCCTGCCTTTCAGGTGACCTTTCCTTAATGCCACGGCCAGACTTGGCAAGCGTAGTCTTCAAGAAAAGTTTTCTTTTTCTTTTCTTTTCTGAGCCAACTACTTTGAAGCCTTTGAGCATATTCCATCTCGTGCTATTGCAAACACCAAACCGCAATAAACATGAATCGTTATCTCTTCTTTTCAGTCCAGTTTTAAGAGCTGAGCGTTTTTGGCCAGTTCTGGTTACAGGCATGAGTGTTTCTGCTCAGCTGCCCTTGTAGGCAAATATATCGACGTAACCTTACCTTTCAGGTCAAGTCCTGTAACTTACTTTGAAATGGCTGGGTGGTTCAAATTTTTGTGATAAGAGGGAGCGTGCTGAAGTCCTGCAGGACGAGAAACATGTTCTATTGCAATTGCTTTGAGGTGTGTAAGCTGCACAGAAAATACAAGGACCTGATCAGTGATCTTTTAAAACCATTACATACTTTTGCCCAGCTTCCACACACAGACTTTATTCCTTTCTTGGCAAGCTTTCACATTATAAGTTTTAATTTATAACTGAGATCAATGCTTTCCTAAATAAAGACTCGTATGGAATTTCAAAGTTTTTGTCAGAGTTGGTTTGGAATTCGATGATGGTCTAGAAAGTTTCACCAGCAGCCGATCAGCCAGAGTCTCAGGCTGTAGGCCGACCCCCTTATAAACCCTTTCAGGCTCCTTCATAGCTCAAAACAATGATGTGTTGCACACTGCGGGCTGATTCATCAACCTGGCTAATTTAGTTCAGACTGTGACCACAACCACCTCAATTATCTCAAAGGCAGCCATGTTTCCTGCTCTAACAGCAGTGGGAGCAGCGTCATCTTTTAATGTGGCAGTCAGTTAATAAAAATCACATCAAGTTGCAATTTTAAGGCCAGGATGTGATCATGGAACATATTTTGCCTTTGAAACACATACACAGCAATACACTGTTCATCAAATTCTCTGAGCATTTTTCTGAACCAACAACTTTGAGCATAACCTCTCTCTGCAGTTTCATCAAACACCAGACTGCAACCAACATGATTTCTTATTATCTTTGAAGTACAAGTTTATGTGTTCAGCATTTTTTGGCCAGGTCAGGTTACAGGCCTCAGTGAAGCTGCTCAGCTGCCCTTATAGGCAAGAATAAGTAAAGTATGCAGGCAGTGAAAGCCCTTGTAGGCAAATATAGCAATGTAACCTTATCTTGAAACACAATCACGGCCTAATTAATAACAAGTGTGACAGCAGCCTTTAAATTCACCTTACACATCGGCAAAGACTGCCCTTACTGTTAACCAAAAATCCTGCTGAAAAATACAAGCGAGAAACAGAGGGAGCAAAGAAGCAGTGCAAGGACCTTGATCGGAAGGACCTGTAAACGGTCTGTGGACCTCTGCTGATACCAGGTTTGCTCGGGTACTCCTCCCTGGCTGCTGGCAAGTATGCCGCTTGAACCTTGTTGCCGAATCCCCTGCTTGTCTTTGCAGCTTTGGACCTCCGCTGCAAGGACAGGGAGGGAAAGAGCACAGTTGACCTCCCTCTGACATCTGCAAGTCTCATAGCTCAAAAGACAAAGATACGGTTGCAACACTTCAGACTCTCATGAACATTGAAGCATGGTATGCAGTCATTTTCGCGAGGGCTTGCCCGCTGTTCTTCCAAAGTTCTGGTATCTGCCCTCAGTCTCTACATCCATCAGGCAGAATCTCTGGTCGTCGGCCCAGCAACCTACCTGCTTTTGACCTCCTTTCTTCTTTGCAGGCTCAAGTGGCAGAACATATAATGGAAAGTTGCCTTTTGGGCCAACTTTGAACTGAGATGTCCTGCAGGCCATGGGGAGTGCAAATATGCGTAACAGCAGGACTAGGGACTGAGTCCCAGGGAAAGCAACTGGGCATTTAGATATTCTACGGACAATCAACACATATTAAATTGAGTTATACTTTCTCGCATCACAAGTAGCTCTGTATGAATGCTCATGAAACGCCCACAACCCTACTCAAGGAGCTGAATTCAATTACAGGCAACCTTGCAGTTCGCACACGTCCACAAACAGGACCTTCCTTGCCCTCACAAATGGATGCGACCAAAAACTTTATCAATAGACCAAAGTTTTTAGAATTTTGCAGCTCACTGTTCCGTTCCAAAGTTTTACTCCATTTGACAAATGAACTTGAGAGAAGGTCCATTCACTCAAGCACCTTGGCATAGGTTCTCCTATTACAATATTACAACCTCGACTTGTTCCCTTGGCTTTCTCCTCTTCTCCACCATTCTCTTAAATAAGAAGGAACAGAAACCTCCAAACTAAAAACACAAATAATTTTTAAATTTTGCACTAAATGTTTTGGAAAGCTTGCCAGAGAAAACCAATCAAAAATCCTGAACTTTCTTTTGCAATTGAATATGGAGACATGCATTTACAGGCCCTCCTGCAAGTAACAAAAGTAAACTAAAAAAGAAATTGTCAGGCACCATGCAGAATAGTTGACATATTCCAAAAAATAAGGATTGTGTACGGGCAAAGGCCTCCGGCTGCGCATGGCTTGAACAAGGCCTCCCATTGAGGAGGATGGCCCTCCACTCAGCATCAAGCAAATCAGAACCACGCCAGGGTTGCAAGAAGCAATGCACAAGGAGCAGGAATTTAGGGTGAAGATTGCATGCTAGCATAGGTTCCCTTGCAATAAAGTTGCCAAAAAAGGTTCAATGTCAAAAGGATATTGAAACAGCAGTTCAATTGCAACCGATGCTGGGGACACACTTTGAAAAGCTTGCCCAACGCAGGCCAGATTAGGCCCCTCTGCAAAACCATTTCCCGTTACAATTGTCTCCATTAACGTTAAAGCATCAATCACATTCAGATCCTGGAGCCAGTTACTGCTAACCTCCAGATCCCCACTAGCCTTCTCTGTTTTAACCCTTCCTTTGAAGGATGCTCACAGCTCTTCATGCCTATGTGCCTCCTTTTCCTAAATTGATGCAGAGTTTTCTATCTGCCAGCGTTATTGTTTTCTTTTTTCTTCCTCTCATATTCAGGACACCTACTGTGACTTAACCCATTCAAACTTTCACCACAAATAAGTTTTGACTAGAATTACCCTCAGCCATGCCCCTTGCTGGTCAAATTCACTTTGCTAGGCGGTATTAATTGCAAACATTATCTTACTGTCTAGTTTTTGGAATTTAAATGAACTTGTGGACAACTATCCTTTTGAAAGCCATACTTCAGCTACATAACAGCTGAAGGCTTCCTGATTGAGGTCAGCAGCCTTGCAACAGGCACACAACTAATGGCACGTAATAGTGCAACAGCAGAAGCTCACCTTTTAAATCCGGCAGCCTCATAGAAGGACAGTGCATTAGGATTGAACTCGGCGACGTTCAGCCATGCCATTCGGGCCCTGCAGCATGCCAGAAATAAATGAACCCTGACTGCGGGAGCAAATAGACGATGGACCCAAACAGATCCACCCTGACTATAGGCCCTGCAGCATGCTGGGAATAGATGGACCCTGACTACAGGCCCAATAAGGCTATGGGTCCAAATACATGCACCCTGACATTTGGCCATGTAGCATGCCGAGAAAAGATGGACCCTTACTAAAGCAAAGCGGTCAACATCAAGATGGACAGATGCATAATGAAGCAGTAGCAGCAATTTGTAGGTGCGGGTATGGAACCTTTTCAAGGGCTGTGTACTATCCAGCAATGCAGTATGGCATCTCAAGTGAAGCAAGCAAAGCATGGGGGTCCCTCACCCAGCAGCCTGCACTGTATTTGGAGATGCAGTAAAGCACCTCAAGTCAAGCAAGCAAAGAATGAAGGTCCCTCACCCAGCAAGCTGCGCCACCTGCTTGACGTAATCCAGGAGCTGTGAGCCAACACCCTGGCGTCGGTATTCAAAATCCACCCCTGCAAAAAAGTGAGGAGTGTGCACACCTGACATCATCTTTAGGCGCTCACAAGTGCGCTGCGTTCCACCACTCCAGCCAGTTCTAGCTGCTCACCAATGCACTCTATGTTTCACCAGCCAGAGTCTCGGGCTGAAGGCCAACCCCTTGTCACCCCCTTGTAAGGACGCAGTCTACCAGTGCAGGATGGTGTCCCAGGCGTGCCCACTCAGTTGTTGAAGGGCATCCTGGCGAGCAATGCCGGATTGCGCGCCCTTGCTTGCAGGTGGAGTGGGCACCAAGACTGACCTGTCGAGCCACTGGCTTTGTGTGCCACAATTGCAGATACTGCACAGCTTGCAGTTCTACCAGCAGGCAGGTGTGCTTGACATGCACGAGACACATTGCGAAACAAACCTGGATACTGCTCAAGGCCAAGATAGCACTAATTGACTTTATAAAGTATGCAGGCGTGGCAAACAGCTTGTTTAAAGACAAGTAGTTGCCAGTGAAAGCAGGCTTGGACAGGGCAGACACTTTTGTGTGCTTCGCAATGCACTCTTCAGAATTTGGAAGTTTAGTTTGGCCCTGATGAGCTCTGCATTTTGTGCAACTAGAGTGCATGATTTCCAGACGGCAAGAGTGCTGAAGAGGCCTTCTGCCTGTAGCAATGTGCCTTCTTATTTTTAATGAACAGGCTGGCAGTCAGACGTTTTGATTGGAGGCCTTTTGTTTCCGTTACCTCAGTAACCTCTGCAGCAACGTGCCAATTGATCCACATGGCTCTCACCTAAAAGACGGATTCCCAGAACTTGAGCATCGGGACGGCAATCAATGCTCTGCAGGAAGTGCTGGGTGCTGATGGTGCTTGCGTGCTCATCAGCTAACTGAGGTGCTGAGGCCGGCACTTGCAGCGCTGAGGCAGCTTCTCCACTTACTTGCCCATGTTGTGGGCTGCTCTCTAATGGCTCTAGGTTGCCTCGTGCTGCTGTGCTGCCTTGCAGAGCGTCTGGCTCCAAAGATGCTGTGCTACGCTGTGTGCTTTCATTCCCAGAGGATGGGGATGCTTGCCGCTCAGATGGCACAGGATGTGACTGAGCGCCTTCTTGCTGGTCGAAAAAATCCTGGAGTCAAGATTTATCCCAAATTCCGCTGTGGTGTGACTAGTATGCAGGTATTGATAAGGCCAGAACAGGGGTACCCTACATGCTCAAACTCCCTTTGCTCAGGACTGGCAGCTGTGATAGCATCTGACATACACATGTGCATGCGCGCACGTGCACACACACACACACATACACACACACACAATCACTGTTAGCGTTGCGTCTTTTCATAGACATGGAAAGAAGTGGACTTTAGCTATTGAGCCTTGAAATAAGACCAGCCTTTATACCTGCGAGTTCTTCAGCTTGGCCAGCTCAGCAACAATAAAAGCCACCGGTAGCTCCTCAGAGTCGAATGCGCCAAGGGCAATGCAGCTGCAAAAAATCAGCACAAAAGGAGGCTCATTATCAGGTATGTCACATGTTTCACAGATCCACTCACTACCGAGCACAGCACGTATGCCTCGAGATGAGCTGGCAGGCTCACCAGGTGGCAGGCTTACCAGCGTGCGCGCGCACGCACACACACACACACACACACACATACACACACTCATGGACACATACGCACGCACACACACACACACACATACGCGCACGCACACACACACACACACGCACACACACACACACACACACACACACACACACACACACACACACACACACACACATCAACACAGACACACACGCACATACGCGCGCGCACACACACACACACACACACACACACACACACACACACACACACACACACACACACACTTACTTTTCTTGCCGAAGCTGATCCATGCTGAAGTCCATATCCTGCTCATTCACGAAGCCATACCGCTGGCAGCGTTCCTTCAAAACTCCCACATCCCTTTGTTTCAGGGGTTTGTATTCCAGAAGGGAGGCTTCAAGGATTTTGCTCAGCACATTGTCAGCCTCCTCTTTTGGAAGTCCCTCTATCAGTCTTTGTAACTCAGGAGGCAGCTTGGTCAGGTCCTCCATGAGTGGGTGATGAACTCAGTTTTCAGCACTAAAGTATCAGTATTTAGTACAAGCATCCAAAAGCCATCCATACATGATCTCTTCGATTTTTGCCGAGCTCATTGCACAAGCACAAGCGAAGGTATCAATGTTCCTATAAGCAATTATTTGTTTGATAAATTTGATAGACGATACGTCGAGCGAGTTTTAAACCCTGTGATACCCGAAGTACGCTGGCAAAGCTGCCTGTCCACTTTTGTTTATAAATTATGATGACAAGAGAAAAGGTTGGAAAGGGTTCATTATAGCACGGGGGCTATCTATTTCTGGGGCTCGCTGCGCAAGAGAGAGGACGCTGCGCAGAGAGGCAATGTCGAGCTCCAGCACCGCGACCACCATCTCGGTCATCATCATTTGGTATGCCACCAACATCCTGGTGCTGCTGGGGAACAAATTCCTGCTGTCCAACACAGGGTTCAGGCAGCCGGTGAGTAAGTGATGTCAGGCTTGCATAGAGTTCTCTGATGGACTTGCAGACCCACGCCAAAATGTGTGTAATGCAACAGTCAGGCGTCTAAAGCTGCCTGAGGGGATGTCTCCAAGGAGCTGAGTGTCCATCCAGCATGGATAGCTGTCCAGCAGCTCGCCTCATCATTGCTATGCTGCATCCTGTGCCACCATCAGCCCCCCTGTTGCTGCATACCAACTACGCCCTCACTTTGTGTGTCATTTGCCTCGCCACAGGTGTTCCTGACGCTGTGCCACATGACAGCTTGCATGTTCCTGGGCATCATCATCTCTGCTTCAGGCTGGATTCCAGTTAAACCCCTGAAGAGCAGGATGCAGCTGGTCAAGGTTTCCATCCTAGCTGTCATCTTCTGCTCCACCATTGTGCTTGGGAATGCATCCCTCAAGTGAGTTCAAGTGTAATGCCTCCAAGCTGAAAGCTTGCATCAGTGGATATTCTGCAACGAGAGCAGGATTAACACACTGTGTTTGGAGGCGTGCTTTCTGCATGCGTTTCCTCACCGCAGCTCAAAATCAGGAAGACAGACCCAAATAAGCTCCATTGCTGCATTCATGACCTTGTTATTCAGTGTGTGGTGACACAATCATGCAGGTACCTGCATGTGTCCTTCACACAAGCTATCGGCGCGACAACACCCTTCTTCACAGCCTTGTTAGCATATTTTTTCCAGGTGGGTTGCTATGGCTGCAACAGAAATGATGAGATAGTTTGGAAAGGTGGTTGGTGTCCTCATCTTAGTACCATGCCAGTCCACTTGCTGAGGTTGCGGCTCAGTCCTCTCTTAATAATACAAGGTTCTGGGTTTCATTAGTTCCTTTCAAAATTTGCTCAGCTTATGTAAGGGCTTTCGATGTGCTTACCAATTCAATGATGCAATCACACTATTTTTACAAGACGCGCAAGGAAGCAAGGAAGTTTAAATTCTTAGAAGCAGTGGCGAGCTTGGCTCTTGAAGTCAATTATTGGCAAGCTTGTCACAGGCAATTTTAGATTTTTCCAGGACACTTCAAATAATAAGGAAGCCCTCTGTAGCCTCACAAGCGCCACAGCAAATGTCACACTTGGACCCGTTCGCACCTCGTGCGCTTGTAATCTTGTAGGCGTACTTCTAAACCCTTGAATGAAACGCCTGAGAAATGCGAAGGTTGCTTGGCCATGATCCCAGGTGCAAAAGGTGTGGCTAAACTTTCTAGCAAAAATCTGCAAAAGATCAGAAAGAGCATCATACCAAATGGACGCTTGCAAACTGGGCCAGGAGCGCCCTTGGTGCTCTCAAAGAGAAGTTCCCTGCTGACACACTTGGACAATCCAGGCTAAAAATCTGGCTCAGTGACAGGCACCACCTTCTGGAAAACACTCATTGTCAACTGTATAACTTCTTGGTATACTGGAATGAGCAGAAATAACCCAAGCACACAAAAAGGAAACACATGGCAAGCCGCTGCTCGCAGCGGCTTGTCATAACCCACCCTAATTCCAACTTTCTTAATCAATTAGCAAGAGAAGCACCATTGCTTGGTTGCATGCATGCAAGGGTGCCCATGACTGTGCAGCGTTCACACACACACACATGTGCACCATTGCATGCAGGGTGCGCGAGAGAACATGACAACATACATGGCTCTGGTCCCTGTGGTTGTGGGTGTGATTATTGCTAGTGGAGGGGAGCCTAATTTCCACGTGCTCGGGTTCACACTGGCAATGCTGGCAGTGGCAGGTGTGTGTGTGTGTGTGTGTGCGCGCGTGTGCTTATGCATGTGTGTGTATGTGTGTGTGTGCGCGCGCGCGCGCGTGTGTGTGTGTGTGTGTGTGTGTGTGTGTGTGTGTGTGTGTGTGTGTGTGTGTGTGTGTGTGCGTGCGTGCGTGTGTGTGTTATGCATGCACACAACACTTCTGCTTTTCTTTCCGTCATCTGATATTGTGCAGGTGTGTTCTTAAGAACTCCTCCTGTGTGCAAGAAGGCGTGATGCTTTCTTGCGCATCCTTGCGCAGGGCCCATGCTTACCTTCTCTGTCCTTCCCATTTTGATTAATCTTGGATTATGTCCCAAAGGACATATGAGGAAGGACATGAGAAGGCGTGATGCTTTCTCGTGCATCCATAAGTGTTGTTGCTTCTTGGTGAGCGCGCTCACAGTGTAAGTGTGCAAGACAACCTTGCAAAAGCCAGAGAAGGTTTGATGCGCTAGTGGATGCACGTTTGACTAGATGGAGTCCTTCATGCAAGATGAATGGGCTTGCATGCAAGAGGACTCCCCTGGAAGCACCATCCACAGCATGATGTCCTTTGACCTAGGCATGATGTTTGACCGTTGCCAGACAAGCCTCTGATGCCCATCGCCAGAAAGGCCTTGAAGCCCGGTTTCAGCCCTCCAAGCATGCAGCATGCGTTTTTTGGGGCCACATCTGGCATGGCTCGTGTGAAACAGACATGTAAGAGGAACTGCTTACTTTGAGGGTGATGTGTGATACCAAAGGCAAGTCGACACCGCCTGGTGTTGCTCCTGGTACTGCAGGCTGTGCTATTGAAGCGTGTGGTGCTAAGGAGGGTTTGGTGCAGTCCTGGATCCTGATGTCAGACGTCTGGCATTGAGTCAAGTCAGCGCTGCTTGGTGTCGCTCCTTGCACTCTAGGCTGTGCTTAAGTTGTGTGGTGCAGTCACCCCTTGATGGGACTCACTGTGAGCACTGACTGCTGGGCCTTCCTTAATGCACACTGGTTGCCCAATGCATGCTTTTTCTTTTTGCAGTGCAGGCCACGCATACAAGAGTGTGGTGCACTTAACCCTTGGTGGGACTCACTGCTAGCGCTGACCGTTGGGTCTTCCTTGATGCATGCGCGTCATTGCCCAATGCATGCTTTTTCCTTCTGCACTGCAGGCCGTGCGCTTAAGAGTGTGGTGCAGTCAATCCTGATGTCAGACCCCACAGAGAAGCTGGATCCCATGTCCTTGCTGACCTACATGAGCACAGGTAGGCAGGGCGCCCCTTTCCTTTTGCTTACTGGCAACATAGAGTGTGCAACTCTGGAGGTAGCTGCTGTGGCCACTCAGGGTGCCCTACCATGGGCGTTGTTGACCTGCTTGGGCGAACAGATTGAGCACCAGCAGCGCATCTTGTGCACAGTGAAAAGCTGTGTGTGGGCTCCTGAACAAGGCTCCTCCCCTCTTCAGGCCACATCCTGTGTGTGTGTGTGTGTGTGTGTGTGTGTGTGTGTGTGTGTGTGTGTGTGTGTGTGTGTGCCGAATGTGCGTTTGGTCAAGCCCAGCACCCTGCTGCTTCATCACAGATCATTTATCCACACTTGAACAGCACTATGCTGCTTCCTTACAAACACACCTCTTTCACGTCACACAGACGGAGCCTTGCTCTGTGCCGGTTTCATGCTGGCTGTGTAGGGTCGGCCAATCCCGTATTAACATGGCGTATATATATATATCAGCTTTTTGGCAGGGAAAATACAATAGATACGGCGTATATATATGGGGAATTGGCCAACCCTATATATGTGCCCCTGCATGAAGCAAGAGGTGTGCACGCAGAGTGGCCCTGGTCACTACCCGAGGCGGCTTTTTAAGTGCCGCAGCAGGGCCATCAAAAAGCATATGCTACCTTTGGCACCTGTTCATGCATCCACTTCGTGCATCCCGGAATCGAGCTGCTGCTGCTTCATGAGTCCCTCCAGTCTCCTCGGGCTGCTGTTGATGGATTGCATCGAGCACAACATCGATCCAGCAGTGCTTCGCAACAACGTGAGCAACATGCCGCTGTCCGTCCACTGCCGCCATTACTTGCTTGCCGCCATTACTTGCCATTGCTGCTATCACTGCCATCGCTGCATTGCCGCCATCACTGCATTGCATTTTACCCAGGCTTGACCTGCACCTCTTGAGTGTGCCTGCTGCAGAGTCCATTCCTTTGCCTCGAGTGTACCTCAGTGCTCCTGCTGCTGAGTTCTTAC
The DNA here is from genome assembly GCA_914767535.2 of Dunaliella primolecta. Lineage (NCBI taxonomy): Eukaryota > Viridiplantae > Chlorophyta > Chlorophyceae > Chlamydomonadales > Dunaliellaceae > Dunaliella > Dunaliella primolecta. The sequence goes on from OU611764.1 coordinate 4,533,057, forward strand.
TTGCGCCTCAGCTGTCCTGCTGCTGTTTCATTTCTGCCTCGCAGTGTGTGTGGCCCTGCTGCTGCCTCTCACGCTTCTGCTGGAGCCCACTGCCTTCAACCTGGCACACGACAAGTTCATGGTGTGTGTGTGTGTGTGTGAGAGAGAGAGAGAACATTTTTTGACAATCCTTGTACGATGCTTGAGCCCATGGCATTTGTTGGATGCACATCAGGTTAGTACTTTCGTTCAAGCAGTTGATGAGCTCATCGATTGGAGTCACTGCCAGATTCTAGGCAAGGTGGAGAAGCGTGGAGCCGGGGAGGCTCAAGAGCTGGTCTGTCTTTTGTTGGGGCTTCCCATGTGAGAGTTCTTTCTGGATGTCCAGCCTACCCTCACCTTTCCATCCTTTTCTGCAGCCCCACCTAGTGTTGTAAATGTCAATGTTGTTCCGTGCGACGAACCTTGCACTTTATCGAACTCAAACTTTACATGCATTTTATTGCATTTTAAATATGTTGTTCGTCGAACTTTCACCCCCCTCTGTGGAATGCAGCCTGCAAAGTCCACTTGAAGGCCACTAGAAGGTCACATGAAGGCCACTGTTATGGCACATGAACTCTTCAGGACTTGTCATCTTCATTAACAAGCTTAAAATGGAAACTCCAAAAGAATGGAAGGCCGGGGCAAGTCTGTACGGGCTCTGCTGACCCCTCTCCCAGCCACCCACTCCTCGATCAAACGTGCGATCGAACAGTTCGACGAACTCAAATCTTACACGCATTTTATTGCATTTTTTATCTCAGACCGTTGCACGGAACAACACTGGTAAATATAGATTTATATCATGTGTACCAGGGTCGATCGCTTTGCCTGTTTGACAGAATTAATTCGCTAACAGTTCGAAAAAGTTCAAGGTTCGAGGTTGGAACTGTTCCAACGCACGTTTGCCTGCAGGTGGGAGGTGGGGAAGGGGAAGGGGAAGCGTCACCAGGCCCCTACCTCCCCTCCCACCTCTCCCCCTTGGCCTCCAACCTCCCCTCCCATCTCCTTCCCCTTGGCTTCCCTTGGTGGGAAAGAAAGGACAAGGGTCCGTCAGTAGCAGGGTTGGCAAGGGGTCCCTTTTTTGCAAAGAACTCAAAATTCGACGCACTGGCAATTACAAGTTCGCCTACAGTTCGAAAAAGTTCGAATTCTATGATAGTTTTGAATTTTAGAATTGATCAACCCTGATGTATACATACATATATACAAATACACGCACACACTACCTAGATAACTTTATCTGTTGTTCAATCTTCTCTGCAACTTTCTATGATGCCATGTGCTGGCCATCGTGTCTTGTAATTGTGGAGTGTTTAAATGCCTGAAGTAAACGCGTGCGTTAAGACCCGCTCATATTTGCCCTGAATTGCTCTTGCCCGCACTCTTACTCTTATATTGTATTAGCATTCACACTTTTGCTCTTGTAATTGTATTAGCATGTGAATGCCTGTTGCCTGCAATGGATGTGCACATCCCGAGATGTTTCCGCGTCGCCTCCGCTTGCACTTGCCCTGCTCCTCACACCTCTACACTGGTAACTTTATTAGCATGTGAATGCCTGTTGCCAGAAATGAATGCGCACATCCCAGGACGTCTCCATGTTGCCCTGGCTTGCATTTGCCCTGATCCTTGCATTCCACAAGTCAGGACGTTCAGCTGATGACCCTCCAATGACCTTTGCAGGAGAACCCCAACTTTGCATGGTGGATGATTGTGAATGCCATGTTTGCCTACCTCACCAACCTGTTCAACTTCTTGGTCACCAAGTACACGAGCGCTCTCACGCTCCAGGTAGGCAGTGCAGTTTGTTTAACAAAAATGTATTAAGTGCGCACGCAAGCATGTGTGTGTATGTGTGCACGTGTTTGCGCAGGATTCTGCTCGTATCACATCAAGTGAACATTTTGTTTGTCTTGGTGATTGCATGGGAATGCAACGATGGTTGTTGATGTTCCTTTGAATGCTAAAAGGCATTTGTCAGCTTTTTTAGGATCTTGTCTCCTTTAGTCTGCAGGACACGCTTTTGCCACTTGAAAGCCTGCTGGCTGCGTGCAAACTTTGTCGTTGCACTGCGTTTTCAAAAGCTTGAAAGCCTGCTTATGCGCATCCTGAAGACTCACAATTTCTTTCTCAGTCCTGCGTTCGTAGCACCACCCTCAATTTTGAAGTCAGTACACCCACATCTGGCTCCCTCCCACAGGTGCTCGGCAATGCCAAGGGTGTGGTTGCGGCTGTGGTGTCTGTGCTCGTGTTTGCCAACCCTGTCACCCTACAGGTATTGTGGCCGCTTAGTTAATTTAAGCAGCGCACTTCTTGGAAGAAATAGCATGTAGTATGTATTCTGTGGCGTGACGGCTGTGGTGTCTGTGCTCGTGTTTGCCAACCCTGTCACCCTACAGGCATTGTGGCCAGTCAGTTAATTTAGGCAGCGCACTTGTAGGAAGGAATAGCATGTAGTATGTATTCTGTGGCATGACGGTGTGCTTGTTTGCCAACACTGTCACCCTACAGGCAATGTGGCCGCTTAGTTGATTTAGGCAGCGCACTTCTAGGAAGGAATAGCATGTTGTACGTATTCTGTGGTATGATGGTGTGCTTGTTTGCCAACCCTGTCACCCTACAGGCAATATGGCCAGTAAGTTAGGCAGCGCATGTACATGAACAGGAAGATAGAGTAGGCTGCAGCTGTGGGAACGAGTTGGAACGTGTCATGCAGCACAACTACCTTCCACTGGGTGACTCATCGGGAACGTTCACAAAGCCCCACAGGCACCCAGCTTGTTTGATTTTGGATCCGCAGCAACAGCTTTGGTCTCTACCAGAACCCAGGGTCTGGTGCATCATGAGCATGAACCAATTGTAGGGATCGTGCAATTTCAGCCGGTTGAAATCATGGATGACACAAGCGGAATCCTGATGAGGCGACTTGCTCTCTTATCCATCGATATGTAGCCCTGCAAGCTCTCCAGACCAATCGCTCCAGCAGAGCTGCTTGCTGGAATGCATTTGCTGTTGTTTTCCTGCTTGCAGGCACACTCATGGTTTGCTCACATGTTTCACTGGTGTTTATGCTCCCTTGTAAAGCTCACTGCCACGTCCCAGTGCAGACCGGGTAGTGGGCGCTCGTGCTAGCATTCTGATCAAATGATGATAGGAGCCAAGTAGCAAGTCCGGATGCTGCTGCAGGAATGTTGCTTGTCATGCTGCTCGCACTGAGCTCTTTTTTGAGCTCCTTTTTCGCACTCGTGATTTGCTTCCTTGTGGAGCTCATGCTTCTGCTGCTTGTTGAGCTGTTCACACAGGACTCACATGTGTTTTTACTTCCATCAAGCTGCTTCTTGTGCTGAGCTCCTCGTGATCTTTTGGCCTTGCTTATCCTTGCCGGGTGGTGGGCTGAAGTTTTGTTAGCGCTGGCTGGTGGGTCTTTCTGAAATGCATGCTGGCTGTTGCCCAGCAAAGACTTCCACTTTCTCTTACATGCAGGGTGGCTTAGGCTACGCACTGACTTTCATGGGGGTGTGCGTGTACTCTGAAGCCAAGAGGCGCTTCAACCTGAAGCGCGAGGTGCACCACGAAGTGGGTGTGAGCAGTCCAAAGGTGCTTCAGTGGAGTTCAGCTAGTTTTGCTGGGTGTGAGCAGTCCAAGTCCTAGGGGTGTCGGGTGTGTGCATTGCCCAAGGCGCTTGAATGCAGTTCGTATGAAGAGCTAGCCAGAGTGTGTTGCTCTGTGCTGTCTGTGGCAGCAGTTGATATGTGCAGCTTTGTGCCTGCACCTATGTTAGCCAGTTGATATGTGCTGCTTTGTGCCTGCCTGTGGCAGCCAGTTGGTATGTGCAGCTTTGTGCCTGCACCTGTGTCAGCCAGTTGATATGTGCTGCTGTGTGCCTGCACCTGTGTCAGCCAGTTGATATGTGCTGCTGTGTGCCTGCACCTGTGTCAGCCAGTTGATATGTGCTGCTGTGTGCCTGCACCTGTGTCAGCCAGTTGATATGTGCTGCTGTGTGCCTGCACCTGTGTCAGCCAGTTGATATGTGCTGCTGTGTGCCTGCACCTGTGTCAGCCAGTTGATATGTGCTGCTGTGTGCCTGCACCTGTGTCAGCCAGTTGATTTGTGCTGCTGTCTGCCTGCACCTGTGTCAGCCAGTTGATATGTGCTGCTGTGTGCCTGCCTGTGGCAGCCAGTTGACATGTGCAGCTTTGAACCTGCACCTGTGTACACGGACAGACTGCTAGTTCATGTGTATTGCTTTGTGCTTGCGAACCTGGATTGACACCCAGTAATCGGCACCAAGGCACAACGTAAAGGGCGTTGCTTGTCATACCACCAAATCGGCAAGCGGCCGTTCAGTGAACCACAGTCGAAAGCCATGAGCTATGGTCAATACCTGCTATGGCACACATTTGCACACACACACACACACACACACACACACACACACACACACACACACACACACACACACACATGCGCGCACGTGCGCGCCACACGTATGCACGCATATGTGCAGGCTTCAAAGGAGGGCTGGCGAGCCCACTGAAGGCTGGTGCGGGGCGGGGATCCTTTGACAGCCTGCAACACAACACCAGGCAGAGCTGCTGGTCACATCGGATGGAGCGGAGAGCAGTGCGAGAAGCATGCAGGGCATGTTGATAGCAGCAAGCGCACAGGGCATGATGAATGCAGCAAGCACACAGGGCCTGATCAGAGCGGCAGTGTTGGCACTAGCGCCAGCTATGACATCAGATGTGGCAGAGGTGATAATGGTGGTGGTAGTGAAACCAAGGGCCCAGGGGGCCGCACTAGCCGTGTGTGCTGTTTGCCTCATGGACACTCAAGGCCCAAGCACGGCAGCCTTTCATGCTCAGGGAGCCCTCGTCTGTTGATGCTCTGCTCCTCCCCAGCGCGGCAGGCGCCACTGCTGGGGCTATCCCTACAAAAGCAGAGAGGCAGGCCATTTAGTGGCAGGCCGTTTAATGGGCGCCGAGCCATGTGCTTTGTGACCCCCCAGCATCTCATGCCTGTTCCTTGTGCCCGCCCCGCTTGAAAAGGAACCAGGAGTCTTTGTTGAAGGCTAGCCAGGATGCTTTCAAAGAGCCTGCTTCTCCTGTCGTTGTGCACACCTGCGCCAAAGCCATGAAGGATAGCCTGTTGCTGCTGCTGTATGTGTGTAAATGCGTGTGGGTGCTAGAGTGCATGTGCGCACCTGTGTGCATACCTTCCTGCCCCGCATTGATGGAGTGGCTGCATGAGAGTGGCTGAGAGGGCAGTCCAAGGGGCGGTTTGATCCTGGGGCTCCTTTCTGTAGGGTACCATTTAGTTGTGAGCCTGGTATGCAGCTCAGCTGGCTTGGAAGAATGGCCCAAGAGCATGCTATCAGACCTGTGATCTGTTGTTTCCTTAACCGGCGCCATAGTGGACTCAGGGAGCAACCTTGGCAAGGGCTGTGCATATGGAAGGGAAGGACTGATGGGTTGCTGTTGGTTGGATTTGGTTGGGGATCGATTTATTCTGGGCTGCACTGACGATGCGAATGCACAGCGCACATTTTCATTTCTCTTTTAACACCTTGGCTCATTGATTTGTACGGCTTGCTGAAAACGCATTTGGAGCAGGTCCTTCACAGTTGCTTCACACATTTTGTTCTTCGACTTTTTTAGGCCAAGCTCCTCAATAAACTTTGCTATGTCTGGGTGGAAAAGCAATATGATAAATGTAATAGTCAATCTCTTGGATGCTCTGAATTCATCCATAAGTGGAGGTGTTTCTGCAGATGCTGCATCTTTGCTTTGCCAGTTTGAGTTTCATGCTCGTCCAGTTTCAACCATGAAGACACAGGTAGCCTGCTATATCTAAGATAAACGGAAGCATTTTGTCAGCAACAATGAGGGACAAAGTTTCACACCTGTACTTGCCTATAAGGGTAGCCCAGCAGGAGCAAAAAAGTAGAAGGTTGCATCGCTGCATCCGCCTACGAAGGCAGCTGAGCAGAATGCAGAAATGTTAAAATCACCTGCCTACATGGGCAGCTTACATGAAGCAAAAAATTTGCCTGTGACCGAAACTGTTCAATCTGGAGAACACAATGCGTAAAGAAAAGAAAAAGAAAACCTACATAGGCTGTGAAAATTCTATCTACATCAATAAAGGAAAAGGAGGCAAACTGGTCCAAAGACCATATGACCACCCCACTACACAGTTCAGATTGAAAGAAGGGAAGGGAAGGGTTACATAGCTGTACCTGCCTGCGGGGGCAGCTTAGCTGAAGCAAAACGTGCCTGCAACCAAACCAGTCCAAACTAAAAAGCAAAATGAGCTAGGAAAGGAAAGGAAAGGAAAGGGCAAAATGAGCTAGAAGCTCAGTCACAGCATTTCAGGCAAGCAGACACGAACTTGGCTAATCCTAGGACATCATCCTGATTCATGAAGTCTCTAAGGCGTGATGCACTGCTTGGGGGTGCAGAGCTAAACAGATGCTGGAACTGAGTGCGCAGTTCTGCTAAATCCTGAGATGGGCAATCCAGGATAACATGCTCTTCGTCTTGTACAGTGTGCCAGTCGCATTTGTTGCAAATTTTAAGCTCGTATGGGCACCTATTTCCATGATGCCGTTGGGTTTCTACTCGAAGGTTGTGACCACGTAAGCATGAAATACTGCGAAATAATTTATGAGGAACATCTTGTCGTAGGTAGAGAGGTAGCAATGGCTTTTTGTTTCTCTTCTTTTCATCCCACCAGCCTGGTATAGAGCCCAATGGAATGCCAAAGTGTGTGTGGTACGTCCTCATGATTCTACTGGAAGCATGGGCCTCTTGTGGAGTCAGGCTGTCCAGACTCCTCCAATCATGGATAATATGGATTGAAAGAAGCACGGCAGGCAGAGAACAAAGACAGGTCCAGCATCGAGAAAGAGAGCGAGACGAAAGTTGCCAGCTTTCAGTGAAAGAACGAGTTCAATTGGTTACAATTGGTTACAATGGGGTTTGACCTTCAGCCAGGTAGTTTGGCTGCTCGGTCTGCTCAATTGTTCCAACTGCACAAAAAATATCCACGAGATCAGAAATAAAACGATAAGTCTCATTAGTTTGCTTCTGCAAGAAATGAATAACATCCTCAGAGCTAGCTTGAGAATAGAAGAAAGCGCCTGAAGACACGAGACCTGGACAACAGTTGGAGGCGGCACAGCGGCAGCATGCAGACCTCTGCAAACTCATTAATGCAAAAGATGTGACCCTCCACACCATCCTTTTGGGTGTTGGTGGGACCTGCTACACTGAGCACACCCTTAACCAGTTTAAACAACTGGGACTTGACCACCAACGCGCCAATAAACTTGCTCGCAAACTTCATGCCCATTCTGTCATGTATGCCAACAAGCTTGTTACCACTAGGCGTGCTATTGAAAACAAGAATACTTCTTGCAGCCTGGTTATGGAGCCGGTTGCTTCCAATAACCCTCCAGATCCCCATTAGAGTCTTCTTTTTGTAGCTTCGTGGTGGAGGGGACTCACGGCTCTTCTGAGCCAATGTGTCTCCTCTTCCTTAATTGATGTAGGGAGAGTTTCCTCTGCCTACGTAGTTTTTCTTTTCTTTTCTTAAAGCGCCTGATTCGTCCAGTAAAATTCTGTGAGAGGGGAAGGCAGAAAATAGCTGTGCATAAGTTCTTCCAACAGAACACACAGAAGCACAAGAACAAAGGAACACGGCATGCTTTTCATCTTGGAGTAATCCTTGGTCACGCCTATCACAAGCAGATGTGTGCTCCTGCCAAAGTGATGTCTCAACTCTTAAAGTGTGAGCATGTAAACGAAAGCGTGCTATGTTTCTCAGCGTGCGCTTGTCTAAATCGAGATGCAAATACCTGGGGACAGAAAAGGGCGCACCATGAACAGACAAAGGTCTCAAAGGAAGTACCATCCAGTGATGATACTTGGCTAATTTGTTCGTGTGTTCACCATGTTCTGCCAAGGCAACAACATTCCACACACCTCGCAGCCTTTTTCCTATATCAACAACAAGCTCCCTCATGAGTTCAAGCTTGAACTCTTGAGACCCTCAACAGCAAGTACCCATGCAAGTACAGCAGAACGCCCCAACTCACCTGCCCTGAAGTCTGAACATTTTCCCAACCTTCGTGATGCTCCGGAGAAGCACATGCACTCAAAACACAGGCTTGGAAAGGCTAGCATTGAGACAGGATACTATTTTCTTGTTATCAAAGTCTACTGGGAAGTACTTCACACAGACCATAAAAAAGTCAGCAATGCCTTCTGGACCATGCCAATACTTCATTTCAATATGAAATGAAACATTTGTAACTACTGCTCCTCTTTTCCTTAATTGATGTGGGGAGTGCTTTCACTGCCTGCATACTTTTTTTCTTTTCTTTTCTTTTCTTTTCTTTTCTTTTCTTTTCTTTTACAACTGCACAGGTACCCTCTTTGAATTAAAGCATGCAGTGCGCTTTAAAATGTTAACCAGCCTACAATGTCCCCTCTGTGGGGAACCAGACAGTGCTCTTCACAAATTTTCAGGGTGTGAACTTTCCATTATGTCAAACATGGTAACCAACGCCATAATATCGCAAGTAGGATCCTTCTTGAATGCATCAGCAGGGGCCCTCTTGGGGCAGGCCTTGCCTCCATGGGCATTGGCAGTGCAGATCGTCTTGCTCTACAGGACCCTGATCGGCAACAAATAGAACCTTCCCTCCTTCTTCTAGTTGCCCTGATGCAATATTTTTTGTCCCAAGGAAAGGAGTGCCAAGGACGAATTCCTGGTATCCGTTGAGAAGTAGAGGAGGGTGCAGGGGGAACAGGGAGCACTCAGCGCCAGCCACAGCCTCTTCACCTACTTTCAAGATTTGTCACCCTCAGGTGACACGAGGCTCGTCAGCTCCCTCTAGAAAAGAAAAGGAAACAGAAAAAGAAAAAAAGCTACGTAGGCAGAGAAAACTCTCCCTACATCAATTAAGGAAAGAGAGACACATTGGCTCAAAGAGCCGTAAGTCTCCCTCACCAGAAGATGAGAGGGGAGTTAATGTGGATCAGGTGGGTTTCTGGCAGCACGCTGCTCCAGGGCACCAGTGTTATGATGAGTGTTTTTATCTTCAATGGCACGCCTGGTAGAAGTAAGTTGTACGCAAATTGTACAGATTGGGCATGGAGTTTTCTTGCAAGTACTTCAGATCTCTGTGAGTCAATCCCTATTTTTTTGATTTGATCAAGGGTATGGGCAGTGTAGATAGTCCCCCCCACACCCAGGAGGATTGGGTGGATAGTAATCTCTGCACCTTGGAGTTGTCTGCACAGCTCGCTGTGTTGTTGCTGTGAGGCTTCTAGCTGGGCACCAGGCCTCGTATCTTTACAGTATTTTATTTCTATCAGATGGATATGGCGGGCTGGAGTTGTGCTACTCCCCATACTGCGCAGTACCCGGTTTGAGGGTGGAGTGGGTGGTCTGTTTGGGTTAGTTGGGTGAGGAGTGACCGAGATCGCATCAGGGCGGCTGGAGTTGCGTCTGGTTTGAATAGAAATCGTGGGTTTGAAGAGGTTGGAAGGTACAGCACGATTAGAGACCCTCTAGAACAAAGGCACTGTGACGTCCATCTTGTGGAGGTCGAATACTGTGAAGACACCCGGCCCAAGAATCAGCTTGAGGCCTCCAAGCAGCAGCACCACGATCTGTGTTGCCATCTTTCAAGGGCCTCAGCTCAAGTCACCCTTCATGCCATTTTGTTAGGTGCCGGCAGGGTTGTCTACACCCTTCACACTTTATTGCCAATGCAGTGCCTATTAAAGAGCTTGGTCTTGACACTCATACAGTCACAAAGCTTGCTCTGAAGCTTCATGCTCATTCTGTCCAGTATGCTTATAAACTTGGTTGCGCCTAGTCCCCCCCCGGGAAGCCTCCTGTAGATGAAGAGTATGTGTGGTGTAAATATTTGTCTTTGATCTCTGGATGGCATGGGAAGTTATTTTGGAAGCTAGTGCTTGGGCTTTTGTCTGGAGCCACTTCTGTCCACTCATCACCGAGATCAGGCAAGGGATACTGAGAGCAACCCTTCTGGTCCCCATTGACCCCTTTCGTTATTCTCTTGGTGAGGGAGATACATGGTGCCTCGGCCCTAGTTATCCTCTTTTCCTTAATTGATTCATATCAATTCCCATGATGGGGAGTGTTTCTGCTGCCTGCGCAGTTTTCCTTTTATTTTCTTTCTGGAAAGGCTAAGGTTGAAGCGGACCAATTGTGTACAAAAGAAGAGAAAAACTATGTTGGAGGTGAAAACTCTCCCGACATCAATGGAGTGAGAAGGGAAACCTAGGGCCAAAGCACAGCGCATCCCCTCTACCACAAGAAAAAAAGAAAGAGGCATAGCCATTGTAGAGAGTGCCTGCCTCTCCGATCAAGATGGTGCGCAATGCCACCTAGTTATCCCTATCTTGGTTTTTGAAGCTGGGGGTATGAGGGTGCGGAGCCTGGATGTGTACGGAAGTAGAAAGGTGCCTGTTCATGGGCTAGGTGTGAGGGCTTGTGGAGTGGTGTAGGCAGCGATGAAGAAAGGTCCTGTCCATCAAGCAAAGGAATGGGTGATATAAGGCGAGTGGGGGGTGGTGCTTGTGATCTGAGGGCCGAGCTTGGCGTGCATTAGTGCAGCACGGGGTGTTCGGAGGGCTGTTCCACAGGCTCCTGCTTGTGGCCAGCAGCTGCAGCTCTGGTTAAGTCTAAGTTCAGGCTTAAGTTGTGCTCAGCAGTAGGCTGCTGGGCATGGCTTTCCTTAGTTGGCAGACTGAATGAGCCTGACTTTGCACTTGTGACGAGATTTTGAAGGTCTGGAACTCCCATATTTCAGCTGTCATCTTGATCTCTTTCTCTTTGCTAAACCCGTCCTCGTTCTCTGCCTGCCGTGCTCCTCTCAGTCTGAACTTCGTGGTGGGGAGTCATAAGGTCATAGAACCAATGTGCCTCCTTTTCCTCAATTGATGTGGGGGGGGGTTCACTGCCTGCATAGTTTTTCTTTTCTTTCCTTCTAGGTGTGAGGGCTGTACACTGCGCAACGCACATGGAAGCCACCGCACCACCATCCGTCCAGGCATGCGCCTTGACCTCCTGGACAGGAGCAGCCTGTCCAGTGGCCCCACTTCGCAGTTCCTTATAGCTCGAACTCCTAAACTGGATGGATCTTATTTTTCAACTTTCCAGTTCACAATTCATTCTAGACCAGGGTGGTTTGGATAAATACGGCCCTCAGGTACGGCCCATGAGCAGCAGCATGTGTTGCCCCACATTCAGCTTTCATTTACGAAGAAAGCTTGCCCTAGTCAGAAGCATGTGCTGCACCTTGTCCAGCTTTCACGCACAACCCAAGTGCAGCAGATGTAAACACCGTGTCCAGCCATCAAACCCTCCCAATAAGCAAGGCAAAGCAGTGCACAACCTTTCGGCTGGCGGTGACATGTTCATGCTCAAGTTGCACATCGGCAGCCCCTTCATGCAGCTGTGTGGTGTTGAGGAGGTTGCAGCTCAGGCCTACATGTCCGGGATGCTCTATGATGGAAAGTGATGAAATTGTGGTGGCAATGTGGTCTGCTCACCACTTTTCACACAGAGCATCTGAAGGGCTTTCAGCATGGACGAGAGCTTTGAGGAGGCTCACAGGCCCTCAGGAACATGGCAGCAAGCCAGAATTCAGAGCAATGCCACCAACTTGTTGCTCGCATTTCATGTACAGGCAATGCGCAGCCGCTCCAGGAGTAGCACGATTGTGTACATTGAAACAGTGAGAAGGCCTGAATTTAATTGACAGCTAAAGCTACTGATTGAAAACGTGAAACTGCAAGCAGCCAGTGACAGCTAGAACCTTTTTCTGACGCCGAATAAATCTATCCTCAGGAAGAGGCTCCAACAAGAAAAAGATTTTCCACATTTCTCTAACGTCCTAGAGTCGGACCTGCTTCGAAGACAGATACGCACGAAATAAACAAAATCGAAGCCTCAGCTTTGTCTTGCGGGTTTGAGCAGCATTAGTATAAATAACAAAAAGAGGACGCAAGATAATTAATGTTGGGGTAGAGAAGGGATAGCACACGTTGCGGTTACGCGATTTTGACTTATGGGTCTGTTCCACTCCCACTGATTTCATTGCATCTGAGATACACAGATATGCCCTCAGCTGCAGCATCTCGCACAAACCTTGATGTGTTGTACAGCGTAATGCAGAGCATTGAGGTGCGCCTCGGTGCCAATTCAAATTCCAGTGCATCATCGGACCGTCCGTTGTGCAATCCACTTGTGCATTGAGCCTGGCCTGATTTACATGATTGGTCTTCAATCCATGCAGGGGAAGCTGGGAGGCGGGGAGGGAGTGGAGGGCATCTATGGCAGTATTACCCTTGCGGGCATGCAGCGCATCTACGACTGCATGAGACACAGCTGCGGGTTTGACAAAAGCAGCACGCTTGTGGATGTGGGTGCTGGGCTAGGCAGGTAATGGCGTAGGTCAAGACATGCAGGATTTGGAAGGAGGCACGTTCATGTGTGTGTGTGTGTGTGTGTGTGTGTGTGTGTGTGTGTGTGTGTGTGTGTGTGTGTGTGTGTGTGTGTGTGTGTGTGTGTGTGTGTGTGTGTGTGTGTGTGTGTGTGTGTGTGTGTGTGTGTGTGTGATGCGGCTTTTTTTTAGTGTGGCAGCGCCTAGTTCGTCACTTGCCCATGTGCAATGACATGTACACCTGCGGTGTATTTGATTGCAACATATCCAAGGACCCTTTTGTCTTTACTGAAAATTTCAGTGAAGGATGTGTTGATTTTTGGAAGGCTGAGGGATCGTCCCTGACCATTGAATCATAACCTGATCAAGTGTTGATGATCAATTGGATTGAGGAGAAAATTCATTCCCTCGGCCATCGAGCCAGGGCCTGATCAAGTGCTCTTTAGATGACATCGGTTTACATTGGTTTTCATTGGTTAACCTGTAACCGGTGTCCCTTTGCTTGCCATGTGTTCAACACGTTGCGAAACATTGTGTTGCACAGTCTGTTGGCACTAAGTCTTCCTTTGCATCTCATCTGCTGTATGCTGCGAAGGAGCCAGGTATGCCCTCACATCTCATTTTTGCAGGCCTTTGCTGCACGCTTTGGTGGAACCAGGCGCTAGGGGTGCCTTTGGCATTGAGCTCGATGAAGTGAAGGTGGGCTCCTTGCTTTGCGGATAGGTCGGCCATTAATTCCAAAACTGCCAGACAGATTGGCTGAGTAGGTCACATTGTCAAGTGCACTTCAATGAAGTGATTTCATGCCAGCCTGTGGCTGCAGGATCGCTGAGAATGACGTGCCATGCTCTTGTGCCCTGTATGCAAGTGTATCTCTTTTTATTTCTGAGGCACCATCATGCCCATGTTTGCCCTTGAACCCCTCTGAAGTTGCATGTGTACCTGCTTAATACCTAATGCCACTATGTTTCTCGAGCCTGTCTCGGCCTTCCCTGAGTGAGGATGATGCCACTTTGTCACTCAGGTCTGTCCTGGCTTCCCTGAGTGAGGATGATGCCACTTTGTTCCTCAATTCTGTCTTTCCCTGCCCTGCACCAGCATTCTCTCCCATCCCAGGTCACTAAAGCCCATCCCATCCCTCTGAAGGCCATCATTCGTTGTGCAACTGCTGTTGTCATCGCAAAGACGGCATTCCTGCCTGCATGCCATGAATTATGTGGAGGCACCATAGTCATGCAACATAAATGTACAATGCTTACATTCCAAGCTACCTTCCATATAGTTGTTCCTTGTACATGTCGATTAGAGTCCATTATGCGCTGTGATGTTTAAGGATTACAGCCCAGTGTTCGTCCCATTACAGTCGAACATGCGCTGTGATGTGCAAGCACCCTCTCACACCCGGATCACGAAAGACCATGCCTTTGTTTGCTTATGCAACTGGACCCCAGCCATTGTTTGCTTATGCAACTGATTCAAGCCAACGTTCGGGTATGCAGCTATTTCTCTTCCCACGTACACAAGGCCCATGCCTTCCTGGCCAAGGCTGTCATTTCATTATGCGGCTGTTTCCCATCCCATACCGAGGCCCATGCATTCCTGGCCAAGGCTAGAGTTTCTTGCCAGCTTTGGTATGCAGCAGTTTCCCATCCCACACCACCAAGGCCCATGCGCTCTTGACCAAGGTCATCACTTCGCGCAATGCACATGCCTCCCATCGTAGGTCACCAAGGCCCATGCCTTCCTGACCCAAACCGCTGCAGAGCTGTCACGCAGGGGCATCAGCCCCCTCCCTTCATCGACACCCCACATGTTATGCAAAAGCATCGAGGAGGTGCGGGCTGATAGGGCGATGCAGGTCCTCTATCATTCCATGCATTTGTCAAGGCATTGGGGCTCCTAACGCGCGCGTCAAAGTGCTCATACTTTTGTTTTGGCGCTGCAATTAGAAAAAAAGATGGTTGCTGGTGTTTGTGAAACAAAGCAGCCCTGCAAGATAATTTGTAAAACCAATCTTCATGATTCTGGGTCATCCTTTGGTCACGGCTGATGCCTGCCAGAGCTCCATGAGAAGGCAGATGCGATGTCATGATGTGGCATGGATGGAAGGCACATGCGATGCCATGATGTGGCATGGATTGAAGGCACATGCGATTCCATGATGTGGCATGGATTGAAGGCAGATGCGGTGCCATGATGTGGCATGGATTGAACTTGGATGTTCCCTCATGAGCTCCAAGGCCTGAGATTTTGGCGGTGCACAGGGGTATGACAATGGCAGGCTGCAGAGGTTTGGATGAGGCGTGGTCCCAAGCTGATCAATGCAATGTCAGGTAGTGTTCAAAGGCTCGGAGATAAACCTGGAGCTGCAGATCGACCTGCAGGGTCTTGACACTCCAAAGTTGTCAAATGAAGACAAGGGGCTGCACAGGCTTAGAGGAGGCATGGCCCTTGCCATGGGACGCTGATGATTGCAAGCAGGTCATTATAGACGGTGCCTGTGTGCAGATACTAGAGAGCATTTTTGTGCTGGTGTGTAGACGTTGCTTTGGAGGTAGGGTCTTAGGTGGGCACTTGAGAAGCGCTACGTGGGGGGCAGCCTGTCCTGGGAGGCTAGTGATTGGGGAGGCCAAAGCAGGAGGGGAAATTTAGACAAAAGCTTATAAAGGCAGCAGTGCCTCACCTTTCATCAATTGAGGCCAACCCTGGGGGATGTGTGGGTGTGGGTGGACTTCAGCAGCAGTCACTCATGTCTACATGCGTTTGGATGGAGTCAATGGTTTTTCACAACCGAACTCCACTGCCATGCTATGCTGCCATGCTATAAGGAATTTCCCCGAAGTCATCGACGTCAAACGCGCCATCCATTTTTGTAATGTCAAGCAATGGGGTTGTTGTTGGGGGGGGGGGGGCGGGTGTGCTGCTTACAGGAGGGCGAGACGTATGCCTGGAAGAGTGGCTAATAACCTGCGTTCATTTGGTTACTTCTTTATCTCTATTTCGGATGGTGAAACCTGGTAATGGGAGCACTGAATGTTTTCTTTATTGTTTATTATTGCGTGCTGATTAGCCTCTGCACAAATGTTCAAATTTGCGTCTGAACTTGCAGGTCCCCAGCTTGATCCCTGCAACCCACGCCTACTCCTTTTGGGAGGGTGTGCCTCATAGCGGCAAAGCCGCCTTTGGCCGCCTCTTTGCCGCATCCAAGACGCTCAAGGTCGGCTGCAATCACTTTATTTCGTGTGTGTTTGGAGTGTCCTTGTGTGGTGCATGGTTGATTTCCGATGGTGTTCCAAAGCAGTCATGCCGCCTGTTGGCGCTTCTTAGCGCGTCGGATATGCTCAAGATGGGTGGCCATCTGTCTCCTACTTGGTTTCACACTATGTGTGAGTGCAGGTTGTGTTTGGGAGAGGCTGTCTCGGCAGCATAGCTGGCTTGATGTTGTCTTCATCTTAATGCATGACATTGGCTGTGATTCCCATATCGTATTGACATGCACTCAACCTGCATTTCAGGGGAAAACACATCCACAAAGTCGCCGCAGGCCTATTCACTGGCGCACATGTTCATGCCAAACCTGCCTGAAACTGCACCCCAGTTCAGGGGCGAAAGAGGGAAAGAAGGTCTGCACCGATTTTAATGGAATTGGTTGCAACCTGCAGAGATGCACAGCCCTGGGTTACGCTCAAAGTTGGTCCCAAACGTGAATGTCTATTTGCCTATTTGCGTTGGCTTACTTCAACCTACCCTTTTGGATATCGATTACAACTTGGGAAAATGATTTGGTAAGAAGCAGATTCACTTGCCATGAAACTTGCCCTTTTGTCTACTTAAGTTCATGACCAACAGCTCTGTGCTTCCTCCTCCACCTCATGATTGCTTTCAAATTCATGACTTGAGGAGATGAGTTGAACTGTTTTTTGCAAACCGGTTCGGTATCTCTCCTTTGATTGGCCCCTGCTCGGCACTCTTTTGTTTGTCCTTCCACATGCACAGCCTTTCTCCAAAGCATACCTTCTACAAGCAATTATTGCTATTGTGCAATTCGTGCAAGAAAAGTTTACACTTGTGCAAAGATGTACCCTATGCAGGCGGTTGCTGTTGTGCAGTGCTCGCAACGCAAGTGAAGACCCAAATGAACACCAAAAATATAGGTGGCAAAACAACGTGCCTCCTGCTGGCAGTTGCTATTGTGCAATTCGTGCAAAAATAAATTTCACATTTGTGCAAGAATGTACCCTACGTAGGCGATTGTATTGTGCAGCATTCCATGCGAGGGGAAGACCCAAATGAACTACCAAAACATAGGTGGCAAAACAACGTGCCTCCTGCAGGCGGTTGCTGCTGTGCAATTCGTGCAAGAAAAGTTTACAATTGTGCAAAAATGTACCCTACGCAGGCGGTTGCTGTTGTTCAGCGCTCCATGCGGGGGGAAGACCCTGCCCAGCTCATGCAGTCACTTGGCTTTGGACCCCTTCTCCTGATCTCCAACTTCGTCGTCAAGATGTCAGGTGTGGCTCCTCATCAGGGTGTCAACTCCTTACTAAGATGCGAAATGTGGCTGCTTGTTCAGGTGTCAGCTCATTGCTAAACATCAGGTGTGGCTCCTTATTCCCATAAAGTCTTATTTCCAGCATTTGAACACCTCCAGAAAGAGTAAGTGCTGGCGACCATGCCGTGCATTGAGGAGGGACTGCCAGACAAGAATTTGGAGCCCAGCCGTGTCCTGAATGCCGTGGTCCAGCTTTTAGCCTGCACAAAGGCCTGCAAGATAGCACATTGGAATCGTGCTGGGAGATTCGCAGCAACAAAAGGAGGTAGACTCTTGATGCGATGTGATTTTGGGTCTGGACAAGAGGTGCCCAGACCTTATTGCAAGTGCGCTGGTAGGAGCTCAGGAGCAAAGGAGGCAGACACTTGAATGCACTTGAGTGCTTCTAGTCTTTTGGAAAAGGGAGGCACTCAAGTCTAAAGGTCCAGGGGCCAGCACATGTTTGCAGTGGCACACAGACATAATGTAAGTAAGCATTTTTTTCAGGGAATGGTGATATGGCAGCACGGGAGGTTTGGAGCTTAGGAACGCGGAGGCATACACTTGAATGCTTTTAGCTCTTTGGAAAAAGGAGGCGCTCAAGTCTAGGTTCAGGGGCCAGCGCATGCCAACAGGGCACACAGAAAAGATAAGACAAGTGAGGGGAGTGTCGCAAGCGGCGCTGAAAAATTGGGGCAGCCAGCCCTTCCTGACTCAGAGGTGGCATTGATATGCAGTGCCTGGGGCAGCAGCAGGACCCTCCTGCAGCAGGCCATGCATGCACAGCTGGGTGCCTGCCGTACGAGCTGATCCCCTTAACAATCAGCAGGAGACCATACACCAGAGGCTCCATTCACACACCAGGGCAGGGGTGCAGGTCCTGCTCCACACCGTATCAGCAAACTTTGTGCAAACTCGTGGTGCACACCACACCACTGTTAAAACAAAATAAAGAATCCCATCGCAACTGGTATTATGCAAATCTGTTGCCTCAGCGGCCTCAGCTGGAAAGGTCCACAGGTGGACTTCAAACTCTGCGGAACGGGCGACCCCAGACCCTGGACCCAGCAAGGGCATTTAATAAGTATGCTGATGAAGATTGTCTTGACTGCAGCTGTTCCAGGAACCTGAGTTGGCCAGGCTGGGAAAGCCAAAACCAAAGCTTTTGGAATCCTTGCTCCCAAACTTTGCCCACTGCCCCACTGGTCACCAAAACTTGAAAGCCCCAGGGAAATGTTTTGCTTGGCAAGCATGCCAATTTTCAAGGTGGATGGTAGGCTGGCTGACGCAGGCCAAGAACTGCCAAAACTTGTTTCAAGAGAGTTCCAATGGCACCATTCATGGCCTCTCCTGACCCCCTGAAACTGCAGGGCTACCTAGCATACTTTGCTTGGATTGCATGCAAGTTTCAGGGCGGGGGTTGCGCTGGGCGGGCCAGGGCAGCAGGTGTGAATTTTACTGGGAAACAGGCAAACCTAAGGGCTCAAGCCCCATGAATGGGGCTTCGCCAAAAATATAAGTCTACGCCAGCCAAGAGGTCGCGTGCATTAAGGAAAGGCTCCCTAACTAGCAAGCTAGCAAGGGCCTCACCAACAGGCCCTGAAACTTAAACAAGACACAGCTATTGCCTGTAGGAGAAAGCCAGAAGCAGAGCTAAGACGCATAGAAATGATGTGGGTAAGCAGTGTTTCTGGAGGGGACGATGGTACAGTAGCACAGGAGGTTTGGAGCTATGAAACATGAGAACACCCTTTGTGCTTCCTCTTCCATTGCGATGAGTTGCACCCTCCTTCTTTTAAGTTTGCCTGTCTCTACCCTTCTTTAATCTTGGCACCTCAAGGACTTGACAGCAGCTACTGAGCTTGCAAATCAAAAGTGTGCTCTGATTAGTCATTACCATACTCTTCGACCTTCAGAGAGGCGTGTGCTCCTTACTACGCTTGGTCTGCACCCAAACCTGTTGCACTCTGCTCTGTGGTGGCATGCCTGTGCATCAGAGAGGCGTGTGCTCCTTACAACGCGTGGTCTGCACCCAAACCTGTTGCACTCTGCTCCGTGGTGGCATCCCTGTGCAGGAAGTGGCCGTAACTTCCAGGCTTATGTGTTCTCAAAAATCAAGCCCGAAAGCGAGGCTTTCATTCGCCGTGCCCTGCCTCTGTCGCCAACTGCCCCATGCACCACGGCCCCCCTCCCAGTCGGCAGTAACACACAGGCAGCAGCAACGGTGGCGACAGCACGGGTAGAAAGTGCCACACAAGAAGCAGCAGATGTGACTCCCTCAGAGCTTGTTGCTGCAGCCAATGTTGATGCCTCGATAGCGCAGCCGCAAGCACAGCCGCAAGTGCCACACGCAGTCCAAGTGCCGCTGCTGCAGCAATGGAGTGGGAAGGGTGTTGTGGAGCTACTCCCGCCGCTGCAGCAGCCCCTGCAACCGCCTGCAGCTAAGGAAGGCGCTCATATGCAATCTACTACAGTAGCAGCAGCAGCAGCAGGTGATGACTCCCTGCAAGGCTTCATGTGCTACCAGCAGCAGGAGGGTGATGGAAAGAGTGGACTTCCTCTGCAATCTGCAGCAGCAGCAGCAGTAGCAACAGGAGGCGATGACTCTGTGCAAGGTTTCACGCACCATCAGCAGCACCAGGATGATGGAGAGAGTGGGCTGCCTCAATACCTCCTTCCGGGCACGCCAGCTTGCGGGGATCCAATCAGGGTGGGTCCTGTTTGTGTTTTAGGTCTTGAGCTTGAGACTCGGCGTGGCTGCTAAGTGATTGGTGAGGGAGAGAGTGGCCTGCCTCACTACCACCTTCCTGCCAGTGGTTCCACAATTTCCTGGCAAGCCAACTAGCAGAGGGACCCTTTCGGGGTGGTTCCCACAAATCTCTTGTGTAGAGTGGTGTCAGATCCTCTCTCCTGGCAAAGTGGCAAAAAGAGTGTCAAAGAAACTGTTGGGGGCTTCTTTGCTGAGATGGTCTGACCCTCTTTTCACCCACCCAAAGCTCTCAGAGTCCAGGGGCTGTGTGCTCGGCTTGGCTGCTCACTGATAGAGCATCAAGGCCTTACAGGCACACAGGCTTGCACGACGTGTACAACTCAATGAGAATGACGTCGATGGCTGCAGAGGGCATGTGGCTACCACTGGGCATCACAAGGAGAGGGCTGGTAGGCTAGGCAGGTTTAAGAACATAGCTTTTGTGTGAAAAGCGTAGCCGCGGCCGATCATGGGGGGTGTTTGCCTCATCCTCTTTAGCCACAGTCTATGGCTGTGCGGATTTAAAATGCAATTTTGTTTGCAGGATGAAGTCTCCTAGAGCAGGAGCAGGCACGGATTTGCAGAATGGAGGTTACTCTAAAAGCAGGACCAGGCATACTTTAAGGCTGGCAGCGCAATTCAGACCCGTTGAGGCACGCATTTAAGCTTACTTGCTCTGCCTCACCCATTGCAAATGTGCGCCACGGGCTCGCTTGCTCCCCCCAGATATAAGGTTGCTGTCCAGGTGCCAAGCTCTTCAAAACATGTGTGTGTGCCAATGCATCCAAATGTGTGTGCCTTGGCGACCTCTTACATGCACCATGGACCCCAGCCTGTTGTTCACCCCACCCCACCCCACCTCACCCCACCCCCTCCACCCCACCCCACCCCACCATGGACCCCAGCCTGTTGTTCACGTATTGACCGAATGCACTCGTATCCATGTCATCAATCCCTATATCAAGCCGGTGGTGCTGGTGACTTTTCAAGCTGCCAGTCTAGGCGCACTTGGTGTGTCCATGACTGCATACAGGCTCCCCTCATTGTGCGCCACCAGCTGAGCTCATGGTGCATTGTATTTGTCTTTCGGTGTGCGTTGGAGGTTTTAAAAAAAAAAATTGCGTGCAACATGGGTATAGGGTTGGCCATTTCTGTGTATGCATGCCATGTACTTCCACTTTTTGGCACAGGAAGTGCAAAAAATGAGGCGTATGTTTGCGTAGAATCGGCCAGCCCTGAGCCTGCAGGCCCCCCTCCTCGTACGGCACCAGCTGAGCTTGTAGTGCAGGGTGCATGTTCTCATTGTGCGTCATTACCTGAGCTATCAGTGCAGTGCAAATGCTCTCGATTTGCTTCGTCAGATGGGCTCATAGGTCATAACACATGCGTTATCCTCTTATTGTGCATCGGCGGCCTTTGCTCATAGTTTACATTGCACATGTGTTATCCTCTCATTGTGCATCGGCAGCCCTATCTCGTAGTACGCTGGCAAGGGTTGGCCGTTTCCACTTTTATGCGCCGTATTGTATTTTCCCAGCCTAAAAGCTGATATGTATGCCAAATTATATGGAATGGGCCAACCCTATACATTGCATGTATGCTATCCCCTTATCATGCATCGGTGGCCCTAGCTCATAGTGTACATTGCACATATGTTATCCCCTCATTGTGCATCGGCGGCCCTAGCTCATAGTGTACATTGCACATATGTTATCCCCTCATTGTGCATCGGCGGCCCACTATATGCAATACAGGTCCACGAGCTGGTCTCGGGCTCCAGGTCGCACCCCAGATCTGCATCGAGGGGCGCACAAGCTTCGCCACAGGCAGCATTTCAGCAACACTTGACGACACAACAATGTACACAGCAGCACGCAACACAGCAGAATTCAAAGCAGCAGCAGCAGCAGCAGCAGCAGCAGCAACAGCATCGGCAACACCAAGGGCAGCTTGAGCGGCCAGGACAGGCAAAGCGATCACTGCAGCAGCAGCAGCAGCAGGATCATGGGCAGCTCAAGCGGTTAAGGCAGCCAAAACATGTCCAGCAGCAGCAACATCATCATCAGCAGCGGCAAAGTCAGCAGCAACAGCCCATCACTGCATTCGCACGGCAGCGCAAGGGGCGAGGGCAAGGGCTGCTGCATGCCGGTAAGAAGCCAGCAGAAGTTAGCAAAGAAGAGGGCTGGGAAAGGTCTCCACATGTGGTTGGTGATGGCATCAGTTGTGGCAAAAGCACAGTGCAGCGTGAAAGCAGCTCAAGCGCAGGGGCTGGTGGAGTGCGTGTGCAGCATGGGAGAAAGAAGAGCAGCAGCAGCACAAATGCAGGGACGAGTGGCGGGACTGGGAAAGGAGGAGGGCGAAAAGGAGGGTGGAGCAGCAGGGGCTTGGCTGGAGGCATTGCAAAAAGGGTGAAAGAGGATGGGGTAGTGATGAGGGGGGGCAACCAAAGGTTGTGTGTAGAGGCGGCTGCCGTGCGTGTGAGCGCAAGGTTGGCCTCCAAACGCGGGTAGACATTGGGAAGGTTACATTGGATTTGCTGCTGCTTGAGATTTGATCACGAAAAGCGTGACCACATTTATCTGCAAGCCTGATGCTCTTTAGTGTAGAAATGGAAAGGCTTGAAAGTAAAGGACAGGAGAAAAATTGAAAAACTAGCCTTTTGTATAGTACGTGAGTAGCAGAAACACTGTTGTCTGGGGGCCGAGCTTGGCATGCACCAGTGCAGCATGGGCTTCCGAAGGGCTGTTCCACAGGTTCCTGCTTGTGGCCAGCAGCTGCATATCTGGTTTAGCCTAAGCTCAGACTTAGGTTATGCTCAGCAGTAAGTTGCTGGGCGTGGCTTTCCTTAGTGGCAGGCTGACTGTGCTTGACTCAGCTTGTTGCTGAAGGTCTGGAACTCCAGTGTTTCAGCTGTCATCTTGCCCCCTTTCTCTTTTCGGGACCTCTCTTCTTTCTCTGCCTGCCGCGCTCCTCTCAGTCTGAACTTTATGGTGGGGAGTCTTATGGTCTTATAACCACTATGGCTCTTTTCCTTAATTGATGTGGGGAGTTTCTACCACCACCGCAATTTTTTCTTTCTTCCACACACTTCCTACATTTATCAAGGAAGAGTGGATACAAGGGAGATTACACGAAGAAGCCATCAGTAAAACGAACAACTGCAAGTTAAGTTTTGGTTACATCGCTATATACGCCTACAAGGGCAGCTAAGCGGAAGTACTGAGGCCTGTGACCAGACCTGGCCAAAAATGCTCAATTTACAAAATTTCAACTGAAAAGAAAAGATGAATAGGTTCAACTCAAAGTGTAATGGTATATAGAAGCAGGCTGGATGCCTTGCAAAATGAATGGAACCAGCACTTGGAAAAACTTCCGGTGTGAGCACGGAGTGCACATGAAGTCTTAAGGATGGTGTTCAAGTCCCCCCGTTCTGCAATTAAGGATTAGGAAGGTGCCAAAGTGGCATCCGGCCACCGGTCTTGGCCTGGTCCATTTGGCCTAGTGCTTCCGTCTCGTTGCACTAAGGCTTCAAAGTTGTTGAACAAAACTGCAAGGCTATAGCAAGAATGATCTATGTTTGAGCAGGAGGTAGAATAGAACGATGCAGCATCTCAGGTATTGAAAAGGCTAGCTTGTTGCAAGAGGTGAGGAAATTCAAATGCACCGCAAGGGAAAGTGGGGGAAGTGAATGTTCTTTGAGGAATGCTCAAGCTAGTCCTGAGGATGTTTTTCATATCTTGCAGAAGCAAACTAATGAGACTTATCGTTTTATCTCCGGCCTCGTGGATATTTTTTGTGTGGCTGGAACAGTTGAGCAGGCCGAGCAGCCAAACTACCTGGCTGAAGGTCAACCCCCATTGTAACTTGTGACCTTTGAGGAAAGTGTTGTAAAAGTAGAATAGGCGCGTTGGACTAGAGCTCGGCAATCCCACTTACCAGGCGATTCAAGGAAACAAATACAGATATCTTTGGTGGGCAGGCTGGGGTTTAGGGGTTTACAATGGTGGCCTGCAGCCCGAGACTCTGGCTGATGGCAGCTGGTGAAACAAGCTCAACCAGTATCAAAAATTGAGACCAAGTCTGACACAAATCTAAGAAGTCTGTATGAGTCTTGATTTAGGAAAGCATTGATCTCAGAATCAGTGATAGTATGATGGCAAGCCAAGAATGGAATAAAGTCAGCGTTTGAAGGCGGAGCAAACACACGCAAAGTCTTAAACATCTCCTCAAAAAGGTCCTTGTATCTCGTGCGTAGCTCACGCACCTCAGTACATTTGCAAAAGAAAAGCACATGTTTTTCATCCTGGACTTCCCCACACTCACACTTATCACAGATACTTGAACCCCCAAGCCATTTACCAGACTCCACTCTCAAGTGATGAGCACGCAATCTAAATCTGCTAATGTTTCTCAAAACATGCTTGTCTAAATCCTTGAACAGATACGAGGGGATACAAAAAGGAGCACCTCTGGGACCACTCTCAGAATTCCCACACCACTTATGATACGTCACTGCCTTCTTGTTAACTGCACGAGGACAAAAAACATCGGCCCCTCTCCACACTTTCTGCTGTCTGTATCGCAAATCACCAATGAACTCTTGCATGGGGATTTTCTCAGCTCTCAGCATGTTCTGTTTGAACGTGGGCAGGCCGGGAACACCTGGCTTCAGCTCCTGGGTTTGAGTATTGCCTCTGTTCCTGCTGAATATCTGCACTTTGAACTTAGTTCAACAAGTTTGTGGTATCTGAATTTTTCACAGAATGAGTACAAATTGGCGTATAACGTTGTTTGGAGACATTTATGCCATTAATTACTGTTATATACCGTTATGTTATTAGTTATATAACGGTGCCTATCCCTAAGAATGAGCACATACCAAATACACAGGCTAGTCATACAGCTCGTTCTGTTGCATATTTTTTTGTATCTCCCCACAAACTAGTTCCGTCAGAAACTTCCTGCCTCGGTTGATGAGCAGTTGATGCGGTTGACGTGCGGTTGATAGTCTGTCAACCGCTCGTCGACCGCTCACGGTTGATGTCAACCGCGCGGTTGACATCAACCGCATCAACCGCTGATCAACCGCACATTGTTACTGAGTTTATCACAAACAAAATTTGGCATCTGATATCAACCGCATCAACTGCATCAACCGCAGTTCAACCGAGGCAATCATGAGAGGCTTTCAAACAAGTTGTACATACAACTGTAGCTGTATACAGCATCAAAATTTGGCTGGAATTGAATGCAGAGGCTTTACTTGCGCCCAAATGACAAAGAAGTGGACAATGAAGATGAATAGGATTAATCAATATTGAAATTTCACATCTCAATTGCTAAGTGCTACTAACTAGTGGTTATTGTCATGGGTAACCTTGCTAACAGGAACTACAAGTATATATGTATATACCTGCAATTGAAACCAAAATGCATGGAAGCTCATAAATGCAATACAAATTCAGAAACTCAGCAACTGAACACATCCTTTAGTCCCTTTTCATGAGACATATTTTATGCTTTGTGTATACCTTGGTTTGGCCAGCTGAGCTTTGTTGATCGTACTGCTTTCCAAGCACAGCATAAACCTAATTGGATATAAATAAGTCCATAATTCTTTATGCAACGATTAGATAAGGACTTGAAAATGTGGACGATGAGGGCAAGTAGGCGGCGCTGACATTCATTGCGAAGTTGGGACGCGAGGAACAGCTCATGAGCGATACGCCGCCGCAGCGCAATGGCTTGCGTGTGAGACGCCGCCAAATCAACGCGGTTACACGCGCGCGCGCACACACACACACACACACACACACACACACACACACACACACACACACACACACACACACACATACACACACACACGCACGCACGCATGCACGCACACACACACACTCACGCACACACAAGCAGCATAACAGCATATGTTTATGGACACACACAGCATCAGTGGCACATGCGCATGGACACAAACAGCAACGGCAGTAGCGCATGAACAAACACACATACATACACACACAGTAGCACACACGCACATAGCATGATGCTATTAGCATCACGCGCACGCACACATGCACATACACACAACACATACACACGCACGCACGCATGCATGCACACACACACTCGCACACACAAGCAGCATAACAGCATATGTTTATGGACACACACAGCATCAGTGGCACATGCGCATGGACACAAACAGCAACAGCAGTAGCGCATGAACAAACACACATACATACACACACAGTAGCACACACGCACATAGCATGATGCTATTAGCATCACGCGCATGCGCACATGGACATACACACAACACACACACACACACAACACACACACATGCACGCATGGCAGCATATGTATATGGACACACAGCATGAGTGGCACATGCGCATGGACACAAACAGCAGCAGCACATGCACATGCGTACACACACACAACAGCAGCACATGCACATGCGTACACACACACAACAGCAGCACATGCACACACACACAGCAGCAGCAGCAGCAGCGGCGCATGATCAAACACACATGCATACACGCACATGGCATGATGCTATTAGCATCACACGCACGCGTGCGCACACACACACACACACACACACACACACACACACACACACACACACACACACGCACACGCACGCATGCGCGCGCGGCAGCACATGCACATGGACACATCAGCAGCGGCACATACGCATGGACAACACAGCAGCAGTGGCACATGCGTATGGACAGAAACAGCAGCAGCAGCAGCAGCAGCATCGCATGCATACACATAGCAGCAGCAGTGGCACATGAACAAACAGCAACAGCAGAAACAGCAATAGCAGCACACACGTACCCACACTGTGTAGCTACAGCAGCAGCACATGAACAAATAATATATACAGAAGCAGCAGGACATGCACACGCATGAAGCAGTGGTAAATGAAACACGCACGCACATGCACACGCGTGCGCGCGCACGCACACACACACACACACACACACACACACACACACACACACACACACACACACACACACACACACACACACACACACATGCACGCACGCGTGTGTGGAAGTAGCACAAAAGTGCACAGACAACAGGGGAAGGCAAAGAGTCTCTAGGAGCCCAGATGAGTTGTACAACGGCACTTGAAGTCCTGTGATGCCTGGCCGGTTGATGAGCGGTTGACAATCCATTAAACAACCGCTGGTATGCGGTTGAAATACACGCGGTTGATAATGCGATTGACGCGGTTGATGTCAACCGCGCGGTTGATGCGGTTGACATCAACCGCTCATCAACCGCGTGTATTTCAACCGCAAACCAGCGCTTGTTTAATGGATTGTCAACCGCTCATCAACCGCGGTTGATGTCAACCGTATCGACCGCTCTTCAACCGTGGCCTGAAATGTCTGACGTCCCTGGGGAAGAAGCCATATTTGGGCTAGAAGCTGTACGGGGCCATCTAGAAAGAAAGGGAAAAGGAAATAACTACAAAAAGCTGCAAAGGTATCCTACATCAAATCAAGGAGTCAAGGAATTTTCTTTCCTTATTCGGTTTAATTCGCTCAATAGGCTGAGCAGCCAAACTTACTGGCTGAAGGCTGAATTCCAAACCTTGTAATGCAAGTCAAGGAGTCCTTACGCACAAGCCTTGCAGTCAAGCACCTACAGTTAGCCCAACAACCCCAAGTAGCGCATCACGCCTTAGAAGAGACTCCAAGTTAATTAAGTTAATGAACCATGTGTCCATTTCCTTCATTCCTTTCATGATTGAACCAGGTGAATATCCTAGAGTCAGTCAACTTGGCTGAAGTTTGTGTCAGCGTGCCTAAAATGCTGTGACGCAGTTACATCTGTTGCTCTTGTTCTCCAGATCGGACTGCCAGTGATTCAGTTTCAGGCGCCTTTAATGTTTCAGCGCAGCTTTCTTTGGAGGCAAGTACAGCTATGTAACCCTTTTCTTGCAGTCAAACATGTTAATAATTACATAAATCCAAAGCTCGTCCTTGTTTTCAACCATACGCAAATTGTCGTCCTCGTAACATGGAAAGCATTGAACATGTGTCGCGTAAACCCGTCCAAAAATGTCACACAGAGAACCATCCATTGTCTGTACTTAAAAGGAGAGTTCAAGGCAACGCATTGCTTGTTTTAGTCAACAGTTCCATGCAAGCCTAAGACTCCCTCGATGGAGATCCATCAGGACTGACCCTGCTTGGTGGAGGCTTGCACCATCATAGCTTCTTCATTTGCGGTTAAGGCTATCCTTATTAAATTTGAACTCCCTGTCCATCCGCTCCATAATGCTCTTGTTGATAGATGCATCGGGCATCGCACGCAGCTTATCTTCAATCTGAAGGCACAAAAGTACAGTGTAGAGGTCTAGAGAGCAGGGGCATCGTCACAGACAGATACATTTTGCTCTCACATCACTTGGGGAGCAATGGGCTTGCTTGGCTGTAGTGAACAAGAGTAAGATGCAAGCTGTTAAAACTGGGCAAAGTCAGAACGGAGTGTCCCCAGTCAGATTCTTGACCAGGACTTCTGCTTCAGAGGCTATTCTTTCTTGCTTTTGTTTGCCTGATCACACAGATCGCACCCTGTCAATCAAGGTCAGCATTACACACAAATTGCCGACCTGTGAGCACTTATCATAATGCTTTTATAGTAAAAGCAATAGATTGGCCAATTGACTGCGTTGATTCTGAGAGGTAAAACACTCATTAATTCACCTATGACTACAATATATCGTGCAATGCGCAGGCAGGGTGGATGGACTGGTAGCTCCAGCAGGTGCTGTGTGGGTCCTGTGTGTTTGCATACTAATATAAACATCACAATTGGAGAATTCCATGCATACCTGCTGGTAGGATGGACGCGCTGGGAGCTCCAGCAGGAGCTCCGTGGGTCCGCCAGTTGCGCCACCCACGTAGGCTTGCCACAGTCCCGGGTGGGCCCGGAACACACGCACCAAGTCACCGTACACCTGCGTCACAAGCACAATCGCAGTCACCCACACTAACTCACAAATTAAGTCACCGTACACCTGCATCACAAGCAAAATTGTAGTCACCCACACTAACTTACGCACCAAGTCACTGTACACCTGCATCACAAGCAAAATCACATCACCCTTACTAACTCACAAACTAAGTCACCGTACACCTGCATCACAAGCAAAATCACATCACCCTCACTAACTCACAAACTAAGTCACCGTACACCTAGTAACACAAGCAAATTTGTTGTCACACGCACTAAGGCATGCACTCAGTCACTGTACACATGCATCAAAACAAGCAAAATCACAGTCTCAGGCCGGCGCGAACCCTTTAATGCACCTGCTTTTCTAAGTGTGTGCGAAGGTGAAAGGGAGGGTTGAGGGGGGTGTCTTCCACCCCCTAAATTATACTTTTGGGCATGCACGGAATCACTAGCATGCAAGAGCGTGTTGTATAACATCAAGGAAATGCATGCTTTATAGCATAGAAACAGTCTCAACACAAAACATGCATATTTTACTGTTTTTTTTGCACGGAGACAGTCATCTGGACAGTCATGCATGCTTTGTTGCACATGCGTTACACATAACACAAACATGCTCCTAGGCCAGGAAAGGGGTACACCCCAATGATGCCCAAGCAGGGCTGTACATAGGGGCCTGTAACGTTCTCTGCCAAACTTCCAAAGAAATGGTAGCGCGAGTATTCGTACATCGTATGAGAGTGGGTGGGCAAGCAAGACTTCATGTGTGTTGCAAAGGATGCCAAATGATGTGCACACGTGCAAGAGAGAGAGAGAGAGAGAGAGAGAGAGAGAGAGAGAGAGAGGGAGAGAGAGAGAGAGAGAGAGAGAGAGAGAGAGAGAGAGAGAGAGAGAGAGAGGAGAGAGAGAGAGAGAGAGAGAGAGAGAGAGAGAGAGAGAGAGAGAGAGAGAGAGAGAGAGAGAGAGAGAGAGAGAGAGAGAGAGAGAGAGAGAGAGAGAGAGAGAGAGAGAGAGATGGCACGCCTGGAGTTCCACCGTATAGCATGTGAACCTCATGCAGATTCTGAAGTTTCTTCCAGAGATGTGCAGTGATTGTGTGTTGTGCAAAAAAAATGGTCGCACATGGGATGGTTGTGCAGCAGATGCACAATAGGAAAATATGCAAATTTGTAATGTATTGTGCAAACAACAGGTGCCCAGGACAGGGAACAGGACGAGCACTAAGAGAAGTACAGAAAAGAAAGCATTACGCAGTAAGCACAACATGTAGAGTGTAGAGTGTAGAGCGCACAATGTGCAGAGTTGCGCAACTGGGTGCGTTAGGAGGAACTGGGCGCAGGAAGTTAAGGTGCTGGGGTGTGGTGAAAAGCCTGTGCGCAATGTAGCATATAGCAAGCACAGTGTGTGGGGTGGCACGGTTGAGAGCGTAAGAAGGGGCAAGAGGTAGCAACTGATGCAGGGAAGTTTTCACTGCCTCTGCAGTTTTTTTTGTTGTTTTCCTCTTTCCAGCAAGAAAGAATACCGGGACACATGGCAACATGCTTGTGTCCATGGCATGCATGAAATGACATGAGGGAATACAGAGTGCTGGCGCCCATTGTAAAATCCTGGGATGCATGGCAAAATGCTGCGAGCACGGCGAGGAGCCTGCTAGCCCTCAATGTGTCGCTCAGTGAAACATATGCACAAAAAATGGAAGTGAAGCCTCTGATTTTGGGAAAAGGTTGCAGGATAAGGGTGCACAAAGAGCAATCAAAGGAAACCCATTTGGCTGCCAAGGAGGTGTGGTTGCGATGGCCAGGCAATGGAAATGTTGTTTTGCACAAAAACATGGGTAAGTAGCAGCAAGCTGTCTATGCTGACACTGCAACTGCGCTGGCAACTGCTTTTGTCGGATCAAGTACTTATGTGCGTATTGTCCATTACGCAAAGCAATCTCACGTATCAACATGTTTTACAAATCCTGCGTCAATTATGAAGGGTGGCTTCATTGTTGCACAGCTCCTCAAATTGCGTTTGCGCCTCATCCATATCTTGATCATGAGCTGATGATGTGGCGACAACAGCAAAAAAAGTGTGCCTCATCTGTATCTCGATCACGAAAAAGTGTGCCTCATCCATATCTTGATCACGAGCAAAAAAGATCAGTATGAACCATGCTTATTTTTGCTCTGGGCTGATCTGGGGGCCACCCTGGCAGTTGCTGCTTCAGCCATCAGCTCTATTTACACGGCATGCAGTATAGGCAGAGGACCACCTCTAAAATAGGTGGTGAGCAAATTGCGTGCTCAACCGGTAAGCCACGACTGAGGTGCTTGTCGCAGCACAGCTCTACTAGGCTAAGAGGGCATGAATTGATGCGCTTGTGAGCCAAGCTGAGCAATTGATGCCCATATGAGCGCACACTTAAGAACCAATGCCCAGATTAGCCACAAACAGATTAACACCCACTGGTTGCTGTCTGCACAAGCCTAAGTAAACTTTTTTTTCTGAGTGTCACGTTGGCAGTCAAACAGTATTGGTTCCCATTCATGAGTACCCACCCGCTGCTGCCTAAGCCAGTAAGTGGTCTGGAACAATGCTGCTGCCTCCTCTCTCTCCCTCCTCCAGGGGCCGAAACCAAAGTCTGAACCTGCAAGGGCATGCGGATATGTGTAGTACATGAAGGTTTCCTTGTGTCTGATCATTTGTTACGTGCGAATGCATGCATGCACGACCCTTCCTTCCTGTCCATCCTTTTTTGGCGTGTCAATCGTTACATGCATGGTCTATAATTTGTCCATTCTCACATGACATGTGAACGGATGCCTGCATGAAACCACCCGGGCTAGCTTGTCACAAGGCCTGCACCCCTGGCTGTTGTGTCTCACATTTATGAAAAGGCATCTGCTCAGGCGAGTCGGAGTCTTTGTGACCAGGTCTATTCCAGGATCTGGCTCCTTAGTCTGCCATGGATCACGACCTCCTGATTCCAGACAGGAAGCCTGGCTTGAGGACTTGTCATCACTGCAATGCCTGTAGTTCTTGAATGGGGCAGCCAAGCCGATGCAGCCATGCCAATGCAGAAGCTAGGGTGGCCAAGCCACTGCAGCCCAGCCAATGCAGAAGCCAGCGCGGCCAAGCCACTGCAGCCCAGCCAATGCAGAAGCCAGCGCGGCCAAGCCACTGCAGCCCAGCCAATGCAGAAGCCAGCGCGGCCAAGCCACTGCAGCCCAGCCAATGCAGAAGCCAGCGTGGCCAAGCCACTGCAGCCCAGCCAATGCAGAAGCCAGCGCGGCCAAGCCACTGCAGCCCAGCCAATGCAGAAGCCAGCGCGGCCAAGCCACTGCAGCCCAGCCAATGCAGAAGCTAGCGTGGCCAAGCCACTGCAGCCCAGCCAATGCAGAAGCCAGCGTGGCCAAGCCACTGCAGCCCAGCCAATGCAGAAGCCAGCGTGGCCAAGCCGATGTAGCCTAGCCCATGCAGACACGCTCCCTTCAGATTGGTTCGACTGTTGAAACCAACACAATTGCACTCAACATTCTTGCGCACAAAAAACATGCACAGGTGCAAACTTTTCCTGACATCCTTGCCACCCAACATGTGCAACTCGCAGCTTGCAGCACCAACAGGATTCTGCCCATCATAACGATGCTCAACTCACCTCTCTCATCCCACTGGGGGTTGACGATCAAAAGAAGGGCGGGCGCATCTGGTCCCTCAGCAAGCTGCTTCACCTGCAAAAGAAGAGCAGACCAGGATCGCTTACGGCTCAGTTGACAATAAACAGTAAGGTATGTGCACCCGGCCCTGCAGCAAGCTGCTTTACCTGCAACAACAACAACACGAGACCAGGATCATTTATGGCTCAATTAGTGATGGAAAGCAGGGCGGGCACACCCAGCCCTCCAGAAACCTGCTCCACCTCCAAAATAAGAGGAACCAGGATTGCTTTAAGCTCAGTTGCTGATAAACAGCGGGGCATGTGCATTCGGCCTTTCAGCGAGGTGCTACCTGCAAACAACGGGAAAATAGGATCATGGAAAGCTCGGTTAGTAACAAAAAAGAGCAGCAAGAGAGCAGGATTGAGGATGACCCAGAAACCGAATTCGCCTGCAGAAACAAAATCCAAGGTGGCCTGGTTGATAATAAAACGTGGGGCCCATGCATTTGGACCCTCGCTGAGCTGGATGGAATGGAAGCAGCAGTAAGCCAAGATCGTAAATGACCTTGCAGCGTGAATGGCCGCAATTACACAAAACAATTAAATGCCTCCACAGCATCGCATTGGATCCTATGCAGGCAATGAAGCAGCCAAAGATATGTGCTTTGCATTGCAATGTTCATCAGCCCTCATCAAGGTCCATCAAAAGGTTCTTTGTTGACCAACCGTCACCCATGTCAAGGCCTAATGTTCATCAAGGCTCATCAAGGCTCATCAGATCTCTTTATTTATCAACCCTCACCCGTTTCAAGGTCTGCGCCGTAGGGAAGACCACTGCTGCCAGGTTCTGGCTGCGCCAGCAAGCTGAAAATGAGGAACACAAAACAATGACATTCCGCGTGTCAGCTTATGCATGTTTCAGTTCATTATGCTGGATATATGCCATTCAACGGTGCTAGTGCAGTCCATGCTTGGTGCATGGTAGCTACTCAGTGTCCATGAATTTGTGCCTTGATTGGTACAATTGTCAGGCAAGGAAAATTCTTTCATTGGAGTTTATTGTTGGTCCAGAAAATGTGAGTTCCTGTCATTTGGCCTTCAGGTTTCGACACATTAAACGCACCAATGATTCTAATCTTTTGCACAAGGCGGGAGTACAAACCAGCTGGCTATGCAATATTGGAAAATGAGGCGTAGAGACGAGATGTACAGGCAGCGGCACAAGGGGTTTGGGAGTCAGAAGTGAGAGCACACGTGAGAAAATCTATCAGTGCACCTTGGCAAATAAGACAAAACTAACAAGACATGCCTTTTGGAAGAAGCTGACAAGACGCAGCATTGGGATTGCTCACAATGCCCAGAACCTTAAAAAAATCAATAAACGCATAAGTGAACAGACGTGTGCTTCACCTCAAAAAAACGACAACCTCCATTTGCTTTAGCAGGGCAACTAATTTCCTTGGTTACAAGGAGAGAGATACACTTGCCGACACAGTAACTGCAGCTCTTCTCAGGCCCTTTGCCTGCTGATGGGTTCTGGATACCAACACAAGAAGCAGTTTTCTGCATCACAGAATAGCGTTCTGCCTGTCCTTTGATTGCCTGTAAGAGCTCTCACCCACGGCATCACCATCGTCCCAGATTTCCGGAATCAGAGGCCCTTGGAGACCCTCCACCTGATCAGAATGACAGAAAGTTTGATGAATCAGCATGGCATTCATGGTTGCAAAATGGTTGCAAAGTGTAAGCATAGTATGGAAAGCAACAGGCTCGATACGGCAGATGCAATGTCAAACACAAACACTGGGTGAAATTTGCAGCCTCATTGGTGCATTCCTTCCTTGACAGCTTTGTTTTGACTCCACGATGCTTGCACAGCCTAGCAAGGAAATTTGACAACAAAGCTAGCTCATTTTCTCTGGTCAATGTTGTCAGTAATTCGGTCTGCCAGCTTTGAGGGGGATGGATGCAGCCAGAAAGGAGGAAAGGATGCAGTCAAAGCTATGGCGATCACAGAGAATTCAGGAGCTCAATTTCTTGATCAGTGCTGGTATTTTTTGGCCTGCAAGCTGAGAGGAAAGGATGCAGTCAAGAGAATGGGGCAATCCCCGAGAATTGCTCATTCAGTTCACACAAGCAGCGCGCCTGTAGGTGTGCTTTGCTAACATGGCATGGTGATAAAAAGCCTCAGCCCGGATCAGGAAGTTAAATTGACACAAGCTGTGCAGCCAAGCAGAGAGACAGGCCTTCCTTGTGTTCATCTACTCCATGATGTCATCTGAACATTTTGAGGTGTGTAGCCTACGTTGAAACATGACACAAGCTGGCTTTATCCCTCAGGTACCGGTCTTTGAATATGGATCATGGACTTGAGCATGGAAGTGTTGGAAATGGAGTGGACATGGAACATGGATTTGAAGATGAAATTCTTCAGAAATGGAGTCAATATGGAACATGGATTTGAGAATGGTAGTGTTTGGAAATGGATTTGAAATGGAGCATGGATTTTAGTGTGGAAGCCAACCAGGGAAGCTGGCTCCGGGCCCCGTCTTTGCTGCAAGAGTCCAGAGGCTTCAAACTGTGTGGAAAAGTGGCGTCCTTCTCAGCATGCTGCTCGCGACATGAATGACGCTCAGCTCTTGGAGGCAAGGTAAGTAGAGTAGAAATGTAGAGTCTCCCAAAGGCAAGGTTAGTAGGAATGCAGAGTCTGCTCACCTGCTTCACAACCTGAAGAATCTTCTCAACCAGAGGCTGCACCGCCTTAAATTGCTGTCGCACACCCCCTGGCCACTGTGCAGACAAGGTGGCGCAGCATCAGGGGGATGGGACCATCAGATTGAACAGCAAAGCTCAACTACAAATAACAGTCCTTCATGCTGAATCATAGATCGCATAAATGCATCAAGCTCAGGCAAAGTGAAATCAAACAGCTGCACATGGTGCACACGCAATTTCAGCCAACACAAACAGGAAAAACTCACGTCATCTAAATCTGTGGCATCAATGAGAGGCAGCGACAGCTCAACCCGTTGCCTTGTCAGCCCATCTTTAAAAGCTGCCGTGATTGATGCTGCAGCTTGCTCTGATTGCTGTCCTGGGTTCTGTGGAACAAGCACAGGCCTGGATTGCAAGTGTGTGTGTGTGCATTATGTGTGAGTATGCGTGGTGTGTGTGTGTGTGTGCGTGTGTGTGTGTGTGTGCAAATTTGTATGCGTATAATGTGTGAGTGTGCATGCTGTGTGTGTGCGCGTGGTGTGTTTGTTTGTTTGTGTGAGTGTGCGTGCTGTGTGTGTGCGCGTGGTGTGTTTGTTTGTTTGTGTGTTTGTGTGTGTGTGTGCTGTGTGTGTGTGTGCTGTGTGTGTGTGCTGTGTGTGTGTGTGTGTGTGTGTGTGTGTGTGTGTGTGTGTGTGTGTGTGTGCACGTGTGTGTACGTGAATTTGAACATGCAGGCTATGGCTTAATAGATTATTCTTTTGCAATGTATGCAAAGAGCATCAGCTCTCATGTCTTGACTTGGAGACACCCCACTCCCCACTTGCTGCACCTTTGAGTGCTATTGCAGACGATGAAACGCTGATGACGCTGCCGGCTAATGGAACTGCAGCATCCTGTCCTCTTTGCCTGAAGGCAGGGGTTTGATGTCCGATGATGCATTGCTTGCACAGGATATTTTGTCCGGCAAACGTGGCACTCAAACAATTTGATAGAATAAACAGGTTTGATATATAACAAACTGTCATTCGCAAAAAGCTGCCTCGCATTGCCATTTCGCAATGTTGTACCAAGCGCAAATGATGAGGAGCAAGTTGCCTGTGGGGGCACAGCCCTTGCACAAGAAGCCATTGGCATCCAAAAGATTGATCCACCTTAAGCCAAAGGCGAATGTGGAGAGCAAGGAAACACAGGCAACAGGGTAAGCAGGTCTCGACGAGTCAAGATGATGTGTACTTCAAACCTACACACAGACGCGTTGTGCAAGCGTGCTCCATCCAATTACTGTGAGGGGTGGAATGCATACATCCTACAAGAATGATCCTACACTTGGAAGGTTACTGACTTAAGCAAATCTACCTATAATCTACAATGCTAAAACTAATACGAGCTACTACCTCGTACACTCATCAATCCCACCACTGCCAGCTATGGTGCCTTGAAATTCTCTCAACGTAACAGTTTTGCCATGTTCCAGGCAGGATACATGCGTAGAGTGTGCAAACTTGGAATTTGCATCCCCAATTTGGGTCCAGCTGGCTTCCCGAGCTTTCTCCTTCTGACCCTACCACCTACCGCTCAAACTCAACTTCTAGCATTGTTATTTTGTTGCCTTGTAGCTCACCATCATCTGGAGAGGTCAAGAGCTTGTGGCTGCCAACAGAATCTCTTTTCCAGAGTGTGTGCTTGGAAATTTTGCCCTTGGGTAGCGGCCAGGTATGTGATCAAGTTCAATGCGCAATGCCATCGTATGTGAAGGATGTCTCTTAGCATACCTAGAAGTGTTAGTGACTTCTAGCTTACATTTCACATACATACATTTCTTACACTTCACATACATACATACATACATGCATACATACGTACATACATACATACATACATACGTACGTACGTACGTACGTATGTACGTACATGCATACATTCATTCATACATACATACATACACACATACATACATACATACATACATACATACATACAAACATACATACATACATACATACATACATACATACATACATACATACATACATACATACATACATACATACATACACACACACACACACACATACATACATACACACATACATACATACATACATACATACATACATACATACATACATACATACATACATACATACATACATTCATTTCTTACAAGCGAACCAATTGGGGCTGACTTGCCTGTATGTCAAGCAGTGATCTGCCAGGATGCATAAACACGCGCATTTATATTTACCTGTCTACATACGTAAATAACAGGATGCAGGCATCGTAGAAGTCTGTGCTGTTTAGCATACCAGGAATCAGGGCCCTTGAGATTCTTCAGGTTCCACTCCAGGATGGTTGGGATAAGTTCAACTGATTTCATGGCTTTGTCAGCGAGGCACAGCCTTTTGCAAGCACACTAGGAAGTGCAGTTGCTCGTCACAATAAGTTCCTGTTCAACACCTTTCATTGCCATTTCCATCATCAATTACTGAGATATGCATATGCAACTGCAAGAGATGCAACCTGTTGAGACCCTTTTCTTCCTGCATGCTTGCAGGCAATCACAGTGACTGATGTGGAAAAGGGAAGCATTGCAGAACAGGTGAGGAGGAGCAGCCTGGAATGGAGTCAGTATTTCAAGATAGTTAAGCTGTAGCGTTGCCCTAGTCGGTATGGCATTTTCTCTAAATGGGCCTCTGCTATTTTGTTGAATTGTAAAATAAGGTTAATTATGGAAGAAGGTGTTGTGGGGCTGTACTGGTTGCGTGCACACAGAGCGATGACAAGCATGGCCAATGCTGTCTTCATGATCTTTGGATAAGTCAGCGAAAGATAAAGTTTTTCACCTAAATGGTATAACTTATGGACAAATCAATTAAACGGGGTTGTGCATGCTTGCACGGCGTGCAATCCAGCATTGTTGTCTTTGACGAACAAGCAAGCAGTGTGAGGTTGTCATGCCTCCCATGCTCGTGTGCTTTGTGTTATGATGACTCTGTGCTGCATGTAGGCCTCGATTCTGGCCATGTCATGGTGGGCGCCAACAGCAGCCACCAAAGTGCAATAATGGCCCATACTATGCAAACAACCTTTGTGTTCAAACTTGCAGGTCGAAGTCACATCTGGCCATGCCATGGTGGCCATCAGCAACAGCCACTGAGGTGCAATAGTAATCCATACTGAGCAATTTAAATACGCTTTCGAACCTGCAAGCCGGACTTGCATCTTGCCTAGCCATCATGGGCGTCAGCAACAGCCGCCGAGGTGCACTAGTGGCCCATACTCTGCAAAGAACCATTGTTTCAAACACTTGAACATGTTTAACCTGCACTTTGAACACGGGTGACCTGCAGGCTGGACTCGCCTCAGGCCAAGCCATTGTGGGCATCAGCGATGCTCTTCGGGACGACCAGATCTGGCCCATCACCAACCGCCCGACGATGCGATTCTTGAAGCAAGTGCTAAGGATGCGCATGCGCGGGCAGGTGCAGCTGCAGACACAATGGCATGAGGAGCTGCAGCGGCAGATAGATGCAGCTGCCGGTGGGGGAGCGGCAGCCCCTCCAGCACCGCCACCTCCACAGCAGCAGCAGGGGGCTGCAGCAGAGCCGTCCAAGTCCGCCATGTCAAATTTGGACACCATGCTTGGGGGGGAGGCACCTGCCTCAGGGGCAAGCAGCAGCAACGACAGCGGGGAGGCTCCGGCGACAGTTGGTGAGTCATGTGTCAGATGTATGTGAGTTGTGTGTGGTGGAGCAAGCAGCAGCAGTGGCAGGGGGGGGGCACCGGCAAGTGTCGTTGGTGTGTGTGTGTGTGTGTGTGTGTGTGTGTGTGTGTGTGTGTGTGTGTGTGTGTGTGTGTGTGTGTGTGTGTGTGTGTGTGTGTGTGTGTGTGTGTGTGTGTGTGTGCAGTGTGTGTGGAGCAATCAGCAAAGTGTCAGCGGGGGACACCAGCAAGTTTCAATGAGTCACACGTGCAGTTAGTGCACAATGTGTGGAGCAAGCAGCGGAGTGCCAGTAAAAAGCTTCAAAAAATTTGCCAGCCACGAGTGCAAGTGGCGTGTTGCTGTCGTGGGCCTTTTTCTGATCCCGTCCAGGGAGGCACAAGTGCGGGACATGACAATTGCTCACTCTATTAAAATTGCAGCATTGAGGTCAGAAGCACTGCAAGGGGGGCTCAGAAACGTCCAAGAAGACTGTGACCTCAGGCAGTTGTTTCATGGTGGGCTAGAAGCTATGGCCCAGCTTCCTGTCAAGGCGCACATGTCAAATGCCAGAATTCCTGGGGATTGCAGTCTGTTTGCCTTAATCCGCACACAATATTAGACTTTGTGCCAAGCACAAGATGCTTGTCTGCCAGGATGGGCCACAGCCAAGAGATGTGGATGCATGGACAATCAATCAAGAGGGGGAGCTGTGTGAGGGGCTGCAGAGTAGGCCATGGCGAAAAAGAATAAGACTTATACCTGAGGTTATGCCAGGCAGAGATGCAAGGCTTATGTCCACACATGCAACTATCTAAAATGTAGAGGCCATATTTACTAAAATGCATGGGACTTCATAACCGAACAAGGAAGGCAGAGACACAGGACTTTTGTCCGGACATGCAATGCTCTGCATACTGAATAGTCTTGCGCATTGATACGCAGGGGAGGCCATGGCCAAGAAGTATGAGACCGACCAAGCCAGGAAGGCAGAGACGCAAGGCATGAGCGAGGTGCGGCAGCGGAAGAAGCGGAGGGCTGATTACCTTGGGGAAGTCAACAAACGCAATGATGCCCCCCTCCTCCTCGGCCTGCTACTTGCGTTTGTGGGCCCTGCAGCCATCATTCTAGCCATTGCATTCTCTACAGGTGGGCAAGTGTGGATGGCAGCATGTGGATCATGTGTCTCCTCCATAATGTGACTGCAGAAAGCAGCATCTGTTTTGTGCTAGAGCGCAAAGGTGAAACTGATCCTCTCTTATTGTGAGCTATGGAAGAATGGAGCAGCATGCAAGGAGAGTATTTTGTGTTTTGTCTGCGTGAAAATGAGGTTGGACAGAGCATTTTATGACATATAAAGGGCATGGATGTGTTCACGCGGGGGCACAGCATTCTTGAAGCTAAGCAAGGCTCTGTGACAGCTTATACTCTCGATGGAATGTCCCTCAACTTAAGGTTCAAGCCCATGTTTGGTGGTTGATTTACCCTGCGCTGAAGTTCAACTGCTAGCCACCAACTTGATCTCCGCTAGTCCTTATGTACGATCTTGCTGGTCACCAAGGTGACTAAAGGGGAATCAGGGCAGGCGCTTCTGGCCCTTTTCCTTGCTTAATGAAGTGGGTGCTTCACAGCCTGTGTAGGTTTTCTTACCTTTCGATCTCAACAAATTAATTGGCCTACCTGTGTCTGCAGGCTACATTGACAACCTCGTTCAGTCCAGCATCACTATCCGCTAAGGCACGCTCCTTCGATGGCAGGAACGGTTGTCCTCCTTGCGTCGCAAGACCCGCAGGCTGCACAGCCCTAGTTCATCTGCCCTTATTTTAAATGCAATGCATGCCGTGCATGGCTGGGCATGACTCCAATGGTGCATTTGCAAGCCAGTTATCTGCATAACCCGGAACATCACCACACTTCAAGATTGTGACTGGCATACTGTATACGAGATGAGGAGCAAGGTGTTGTAATTTATGTGAGTCTGGACAGAACCAGAAAGATTTTCTTACTAGGTTTGCTTGACTTGCTGACAAATAACTCATCACTCAAGGTTTTGTTGGATAGGATAAGATAGCTTTTGTTTAAGTGACTAGAATTTTGTTGCTCTGAAGCTGGGGGTACATTTTGCATCCACTCCTGTACCAAATTTCCTGGATGCAAGCCTATGTGCGCCCAAACTTTGCATTTCTTGTTTGACTAAAACTCTCTTAAATTAGACGTCGGAGTTTGCATCCCACCCCCTGGACCCTGGGTCTTCACTTTTATGAGGGCTACTGGCAAATGTTGTTTACGAGAAGTTGTCACCTTTACTCTACAGTAAAATTTGCCCTTAAAGGAAAGAGAGTGAAAAAAGGAACTTAGAAAAGACAAATAAATATGGCTGTATGCAGGTAAGATGAACAAGAAAGAAAGAAAGGTCTGCGCCAGCCAAAAGGCTGCGTGCATCAGGGTTCCCTAACCAGCAAGCTAGCAAAAGCCTCACCAAAACAACAGCAAAAGGGTGTAGGAAAAAGCATTGGAGTAAGTTGTTTACATGCACACTCCCCACAGTGACACCTTGTGAGGAGAGAGACACAAATGAGGCTCACTGAAAAGATGTTATGATTTTTAATCATCCATAAAAGAAAGAGTTCTTTCTCCCTCTCGTAAAGCTTTCAAAAAGGCAAATGGAAAGTTGCTCTTCTTTTGCGCCCTGGGATGCTGGCTTTGGGGACAAGGTTGGAGTACATGGAGGTGCATGTGTGTATGTGTGTGTGTGTGTGTGTTCATACATGTGTGCTTGTGCCAAAAGCAGTAGATGAAAATAGATGGACATCCCCATGCATCCCCCTCAATAGCTTGCAACCTACCTTATGGCAATGATTGGCAGTGAATAGATTTGATAGCTTGTAAAAGTCCCCTATAAGCCAGGCTTTTAGACTGATCAGCCTGTGATTGGTCCCCACCACCCTACACGGCACTGACAGGCAGTGGGCAGAACCGTCAAGCTGGACATGCA
The DNA here is from genome assembly GCA_914767535.2 of Dunaliella primolecta. NCBI lineage: Eukaryota > Viridiplantae > Chlorophyta > Chlorophyceae > Chlamydomonadales > Dunaliellaceae > Dunaliella > Dunaliella primolecta. The sequence goes on from OU611764.1 coordinate 4,574,889, forward strand.
GACCATGCTTGTGTGCATGGGGAAGCAGCACTCCCTCGCTGTTTACCCCAACTGGTAGTTTTGAGCGGTGAGCGAGTCCTTGTCCTCAGGGATGAGCAGCCCATGCTTGTGCATGGGGAAGCGTGGCATCTCCTTGTCATTAGCAACAGCAGCCAGCTGTGCAATCTCATTCTGGTCAGGAGGCTGAGCAAACACGAAGGCGGAGCGCGCCTGGATGGCCAGCATGACGTCATCAAGCTCTACCTGGCCTGGGGGCTTGCCTGTGCATATGTGCATATGTGCATTGTGTGTTGTGCGTGTGTTTGCGTGTGTGCGTGTGCGTGTGCGCGCGAGCGCGTGCGTGCGTGCATGTGTGTGTGTGTGTGTGTGCACCCACGCATGTGTGTATGTGTGTGTACGTTCAGGTGCAAGAAGCATTCTTGCCTCCTGGGTCTAATCTCACCTGCATGCTCACTGTAAGTCTCTGCATCTTGTAGTGTATCGCTCACGTAGCGATACATGAAATCTACAAGGAGGTTGACAACCCTGCAGATAGAATTTGGGCACATAAATTGATGAGCCTATATTTGCAGGATGGCATGTCACAAACGCTCATCCAAGCTTCCCCCACACAAAAACCCACCGGGGCTCATGCTCTTCAGCACCCATGGAGGCCAGTAGCTCCTTGACCGCTGCAGCAGGGCTAGGCAAGTGCTCCTCTTGCTGCTGCTGCTGCTGCTGCTGCGCATGCTGCTGCTGTACCCCTGGGTTGCTTTCCATATCTATGACTGTGTGGTTTTTGATACAATTGGAGGACACATGCAGGGCTTACATGGGAATGAAACCAAGAGAGAGTGATTTGTTTAGCCATGCATCTGTCACCTGTGTGTTCCCAATCCCAATTCGGTTGGCAGTTGCAAACTGTCCCAACCTCGTTGACCCCATGTTGAAGGACGAACACCACTCGACACCGATCAAGAACGTGTCTCAAAACCAGTTTTTCAGCGCGATTCCCAGGTAACGGAGCATGTTATAGGGTGGGGCCTGTTGTGTAGGGTTTGAGGTTTATGCATGTTTGATGCTCCTTTTGGTTTATCCTACCTTCCATCCTATAAGCCAGCCATATCTTTTGGCTTTACCTAACTTCCATACTATAGCCAGGCTCAACTCGTGGTTATCCAGTATCCCGCAAGATGCATCTCAAACTTTCTTGTTTTCTAGCGCCAATAAACTCGCTCGCAAACTTCATGCCCATTCTGTCATGTATGCCAACAGGCTTGTTACTGCTAAGCTTGCTATTGAAAACAAGAATACTTCTTGCAGCCAGGTTATGGAACCGGGTGCTTCCAATAACCCTCCAGATCCCTATTAGGATATTCTTTTTTTAGTCTTCGTGGTGGAGGGGACTCACGGCTCTTTTGAGCCAATGTGTCTCCTTTCCCTTAATTGATGTAGGGAGAGTTTCCTCTGCCTACGTTGTTTTTCTTTTCTTTCTTGTTTTCTAGCGCAATCTCCAGGGAGCAAGCCTTAGCTTCGGGCGCTAAAGGCTTTCACACAGAAGTTGATTAACCATTTGGCCAGCAAGTTTGCTAGCAACAAGCAAGCATGCTTGCTTGCTTGCTTGCTTGCTCGGTTTGGTCTCCTTAAGTAGCCCACCACGATTCCGGATCCGCCCCCCAACCACTAAGTTCAGGAACCCTCATCAACAAGAAGAGGCATCAGGGGTTCTGCTAGTAGCCCTCCTGGTCCCCTTCGAGCAACTTTTCTTCTTCTCTTGGTGAAGGCAATGCACAGAACCTCAGCTACTGGTAGGATATTTCTTTTCCTTGATTGATGTGGGGAGAATTTTACCATACCATTCACGTAGCTTTTCTTTTCTTCTCTTGTATATATAGGTTAAGATAAGCACTGCAGGCAGAAAAAAAGATAGGTCCATAATGAAAAAGGACTTTGAAATCAAGATGGAAGCTGCAAGATTGGAGTTCCAGGCCTTCAACTTGTTAAGAGCAAGCAGAGTTCTCCCAACTAACTACCAAAACAGTAAAATTGATATGACATAATATTAGCACGATAGAGTCAAGCAGAGCCAAGCATACCGTTAAAAAGTAACCACATTAAAGAGCAACAGCTACAGTTTGCCAGCAGCAACTTTTTGTCGTGTAACTGATTGATAGTTCGGGAGGCACAATACTCTTTCAATCGAGGATAAGGTGGGCTATTGACCATTTTTTTAGTTGGTTCTGTTTCTCATTTCTTGCAGAAGCAACTCGAGCCAATCTGATGCACCTATCGTTTTTGTCAGGCTGAGAAAGTGACGCAGCCATAACAGTGTCTTGACATCCCATGACCAGCATTTCTTTGGTATCACTTCGCATTCAGATACTTCATGCTCGTGACAGGGGGGTTCTGGTCATGGGATGTCAAGACACTGTTATGGCTGCGTCACTTTCTCAGCCTGACAGCTGTCACGACGAGATTCTGCTGTGCCGAGAGTGTGCTGCAAGTTAGTTGAGTTAGTTGGACAGTAGTATTTAACCTTGTGGCAACACAGCTGAGGCGGTGTTGAGAGAAGAAAAGATGTTGATGCTGTGGCGTACAGCAACAAGCGGGTTTGGCTGGAGATTCTAGCTACTGACAGGTATGATGCAGATTCTGGAGAGTCGGCTTGACTCTTGCTTGCTTGGCTTGCGGGATAATGCTACTGGTAATTAGGCTGAACTCGTATGCTGGACTGATGCACTTAACTGGCGGGGCACTGCTGGCTTCCTCATCCAAGGGCTAGGTGAGCTTACTCACACATGGGCTACTTTATTAGGGGCTTGACTGGGTTTACAAAGATGATAAGAACAAGGTGGTGTTACTACGAGTTCCTTCGTGAAGTATAATTCTCTCAACACCCACAGCTGTGTTGCCACAAGGATAGATACCACTGTCCAACTAACTCAACTTACTTGCAGCACACTCTTGGCACAGCAGACTCGTTGTGACATCTTATTTTTGAATATTTTTTCTGTTTGGATGAGATCTGAAACACTTGCAAGAAAACTCCATGCCCATTCTGTACAATTTGCGCACAAACTTACCTCTACCAGACGTACCATTGAAACACTCATCACAACACTGGTGCCCTGGAGCAGCGTGCTGCCGGAAACCCACCAGAGCCACATTAATTTCCCTCTCATCTTATGGTGAGGGAGACTCACGGCTCTTTGAGCCAACGAGTCTCTCTTTCCTTAATTAATGTAGGGAGAGTTTTCTCTGCCTGCGTAGCTTTTTTCTCTTTTTTCTTTTGGATGATACTGCCCAGCACTTATGTGCCTTCTCTTCCTCTTGGTCTGTCGTATCATATCTCAGCACAGTGGGGCCGTGCCTCTCAGGAAAGGTGACCTTCTCTTCATACACGCAGCCAGACTGCCTGGTTGAGGGTAAGAAAGAAAGAAAGATACACGCTTGCCGTTCGGCCGCGTGCATTAAGGAAAGAGTCTCCCATAGACTCCCACCGATAGAGGGCACCTTTACCTCCACCCCAGCCACAAGGATTCGATCCGGGGACCTCCTTGCTGTCGCCCTCCTCGCGCTTGACTAGGGCTCCGTAACATGACAGTGGCTGAGCTCGATGCTCGCTGGTTGAGGGTCAAATTCCATTGTAACCCAGAAAAATCGTCAACATTCTGAGAAGAGTATGAAGCGTGAAGATTGCTGTATTCTTTATTGATAGTGCCTGGGGTGCCTACAATTGATTGGCTCTGTACAAGGAGAGCTTGTTATCCTGGATGCCCCTCTCAGGAACTCACAAACGTGAGCACTCGGTCCCAGCATCTGTTAAGAACTTCCAATTAGTATTAGAAGAAGAAGAGGAAGAAAAATAACTTTTTATTGATCTTGAAATCTACGCTGGGCAACGGCCAGTAGTGCTACAGTAGTACATTTTGTCTCAGAGACTTCATAAACTAGGCTGATGCCCTAGGATAAGCCAGCTTCATGTCAGCATACCTGAAACGTTGTGACAGATAAAATCTCTGCGACTAGCAAATATCCAGGAACATCCATTAAGGAGAGCTGTGACCGAGTTATACACGTTGTTCTTGTGCTCCTGATCGGACTGGCTTGGTTTCAGGTACTTTTCTTGCAGGAGGCAGGTACAGCTATGTAACCTTTTCTTCCCCTTTCCTCCTTTGACTCTCAGGTCTAATGTCCTCACAACGTTTGACCTTGATCGAGTGCAAATGTTTATAAATTTTGAGCATTAAGCTTGCATGGATGTCTGATGGGTCCAGGTTCTTGCACCCCCATTGGGCATATATTAAGGGATCAAATGCATCCTGGTGAAGTGCGAGTGGTTACACTTATCATGCTTGTTTCATGAAGAGTGAGAGTGTGTGACTCCCTTTAGCAATTGGCACTTCCGAAGTCTGCACTCAGCTCAAGGACTTGTTTCCTTCTCCAGTTGACATTTGTTCACAAGTTTGGTTTGATTACAGGCACCTTTTTGCTTCAGCTAAGCTGCCCTTGTAAGCAGGTACAGCTATGTAACCCTATCCTATCCTATCGTAAGGGATCAAAACAAAGACTTATCAGTCCGCCAATGGATGTAGCCCCCTAACAGCATACACTTGAACGTGATAAGTGTGGCCAAGGAGGACTCCAAGATAAGGCATGCCGTCTTTGTTCTTGTGCTCCTACCATACCTGGCAGGGCCCCCTCATGTCGGACTGCTCAGATCTTGGATGGCTTTCAAGGAATGCGACGCTGTGAGTCTTTTGTAACAGAGATGAAGCAGGGTACACTATCTCACTGCAGGATTTCACTGGTGATTTGAGGCACGGATTGCGCGGTGCATGGAGAGCTGTTGAAGGAGTGGATCCGCGGACAACAAACAACGCATTGGCCACATATCAAGCATTCTTTGCCCTGCCTCTTGACCAAAATGTATGCAAGACTATTCGGCTGCCAGAGTTTGCATCTGGATTTGCCTCAGCATGTCATGCAGAATGTCAGCAGATTCAGGTTGAGAGCTCACACTTTGGCTGTGGAAACTGCGCCTTGGGAGGATAGGATTTCTCCTGTGTGTGATCGATGCTCATGCAGGCAAATTCAAGATGAGGTCCATGTTCTCTTCATGTGCAGATATGAGGGGCTCTCATCTTCTGGTGAGGGAGACTCACGGCTCTTTGAGCCAATGTGTCTCTCTTTCCTTAATTGATGTAGGGAGAGTTTTCTCTGCCTACGTAGTTTTTTTTCCTTTTTTTATATGAGGGGCTGAGCTCTGAGACAAAAGTACTCCGAGCTACGATCTTTCACCTGCGCACCCTTTCTTGCAGCATCAAAGAAAAGAAAAGAAAAACTAAGTAGGCAGAGGAAACTCTCCCTACATCAATTAAGGAAAAGGAGACACATTGCAGCATCAACTTTGTGTCCAGACTGTTTCTAATTTCCTCTTGCAACTTGCGTTGAACGCAATAAGAAGCGTTTCTATTTCATGTCTGAGATTTTGGATTTGCTGTTGGCTGGCATGGTCCAGCCACAGGCTGATCAGCCAAACAATCTGGCTGAAGGTCTCACTGTGTAATTTAAACTAATCTTATCTTTTCAGCTGCCCTTGTAGGTGGATATAGCGATGTAACCCTATCCTATCCTTACAACAGTTTTGGAAGGAATGGTCCATCCCACATCAAGAAGTTAAATGCAGGTGCTTCATCTGGATTAGATGGTATTCCTATACCCTTCCTTAAACATGCCTGTTTGCCCATTGAGCGTGGTCGGAGAGTGGATCATGTTAACGTGCTGGTGCCTCTGATAGCACGCATGTTCAGGGTTTTTCTGAATAAAGCTAGGATCCCTGCATGTTGGAAAGTGGCGAAACTGAGTCTCCTTCACAAGAAGGGAGCTTTATCAAATCCTGGGAACTCGGAATGATTGCTGTCAGTGGGGTGATGTACCGCATTTATGCCAACGTGCTGAAAGACTTGGTGACGGATCGGTGTATCCAGAAAAATAAGGTCCCAGACACCCAATTTGGTTTTTACCCCGGCAGGAGCACTCTGCATCCACTATTCATCCTGAGGCACTTAAAACATGCTGCAAAAAAGCTAAAGCCACGGCAATCACCTAGGTTGCATGCTGCCTTCATTGACATCTCTCAAGCATACAACACTGTGCCTCGTTTGCAACTTTGGGAACATCTACAACGCATTGCCATGCCTGCACTACTTCTCCAGGCTATTAAGGAAATGTACCAGGATGATTAAAATATTCTGATGGATGGGGATAAAAGGGCACGCGTGCGCCCAACAAATGGTGTTAAGCAAGGTTGTCCCCTGTCCCCTTTCCTGTTTTCTCTATACACCAATGACATGGGCAGAGATATTAGTGAACGTATCAGAGGTGCTGTGACAGGGGATGGAGTGAATGGCGTTTTGTACATGCTATATGCAGATGACTTGAGTTTAACTACCAATGATCCAGGCGAAATGCAAGTTATGCTGAATAGATTACGAGATTATGCAATGAGAAAGGGGCTGACTGTCAATGCATCAAAATCAGAAGTCATGCATTTTAATAGTAGGTCGTGTCCTTCTCTGCCTACTTTCATGTATGGAGACGTGGCTCTTCCAGAGAAAGACCAGTTTAGAAACCTCGGTATGCTTGTGGTCAAGCGCATGAATTTAAAGGTGTCTGAGGAGCATGCAGTGCGGCCGTATATGGCTGCCCAGCAAAGGATTAATAAGGTTGTGCATGAACATGATCTAAGGACTAGGCCACATGCTCTGATTTGGCTCTCTAAGGTGTATGGCATTCCGGCTGGGATGTACGCGTGCCAAGTGTGGGGTACAGAGTACTTACGAGAAGGCAGTGAGTTCAAAAGCCAATTGCAGAAAAGGCAACTATGTTCTTAAAGGCGTTTTCTAGGTGTGAAGAGTACTGCCACAAACTGGCCAGTATTGAGAGAGTGTGGCCAAGAGCCCTTACAGTTTTATTGGTTTAGGGCTACTGTTAAATTTTTCAACAGCATGCTTGTTTCTAACAACGAAACACTACGCCAAGTGCTTAAGGCAGATTTACACCTTGCTCATATGGATGAGTCCTGTTGGTCTGCACATGTGTCTAAGTCATTTAGTGGCATGCGCAATGAGGAGGTGTTTAAACAGAAATTGCTGAGTGCTTCCAAGATTTCCATGCAGGATGTTTTAGGGGATTTGAGGTACAGACAGCAGAAGGTTTGGAGGGAAGCGGACGCCCTAAGCCTCCGAAATGTGAACAGGAAAGCAGTGACTTACTGTTGTGGGGCTGTGTTGGTTACATGATTAAAAGAGAGAGAAACCAGAGGATAATCAAAGGTTGACTGGAATGATCTCACATGTCACACAGAACTTATAATTTGACCAGTTTAGGCACATAACAATTCGCCCCCTTCTTCTTCAGGAGCGTCCTCGCGACTCAAAGATAGCAAAATAAACAAGGGCCAAAATTGTAAACAGGAGATGAACACAATGTGATGTTGGTATGACAATGACCTCCAACTAAAAATGCACATTTGCAGCAAAAGCAAGGTTCACAGAGCATAAAAATGCAAGTTGTTTTTCACTAGACACAAAATATTTTCACCAAAATAACTTCTGTTTGTTCAAAAACAATTTTGCAGCCCTCTAAAATTGCACAAAAAATCTTCAGCCAAGTTTTAACATGCGAAATACTGAAACCAGAATGCAGATGTCCACAGAATTCCTCCATCGTTCTTCTTGTTCCACAACCTGTGCTGTGCCTCTCATGCAATGTACTCAATACAGTGAGCATGCAACCACACATTTGGGGAGCTGTTTGCAAAACCAACCAAGCCATGGAAAGTCAATTTTACAAAACAACCCTGGCCTCCCTCCTGCATAGCACATTGTCACACACACAAAAATACACCAACAGCTGTGCAATGACCCAAATCTCTCGCCTGGGGGCGCCCCACTTTTTTTCTGTGGCTGTTCACACGCATGCCCTTCCCCTGCCCAGACCAAATGCATCGGTACGCACGACACCAGCGCCGACTCAAACCAAACGCTCATGCAACATTCACTCTGCGAGGTCCATGCCTATTGCATACTAAGAGCACTGGCCTTACTGGTACCCCCGGGCACATGCCTAAACAGGCCTTACTGACCCAGAATTGCTGCCCTCTTGCTATCATTCTCCTTAGCCACACGGAATATAACATCTCAGTCTGTGGCATGCTGCAACCACCGCCCATACAATGGCCAGCATTCAACTCTTGCATCGCTCTTCAGCTTGACACAGAATTGTTCAAGAGAAAGGGTTGAGCCTACCAAGCACTGTATGCACCCAGTACCAATGCCAAAATCGCGACTACTACAGTCGCCTGCAAGCCTAACAGGGGCCACATGACTTGGGCCATGCGTGAACCACAGTCCCGGTCACTCTCAGCATGCAACTGCTGCAGCACATCGCCAGCCCAAAGGTTCAAGCACACATTACTTGCATGCCCATATATGCGCAACATGCACTATACCCAAGGTTCCAGCTCCACCAAACCATGTCACACAATAGACAGCACATGCACCAGGAAACGCAGCAAACACAATCTACAGACCCAGGCCTACTCGTCCATGCCTAAAGTCTTTGCAGTTCGCACTCCCGCCCCCCCTTTGCACACATGCCCATCTACTTGTGTTCCTCATCCTCCTGATCTGCTTTGCCAGCCTCTTTCTTCTTAGCGGGACAGTCTACTGCCTTGTGACCATGCTCATGGCAGTTGCAGCGCCGACCGTGAATGGCGCTGTGCATGGCATTGACCTTGGCAGGAGGAGGGGCATAAGGGGCGGGGGCGACTGCGCCTATGGCCAGTGCCTTGGCTTCTACGGCAGCCCAGGTCACCTTGTGGCCAGATACGGCCTGGAACACCTTCCTGCGCATATCATCCGACAGCTTGTGTACGTAAATATACGCCAGGAACTCATCAGGCAGTGGAGGTGCGCCAATGGCAAGGAGCCCATTGTAGGCCTCTCGAAAGGCCTCTGTGAAGCTGGCCACCGACATATGCTGGCTCAAGCGTCCCCTCCCCCGTACTCGTGTCCAGAGCGCGTTTGTCCCACCATCGGCCTCGCTTCGCTACCAAACTGTTGTGGGGCTGTGTTGGTTACATGATTAAAAGAGAGAGAAACCAGAGGATAATCAAAGGTTGACTGGAATGATCTCACATGTCACACAGAACTTATAATTTGACCAGTTTAGGCACATAACACTTACCATCATTGGTGTGGAGTACCTTTGAATCAAAGAGCACGCACACCCTTCTGTACCCCATCATATATATTTAAGGATCTGGATAAAGGAGTCATGAGGAATGTGAGTAGGTTCAGGCTTCGTGCCCACTGCTTGAAGGTCGAGTCCTGTAAATGGTTGGGTGGTTCAAATATTTAAATTTGTGATAAGTGTGGATGTGCTGAAGTCCAGGACGAGAAACATATTCTTTTCTACTGCATTTGCTGTGAGGTGTGCTAGCTGCGTAGAAAATACAAGGACCTGTTCATTGATCTTTTTAAAGCAGTCACTCAATGGCATTACATACTTTTGCCCAGCCTCCAAACACTGATGTTATTCCTTTCTTGGCGAGCTTTCACATTTTGACTGACTTCGAGGTCAATGCTTTCCTAAATCAAGACTCATACAGATTTTTAAAAATTTTGTCAGAATTGGTTTCAATTTTTGAAGCTGGATGAGAATGTTTCACCAGCAGCCAACCAGCCAGATTTTCGGGCTGTAGACCAACCCCATGTAAATCTTGTAACACTTGTAACCGCAGGCTTGTAACCTTGCACCTCCATTGGGTTCTCTACTGCACAACCCAGGTCTGGATAGGAGGAAGAGGGTGAATTGGGTTTGGCGAGAAAGCATCAGTATGGAAGTGAGTCCAGCCTGAGTGGTGAAACAAGGAGTGAAGAGCTCAGAAGGCTTTAAGCTAAGCCTGCTTCCAGAAAGCCTCTGCTGAAAGCTTAAAAAACTGTCCGCAAGCAATACTATGGTTACTCTGTGCTCACATCGGAGTTGAGGGGATATAAGCAACCTGAGAGGATGTGGAGTGCACAGTCAGTCTGATAACAGAGGAAAAGAAAAGGTAAAATATGCAGGTTGTGAAAACATTTCCCACATAAAGGAAAAGAGGATACCTAGGGCTGAGGCACCGTGTATCCCTTTCACCAAGAGAAACAAAAGAAAGAAATCAATGGAGATCAGAGATAGCATTGGATCCAAACATGCAACCCACTTTACAAAAAAGAACACAACATAGAAACCTTCTGCCCAATCCACCCCTAATTGCCAGCCTTATAGAAATGTAATCCAAGTCTCAGCCCTTTAAACAACTCTGCTGGACTCTGCCCCACAACGCTGTCCTTTCACCTCCAAGCATCCCTAGCAGCTGCCCTATGACCATATGCTGCTTGGGGCTCAGCATATTCAGTGAGTGGCTTAGCGCCCAAAAACAACTGATGCCTTTCCCTGTCTTGCTTGACTGAGCACCCCAGCTGCTGTAGGGTAAACACAATCTCAATGCGTGCGACCTTCTGGCTGGCGTAGGCTCTCCTGCACCTCAGCTGCTGCTGGGTGACCATACACCCTCCTCTATCTGAGTACCCCCAGATGCTGCAGGGTCACCACAGCCCTTTCCTTGCCTCCTCTAGCCCCTTCCTTGCATCTTCTAACTGAGCACCCCCAGCTGCTGCAGGGTCACCACACGCTGCTCAGGGCTTTGTGCGTTCAGTGAGCGGCTGAGACGCAGCCCAATGCGAGTGAGGAGGTCCAAGGATGGGTCCTCATCACAGGCAGGACCGACTTGGGGATAGCGCTGTGGTGTGTGTGTGTGTGTGTGTGTGTGTGTGTGTGTGTGTGCGCGTGTGTGTTGCCAGTGTGCATGCATGCTTGTGCAAATGCACAAAATACACATCACGACCAGTGTCACAATAAAAAGGTGTTACACAGCAGAGGTTGCCCTGATTATGTGAGCACACCCATCCCTGCCGGCACATAACACACACATGCACCACATTGTCTGGCGCCCGTCCCTCCCATGTGGGCAGTTGCTGCTGCTGCTGCTGCTGCTGCTGCTGCTGCTGCTTAAGGTCCACTATGACTGTGGCACACGCGTAACTTTGGCACATGCTCCCCCATTCACAAGGAATTACTCAACTGCCCCTGACTACCCCTTGCCCCCCCCCCAACACACCTGTGTCACATCGTCTGGCACTCGCCCCTCCCACGTGAGCAGCCCTTGCTGCATAGGATCGCCCGTGACCTTTGCTGACAATAGGTCAACACCTGCTGCATCTCCCTTACTGCCACTGTTGGCTGCCAGCGTGACTTTGAGCTTGCCGAGAGCCTGCAGGATTGTAAGCGTGAATGCGTGTCTGTGTGTGTGTTCATGTGAATATGTGCTTTTATGTGTATGTTTATGTTGAATTGTTGTCAGTGCGGGCAGGAGACAAGTCACTTAAATCACATACATGGTTCAGCTATCGACTGACATTCAAGTTAGCAATTCATTAAGCGTCACCCACGGACATTACAAAGCTTTCTTCGCATCTCAGCGGCTTGTAGAAGGTGAAAAAGAAAGTAGGAATAAAGGAAGCCTAGGCTAGCAGTTAGTCGTTTTGGCTGGAGACCTTTTGCTCCTGTGACCCTGATCATCTTTTTTGGGTTGCGGGAACTATGGGTGTTCCTGCCTTACCAAAGCAACTCACTCATCCTGCGTGGCTAGCAAAATTTCTGCAGGTGCCGCTGCCTGATGTCAGTGAGTGTTGTGCATGATTGTGGGCACGGCTCTGGATGCATACAGCTGCCAATGTGTCCAACCACAGATTACGGATGTTCCTTTTCAAAACAGAGAGGCTACAGCAGCCTGCACTTCCTGCGTGCATATTCACTATTTGACAGCATGTGCGCCACTCCTGCTACCAATTCAAGGTGCTTTTCTGTTGATACAAGATCTGTAAGGGGAAGGAGAACATAAGGAGGATACAAGGAGGACCTAAGGAGGATACAAGGAGGGCAAGAGCAGGGCTTCACACGCAACACCGCATGGAGCGTGTCCAAGATCTGAAAACTGCTTTCTAAAGGCGCCAAACAAAGCTGTTAACTCTAGCACCTGGAGCTTCTCTTAAGGCAACAGAAGAGAGCACTAAGCATGTCATCTTGCGCATCTGAGGGCGATCTCAAAAGCAAACAGCTTGTCACCTTATGTCCATCATTGGTCAAAGGGCAGCAGCACCTACAGCATGTCCTCACATTGGGGTCACGAGGTATTCTAACAAGTGCTTTGAAGTCACACGAGGTACTAGCAAGTGAGATACTAGCAAGTGCGTTTTTAAGCATGAGCACCTGAAGCATGTCCATGATCTGGGTGTCGCTGAAGAGCCCCAAGTGCGCGCGCAGCATTGCAGCAGCCTGGTAGGGGGTCCGGTAATGCGCCAGGGGGCAGTGCGATAATACCACCAGGGCATCAACGAGCACTGCAGGGTGGTCCTGTGCGTGCGTGTGTGTGTATGTGTTTCAGTGCGCGTGCGTGTGTGTGCGTGTGGTGCATGTGTGTGTGCGCGCTTTTCAGCACGCCAGCTGAATCTATGTCTCAAAATGAAAATGAGCTCACTAAACAAAGGAGCTAGGCATCATCTCGGCGTCTCTCTCCCTGCCTGTCTGACCTACTCCTTTTCACTCTTTCCCTCCTCAGCTACCTTTTTACCTCCCTGTTCTTTCTGCACTTCCCTGCCTCATTCTATCCCACTCTTTGTAATTTGGTTTATTTAATCCCTCATCCTGCCTTAGCATCATACACCATGTGGCACACTGCATGCGTTACATTCAGCTTTTTTTGCTGCCTTACCATCACTCTGGTACACTGCGTGCAAGTTTTTCAATTCCCTTCCCCTGTCTACCACCATGTATCACAGTGCATGTATCTTGCTTGGATGCCCTCTGCTGTCGTACCATCCCTCTGGCAAACTGCTGTGTAATTAACTCAACCCTTTCTCCTGTCTCACCATCACTCTCACCATCATGTGTCACAGTGCACGCATTTGCCAAAGTGTTTGTCATAGTGCACAGTGCATGTATTTGTCTTCAAGTGTGTTGCTGCCTCACCATCACATGGCACACTGCGTCTAAGGTCCGGGCAGGCGCTGCCCCCAAACCATCTCGCTGTCCGGGCACCGTCCTGCTGCCTGCTTACATATTGACGTGTGTGTGTGCGTGCGTGTGTGTATACGTGTGTGTATGCAACTTCAATGCGCAGCACTTGCAACAACTCTGTATGGGTGCTTCATCCGAATTAGTTGCTCCATGCCTCAAACGGAGTGGGTGCAAATGCTTGCATAAGAGGCTGTGCTTGATGCCTCCATGTCAAGCGCCTGAGTGCCTTACCCAATCACTGTTTCACCCAATCACTGATTCTCCCTCCCCTTCAAATCCATGGCAACTCTATTGATGTACATGTCTTTGAGCGCTGTTTATTTTTAACAGTGCTCTTGTGCGCACGTGCAAAATTACTCACTCTTACACACTGCTGCATAAAGAAATACAAGACTTTGCTTAATAAGGAAAGACTTTGTCTTGCCAAAAAAGCTGTGTGCACTATGGACAGCTCCTCACTCACACACACTGCTCCTCACCAACAGCAGGACAGCCGCATCCCTTGATTTACTCAAGAGCCCTCACAATTGCTGACGGCATGTGCTTGCGCGAGGGTTGCTGTGCCTAGTATCTGCCCTTCTTCCTTTCTCGTATATGGACCACCTGACAGCAGGACAGCTGCATCCCACATATAGTTAATGTGGAAAACACACCCACAGCCCTTAAACAACACAGGCAGCGTGCATAATGTAAGCAATCATTTGCTTCTTGTCTACCCTTGCTGATTTTTCCATCTTTGAAATGGATGGAAAAACACTCATGGTTGTAACTCACCTGACAGCAGGACAGCTGCATCCCTCATGCACCCCACAGCCCCCTCCACCACTGGAGGGTGCAGCTGGTAGGGCTGTATGCCGTGGTACTGAGTGGTGCGTGAAATCCATCCCACCACCTCAGTGCCCAGACGCAGCACCTGTGCACGCGCCATTGTGTGTGCGTGTGTGTGTGTGAGAGTGAATGAGGTACTTTTGATCCAATACACCTGGTTGATAAGATTCACTCTGTGCTCTGGAAAAAGGTACAAATCACGCCCACATCTGCGCATGCACACACACACACACCTGGGCAGCCTGTTCCGCTATGTAAGAGCTGCTGGCAGCTTCCTTCCCTTGGGCAGCAACTTGTACCTCTGAGGCTGCTGGGGAGCCACCGCTATTTGAGGCGCTGCTTCCTGCTGCTGCTGCTGCAGGAGCACTGCTCTCTGCTGTCGCGGCTGCATGTTGTTGCTGCAGGTGCTGGCGAGCCAGGGCCATAACCTTGACGAGGCATGCTTGGCAGGTACCTGAGTGTGTGTGTGTGTGTGTGTGCGCGTGTACGCGCAGGCGGCACACATGTGCCTTGTTGGCAGTGTGCGCCCTTGGCATCTGGGCTGTGCTTGTAGAGTACAACACCCAATGTAAGTGCACGCAGCAACAAGTGTGAGAAGCTTTGGCAATGCACTTAAAGGCTACTGCACTGGGCGGTTAGTGTGTGCTGCATCTTGAGCCTTGGTTCCCTTTAACGTTTGTAGTGTTCAATCATGTCATTCAGGGCACCAGAGTCCCTCCCTACAGAGGGAAAGCATGGAATGCGAGGCTGCAAGCACAGGCACAAAATGCAAGCACGGGCACAAAATGCGAGCACAGGTACGGGATGCAAGGCTGCAAGCACATCAACGATTTTGAGGGAGCATTGGAAGACGATAACAGCATACGATAGAGGAGGTAAGAGAGAGAGAGAGAGAGAGAGAGAGAGAGAGAGAGAGAGAGAGAGAGAGAAAGAGAGAGAAAGAGAGAGAGAGAGAGAGAGAGAGAGAGAGAGAGAGAGAGAGCTGGGAAGGCTAAGACAAGGAAGAAATTGCAAGTGAAAAGGTGTAACAAAAGCGGGCTGTGCACATCATGTCGTTCATACCTGCAATTTTGCTGTCCACCATATTCACGCTGATGGTGCACCTGCATTCACACAGCATCGCGCACATAGTGATGCATTCACGCAGCATTGCGTGTGCGTAGTGTTGCATCCACGCAGCATCGCGTGTGCATAGAACTGCAGGCACACAGCATCGCGTGTGCATAGTGTTGCATCCACGCAGCATCGCGTGTGCATAGAACTGCAGGCACAGAGCATCGCGCACATAGTGTTGCATTCACGCAGCATTGCGTGTGCATAGAACTGCAGGCACACAGCGTTGCATGCATACAGCAAATTGCCATTCACACAGCACCTGCAGACGCACAGCACAGCACAAAGCAGTGCATGCACACAGCATCTGCATGCACGCAGCATCTGCAGGCACACAACAATGCGTGCACACAGCTTCTACAGGCACATCGTATCGCAGGCACGCAGCATGCAGGCACCCAGGCTTTGATGAGGCTGGTCTTGAGTAGGGGCTGTGGTGCAGCATTTAAGGGCAGCAAAGCAGGGCAGTGGGCTGTAGCTTTTTTACCTGTGCTCTTGCGCCAGGCATCATAGATTTGCAGGCATAAAGCATGTCTTGCAGACCTCACTCAGCAAGGTGCTCAAAACCTAGTTCCCTTGGCTGCTCCTGGGGCAGAAGACTGGGAGTCCTGATGTCATTTTTCTTGTACTTCATAAGCCCCCCTGACTTGCAGCCCAGCAGTCCTGGTAATGGACTGATGTCGTTTGCTTTGCCCACATGCAACCCTTTCTTGAAGCCTCCTTGCAAATTCTTCATTCTCACAATCATCACATGTGCACCTCACCTCTGCCACTGTACTCAATGCTTGCACATGGTGAGGGCTTCAATGTCATTGGCGGAATGAAGCAAGCAAAGTGCGCTGTCATTGGGTATCAAGCAACGGGTATCAAGCAATCAACTGGGTATTAAGCAATCAACTGGGTGTTAAGAAAGCGTGCCACCATTGGGTATCAAGCACTTTGTGACATGCAATTAATTGGGTATTAGGAAAGCGCGCCATCATTTTGTATGAAGCGAAGGACCAAGAGAGCAGTGCACGCAGGGTTGGACAATTTTACACACCTGCACCATACATGTAACACTTTCCCTGCTAAAAAATGGTACATACCGTACCTCCACGACCAATTCGAAAATTAATTAATTATGGAGCATTCGAACTCCAAAATTCGAAAATTTTTATTAATTATTGCCTGAGCGTTCGAACTCCGTTCAAATTAAAAATCAATTAATTAATTTCGGGGTTGAAAGGGCGATTGCTGAAAATGGCCTCTCAGGCCCCCAGCTCAAGCTCCAACCCCTTAGCTAAGTGGCTGAAGCCTGTATCCCCCACTCAGCAGCTCCTAGCGACCCAAAACAAGCTTGCCATGGCCCAGGCAGCCAAGAAGGGGCAGCCAGTTAAGCAGAAGAACCCCGTGGGGCGTCCTCCAGGTGACAGCTCGGTTGATGTTGCATGCATCCTCCAGTGTATGGGCTCATTGTACGACAGTGACAGCTTGTGGATTGCTGAGGGTTGGATGCTGGTGAAGTGTGCTCTTTCCAGGGAGCAAAAGTGCCCAAGCCCCTCCAGCCCCCAGCCCCTGAGCAGCAGCAGCAGCAGCGTCAGCAAAGCTTCCAAGCATCATCATCAGCAGCAGCAGCAGCCCTTACAGGAGATTCGAATTGGGTATTCGAAATGAGAAATTAATGCCAGCCATGAGCCACTCGGACCCCCTTCGAATTAAAATATTAATTCCTGGAGACCCATTCGAACAATATTGATTAATTATTTTTGGGGGACCATTCGAATTGGTTGGAGGTACGGTATAGTATATAAATACAAAATTGGCAAACCATCTTTCCTCCTGGCCAGCCCCTTTTAAATGTGTTTTTTGGGGCAAAAGTTTGAAAGTGACCTATTGGGATTTCAGCAGCCTTGACAGACCGCCTCCTCTCTTTGCGCGGGATCCTTGTGTAGCCTGCCGCTTGCACCAAAGCTCACTTCTTCTTGTAAGAGAAAAATCCATTTTGCCACATTGCCAAATGCATTTATTTGAGATAAAAGAAACACAGGCCCACACCTACAGATGTAACCGCACGAAATGCTACATTGCCACAAACGCTCACTCTAGAGACTCTAATCTTTTCCTGGAACCTCCACTACCCCCCTCAATGCTTTCACCTGCTTTCGCTAATCTTATCCCATTCGCCCATTTCAGGAGCTTGACTTCACCCGCCAATCCCTCTCCACTTCCACTTACCCACTGCACATGCTTCTCAAGCTGGCATGCACCCAATAAATATGCTTGCGCGCTTCTCCATACGCTTTCATGCCCACATGCCCTAATTCACGTGTCCTCCTGCCCACCTGTCTTTACCCACCTGCCCTCCCAACCACCTGTCATCACCCACCTATCCTCCCATCCACCTGTCATCACCCACCTATCCTCCCACCCACCTGTCCTCAATGCTAGACAACGATGCCCGTGTCATTGCAAGCATGTCCTGCAGATCAGAGAGGCGTACACTCTAAAGGTTTAACTTGAAAGGGCAAGCAAGACCTGTCCTGCACCTTGTGTCTGCTCTACACTGCCACATATATACATTGTAAAACATATATATACAAAACACATTTGTTGAACACCATCAATGCAGAACAGGGCAGGCGGTGCTGGTATGCACTTCCAAAGAGACTGAAGCTGGCTTCCTCCAAAGAGTTGGAGCATGTGCAAGCTCTATGAATGGATGCATGCACACGCACGCGCACGCGCACACACAACACAAGCGGTCAACATGTAATGCGCAAAACACGCCCTTGCAGCGGGGGCGCGACTTAGTTCCACAAACTCCACATGCAGGGTTTTCTCGGGTGATGAAAAGCCAGATCTCCCACCTGGTATTCAAAGGATGCACCATAGCGGCGTAAGAGGGGCACCTGCAGCTGCCAGTGCAGGTGGGTAGAAGTACCTCGACCACCCCCACTTCCTCCTCCGTGTTCCAGTGCACTCCTCACATAAGCAGTGCCGCGGTTTCTGTGAAGCAAGGCAGAACAGTGGCAACAAACAATGGTGAAGTTGCTAAGTTGAACGGAGTGGAGCCACCTGCCTGATGTGGTGATGCCTGTTCAGAGAGTGTGGTGAACTTTCCCAGGCATCAACAAGCATGGGCCACTGCATGCATGTGCAGTGGTTTGGAAGCTTTGGCCTCCTGCAGGGAGCTGTCCCAGATTGCCAAACGTCATGGGGTATGACGCAATGATTTTTTCATTAACTTGATGCGCCTGCCTTGGGTGATCACAGGAGCAGAGACAGAGCATAGACTGCAGGTGCTTCTGTGAAGAGAGGCCGCACCGGGTAAAGCCACTCAAAACCATGCATGATTTGGTGAGCATGGAACAGCTTGAGAGAGAGCTTAGGCCTCTTACGCTCGAGACCTGCAAGCTTAACACACACTTAAGACACAGAAGATACAATCGAATACACACACCTACATATTAATCACCAATCCCTTTACGACACAAAGACTATGTTGAATGGGCTGCCTGCTTGAAATAGCTGCCTGTAAGCATAGGACTCAGTTGACACTTCGCCAATTACACTTGGGCCATTCGTATAAACCTTCAGAAAGTGGGCATTGCCAAACCTGAGGGCAAGCATGCTGGCACTTGAATCAATGTGCTGGTGGGATGAGTGAAGCATCTTCCATGCTGAGCGGAGGGCACACCTTGCTTGGTTGCTTTGGCTGCTGCTCTCTTGGCTGTGGTGCTGTCCTTGCACAGCGGAATGGAAGGCCTCAATTTCTTCCATGGCCTGCAGAAAGAGACAGGGGCATCTCTTGTGCCTGATGCTTGAGCGGATGTCAATCATTATCCAGTCCAGAAAAATGAGCATCATGTAAGTGGGACATGAGATTGAGGGGGGTTGACCACCTTTAATGAGCAGTTGAGCTTTGTGCTCATGCAAATGAAAGGACACCCACGCACTGTATAACATGACATCGTCCCCACAGCCAGCTTGCTGCTGCGTAATCTTGCACGCTGGCACTCGGAGCCGCTGTGTGCCCTCCAATAAGGAAAGCAGCATTCAGTGCAAGCAACCCTAGTGCACAGCCGCGTTCCTTGGGGAGACACGAACTTCTGCAGCCAAGAGGCTGCGGTCCTTGAGCATCCACAGCCATGAGACTGGCATCCTTGAGACATGAAATTCTGCTGCGTTGCACAGACTCTGAAGTCAGGCTGAGCGTCCAAGTTGCCCTTTGTCCTCCAGGTTGCACCAGGGGGCTTACAACTTGGCATGCAGGCTGAAGACATTGAGGTATGACACATGCATGCTGAGCGTGCCAAGGATTGAAGCGTGCGTGCGGAGTGCACCAAGATGAGACGGCGGAAGGTGCCACCGGCACCTAGATATGCATAAATGCCCACAGGCTGAGTGCACCAAGAGGTGACTTACCCACCACCAACCACTGCCATGCCGGGCAGGGCAGGCACGGCAGTCCTTGATGCACGCGATCGCGAGGAATCAAGATGAACCCCCAAGCCCACATTTAAGCCAGCCTTTTTCGGCAATCCATGGGTCCGTAGTAGGAAGCTTATCCAACCAGCAGTTTGAAGGCATTCTGACTGTGCACTCACCGCAGCACACTCAGAGGGGTTACCGCAATCCTTGATGCATGCCTCCGCTGCCAGAGGGAACAAAAACACACGGCCACTCGATCCTTCTGGTGGGCTTGAGATCTGCACAGCATTGGCACAGATGAGGCTTGAGATCTGCACTGGGATGAAACAGGTAGCCAACGAGGAAGTTGATTGGACTGGGGACCTGTAGCATGTTGACAGGCAAGTGCGCCCAAGGGTTCGCTTGCATGGAGATGTGGAGACACTGGGCTCGTAAGGTCCTCTGGGGACAAATGCCTGGTAAGAGGTTCAGCTACAAAACACCAAGAGGAAATGAAGGCAGTTGAGACTCACGATCTGATCATCGAGGTCAGGGTCTGAAATTGAAACCCGCACAATAGAGACCTCCAACGTCTTGATGCAGATGTGCAAAAATCCCACCCACCAACCGCAGCCCATTTTGCAACAAAGCTTGTTGCTCTGCTGGGCACACTCACACGGCAAGCAGAAACTTGGGGCAGGACACCGCCACGCACACAACATTGTGCATTTGCAATGTGCTGCAACATATCAGTCATCTACTCATCAAGCAGCCATGGAAAACAAGCCGTTCATCTTGCAAACCTGTGCCTTCACAAGGTGCTGTAGCACCAGCAGGAGCTCTTGCGGATTCACGGGGAGGGTGAGATCTCGGATTCGCTGGAGCCCATTTTCATAATCTGAGCTGCAGTCGCCTGTAAATGCAATTGTGGGGACAAAAGCACAGAGTACTTGTTTGCAACATGCACAGGGCAGATCAAGAAATATTCCAACATGCAGAGAGGTCTGCCTGGGCACCATGCATGGAGCAGGGAAGAACAAAGAGCCAGAATAAACGCTAGCACGCAAACTTCCTGGACTTCACAATCTTTGCCTTAGCGTCATGCAGAAAGCAAGGAGGGACAG
>OU611764.1:4600509-4650509 GCA_914767535.2 Dunaliella primolecta
GCCGCCTCCATGGTCTACAATCTTGTGCCAGCTCTGTGAGCCGTCTGTTGTCTGCAATTTTGTTGCCACCTCTGTGAGCCGTCCATTGTCTGCAATTTTGTTGCCAGCTCTGTGTGCCGTCCAACGCTTGCTGCAGCAGCCGCCTGCATTGTCTGCACTCTTGTGTGCCATACCATAATCATCACACATCTGTGCAAACATTAGTGCACGCATCCGTGCATTTATTGGCTCTGACACTTTTGCACACATTATTTTTGTGCAGCCATTGTTGAACACGTTGGTGCTGCAGAAGCTGCCTGCGCCTGTCCTGGCGGGCTTGACCCACCTTGTTATGCTCTGACATTTTTGCATGCATTGGTGCATGCATTGGTATACACATTTGTGCTGCAGAAGCTGGCTGCGCCTACCCTGGCAGGCATTTTATGATCCTAATGATTTTGCACACGTTTGTGCTGCAGGAGCTGCCCGCGCCTGCCCTGGCAGGCCTGACTCGCCTGACCACGCTGGTTGTGTCAGGCAAGTCATCACCTCGCTTTTTGATACTTTGTAGAAAAGGGAGGGAGGGGGATATTGGGGAGAAACTAACTCTGTTGCACACTCATTCTGTTGTTGCACAGGCAATCAACTCACCTCGCTGCCTGACACTTTGGGCAGCTGCACCAGCTTGCAAGAGCTCACAGCTGCGGTGAGTTGGCCAGCAAGAAGTTGCGGAAGTAGGCCCTGATGGGCGATTGGGAGCACTGCTGGTTGTGGGAGCAAGAATAGTGGGGATCACTGATGGCAGTGGGGCTGCAGCAGCCTTCTTGCAGGAGTTCACAGCTGCTGCAGTGATTTGACCTGCGACTGTGTACAAGGACTGACACTGGTGGTACTGGGGGACACTGCTGGTGGTGAGGGCTATGATGGCGTTGCATTGACACCTGCCTCTTGCAGCAGCTCACAGCTGCAGTGAGTTGACATGCAACTGCTTGCAAGAGCCAACACACTAGTACACTCGATGGTGGCACTACTGGGAGTGGAAGCACTAATGGGGGGGGGGGGCGCAATGAAAGCACAATGGGCGACAGCAGCCCTCTTGCAGGAGCTCAGAGCTGCTACTGGTAGACTGGTAGTGAGAGCACTGATGGTTGGGGGGGTGGGGCAGTGAAGGCACGATTGGCGACCGCAGGCCTCTTGCAAGAGCTTACAGCTGCTACTGGTAGCAAGAGCACTATTTGGGGGGGGGGGGGGCAATGAAGGCACTAGGCGCAACAGCAGCAGCCTGTAGATTTTGCAGGAGCCTGCTTTGCTGGCTGGTCAATGCGCCAAGGCGTGCTTGAAAATTAGAGGCTGTTGCAAGCTGAGTCAAGTCAAGCAAAAAGGGAAATTCTTATGCAGATAAAGGGATATCTCCATGCTTGAGAGCTAGGGCCATAGCAAGCGAGTTGAGTCATGCAAAAAGGGAAATCTCCATGCTTGAGAGCTAGGGCCACAGCAAGCGAGTTGAGTCATGCAAAAAGGGATAATGCCAAAAGGGCAGCATTACCATTCAACCCTCGAGACCTCACGCCTGACTGAGCTCCATGACCTGCTGTTTCTCCCCGATTCTTGCAAGAAGTGTGATCAAGGATCAACTTATAGAACACCTGTTTGAGCGGGAAATGGTAGTTAGCAAGAATTAGGATACAGATATTATGTCGTTTGTGTAGAAAGCCTGGTACCTCGTGTGCATTGTGTGTTGGAATGAGGACTTTGAGAATGCATTGTTTGAACTTAGAACACATAGTGAGTTGGAATGAGGGCTTCGAGGATGTGAAGTAAGAACTCATGGTGAGTTGAAATGAGGACTTTGGGGATGCGTTGTGTGAAGCAAAATTGTTCGCCTGGGGGTCACACTTATCTTTCATACGATGCGTCTTCAAAAGCATCATTCCCGTTCAGAATACTGTGTAGCTGAGTAAAAGAAGGGACGGATTTGTGGGCAGACAAAAGTCCAAAAAAATAATTTACCGGGTTGTGGACTGCAGAGCAGAGTGAGGAAAAGAGAAGTGAGGGCATTGCGCAACAGAACATGCGACGTGCTTTCAAAAATACAGAGGGGCAATGCTCGTGTGGATGGGGGTCATTCAACCTGAACAAGCCCTCCATGTGGAACTAGTGATTTCCCCAAAGCATCATTTCCAAGAAAGGTTTTTTTGTGCCTGGCAAGCGTGAGCCGCTCTTCTGGCAAACCTTCAGCAATTTATTGTGGTAGAATGTATGCCTCTATCGTCGCAGGGCTGCATGAAAGTGTGTGGCTCTTTATTCATGGGACCGCTTGAAAGTTTGAGTTTGTTGAGGGGCATATGAAAGTGTATGTCCCTTTTGTTGCGGGATTGCATGACAGCGTGTGCCTCGTTTTTTGCAGGGTGCGTGGAAGTTTGTGCGTCCTTTACTGCGGGACTCCATGTGGTGTATCTCTGTCACAGGACTTGTGGAAGTGTATGCCTATTTTTGCTGCAGGACTGCATGAAAGTTTACATTTGTTGCAGGGCGTGTGGAAGTGTATGCCCATTTTGTAGCAGGGTATGCCATATAGGAATCAAAAGGCAAGATAGTGGCCAACATGTGCTCTGGTTTGGAGACTCACACTCTTTTGTTGCTAGGAAGGGTCTTCTTGATGTATGTGACTGTGGTGCCCAACATGATGAGAGCAGCCTTGCATGGGAAGATGGGCTTGGATAGCAGCATGCCAGAAAGCAACTTGAGCTGTGGAACATCCAAGTGAGACAAGTGCGACAATCCCAAGTTTTTGGCGGCGAAACCGTCCCCACTGAGAGCTCCAGAGGCTCCGCCACCGCAGAC
Organism: Dunaliella primolecta; assembly: GCA_914767535.2. Classification (NCBI taxonomy): domain Eukaryota; kingdom Viridiplantae; phylum Chlorophyta; class Chlorophyceae; order Chlamydomonadales; family Dunaliellaceae; genus Dunaliella; species Dunaliella primolecta. The sequence continues at coordinate 4,603,333 of OU611764.1, forward strand.
ACTAAAGGAGGAGGCTTGAGAGTACGAGGCAAAAACGTCAAGAGGTTGAGAAGAAAAAAGTGAAGTAGCGCAGTGATGGTATTGCCAGAGGCAATGATTGTTGTCCAGCCTGGGTTCATGTTGTAGGCGTGTGGCGAAAGAGAAATCCATCAAGCGATAATCACCAGTCTGCATCCCTGTTCAGCATGCTTGCTAACATGGACTTATTTGAGGTGCGCGTTAGCAAGCAGATAGCTTCCCGCAGGGCACTTGACTTCAAAAGCATCTGTCACATCGTCGGCAGGCAAGTCCTAATGTTCGGGGCTCACAATGCCGGGAACGGCGGCAGTGATCTCTGATTTGACAGTATCACCGGCAAAATCAGGAAACACTGCTGCCACCCCTGGCGCTGTAGCTTTGAGCATCAGCACTGGTAAAGGGTGTAGCCAGCATCTCTGTTTTCTGTACTGATTTCAGGACTGGTGCACCACCTACAGCAGCAATTACATGTACCTGGTCCACAAGGGGAATGGCATCACTGCTTCCCTTTTTTGTCATTTCAGAGGAAAGAAGGAAAAGGAAACATCACGTAGGCAGGCATAATTACATTGCCTACCCTGTTAATCACTTAAGAAGAAGTACGTGACAAGGCAGGGGTGACCAACACTGCACCTCAACAGGACAGCCAACAAGGCAGAGGTGACCAACACTGCACCTCAACAGGACAGCCAACAAGGCAGAGGTGACCAACACTGCACCTCAACAGGACAGCCAACAAGGCAGAGGTGAACAACACTGCACCTCAACAGGACAGCCAACAAGGCAGAGGTGAACAACACTGCACCTCGGCAGGGCGGGGCTGACCAATACTGCAAGGCAGAGGTGACCAACACTGCACCTCGATAGGGTGGGGTTGACCAATACTGCAAGGCAGAGGTGACCATCACTATGCCTCGGCGAGGTAACCAGCAAGAGTGTTTACCCTTTCTCATTGGATAGGTCAAAACTGCACGTCAGACAAAGATATCGTAACACTGTGCTTCAACATGGAAGCTAGCAGGGCTGTCTGCTGTCTTCAGTAGTACGGCAGGATCCGATGCAAAGACATACCTCAGAACTGCACTTCTGCAAGAGAGCAACCAGCTGGGCTGCCTGCTGCCCCCTTCATCATTGCATGCCATCACTGCGCAGCCATCTGCATGTGTCAAAACACATGCACTATTTGGTGCAAACACAACTGCACCCTGGTCTGCGTCCCTGCTGCAGGGGGACCAGCTGGGCAGTCAGGCCCACCTTCACATCATCACCATCATCATCATCATCAGAGCACTAATATTTATGTATCAATTTGCATGTGGCATGTGGTGAGAAATGCATTTTGACCGGTGTGCCCCTGGCCTGCATCCCTGCTGCAGGGCAACCTCCTGGGGATCAGAGCACCAATCTTAATGTGTGTTAAAGTACATGTGTCGCACGGTGAAAAAATGCATTTTGACCGGTGTGCCCCTGGCCTGCATCCCTGCTGCAGGGCAACCTCCTGGGGATCAGAGCACTAATCTTAATGTGTGTCAAAGTACATGTGTCGCACGGTGAAAAGATGCATTTTGACCGGTGTGCCCCTGGCCTGCATCCCTGCTGCAGGGCAACCCCCTGGGGATCAGAGCACCAATCTTTATGTGTGTCAAAGTACATGTGTCGCATGGTGAAAAAATGCATTTTGACTGGTGTGCCCCTGGCCTGCATCCCTGCTGCAGGGCAACCCCCTGGGTAGCCTGCCCCACCTTCATCATCATCATCATCATCATCAGAGCAGCAATTATTATGTATCAAATTTCATATCATGCAGTAAAAAAATGCATTTTGACTGGTGTGCACCTGGTCTGCTGCAGGGCAACCTCCTGGGTAGCCTGCCCCCTTCCATCGGCAATTTGCAAGGCCTGAGACGGCTGGTGCTGAATGGCAACCGCCTGGAGCAGCTGCCTGCAGGCATGGCCGGCCTGAGCAGCTTGAAAGAGCTGTGGCTGCAGGTGCGTTGACTCTGTGCTTTGCGCGAATCCACGCAGTGGTGGCGTCTGACGCCCAGGGAGAGCAGCTGCCTGCAGGCATGGCCGGCCTGAGCAGCTTGAGAGAGCTGTGGCTGCAGGTGTGGTGCTGCTGTGCTTCGTGTTGATCCGCACAGGATGACGTCTGAGGTCCGGGAAGAGCAGCTGCCTGCAAGTATGGATCTCAGTTGCTTCTGGGGGCTAGGGTCCTGGGCAAGGATGGTGCACCTTTGCCTCTGTCCGCAGGTGCTCTAGGGGGCTTAGGTATTATGCTCCGATGTCCCCTCTGTAGGTGACATAGGAGCTGAAGGATGGTCACCAAGAATGGTCCTCTCTGTAGATAGTTGTCCCCCTCCACAGGTGCTTCAGGAGCTCAGGGATTAAAACATCTATTGGACCCTAGTCCCGTCGAGACAGGACGCCGGGGTCCACTCTAACCGCCCAACTTTTTTTGGTGTCAAATCTATTGTTTCCCCTGTCTGCATCGAAGCAATCAAGCAGATTCGGGCCTTCTCTGCATTGGCACTCGGGTCTCGGCAGCTCAATGCAGCTTCTCCGTATTGGCACTCAAGTCTCAGCAGCTCAGCGCACCTTACCTGCATCAGACTCGAGTCTCAATGGCTTAATAGCTCAACAAGGCTTCTATGCATTGGCACCCGGGTCTAAAAGCTCAGCACACCTGCTCTGCATTAGCATTCAAGTCTCAGCAGCTCAGCGTACCTTCTATGTGTTGGCACCCGGGTCTCATAGCTCAGCATACCTTATCTGCGCTGGCAATCAGGTCTCAGCACATCTTCCGTTGCCCCAGTCAGAATCCTCCCAAGGTTCTCAACAAAAAAAAGGGTAAGGAGTGCCTACATGCACTCTTTTTTAATCAAAAACCAACTTCACTTATAGACATAAGATTATCTTTGGATGCCATTTTTTATACAAAAGCTGCCTAGGCGTGTGTCTGCCTAGCTTGTTTTTGCTCTAGTAGCTGCTGCTGGCAGGCCGCTGGATCTCACACTTCAGCAAAATCTTTTTCCCAATGCTCTAACCAATTTGTAGAGCAATGCTATGGGCAGCAGCTGCCTGCCTTGCGTACACAGGCATGTTGTCGCTAGCCGGCAAGCCCCCTTAACATTCCCACCAATGCCATGGAGGGCAGCTGCCTACCTTGCATGCACAGGCCTGAGTAGCTATCGCTAGCAGGCAAACCCTTCCAAAGCTCCCACCAATTTGCAGGGCAATGCCTTGGACGGCAGCTGCCTGGCCATGTGGCTGCCTCACCTGCGCGCGCTTGAGCAGCTGTCGCTGGCAGACAACCAGTTGGCTCAGCTGCCCGTGCCCCTTTCCAAGCTCCCTGTGCTGACAAAGCTATGGCTCTATGGGAACAGCCTCAGGTTGTGTGCGCGTGTGTGCGTGCGTGCATGTGTGTGTGTGCGTGTGTGTGTGCGCGTGCATGTGTGCGTGTGTGCGTGCGTGTGTGTGTATAGCCCTGGCACTATTCAGCAGGGCCCTGTTGATTTGAGAAGGTTCCCAATGCAAACCCGAGACACGCAATTTAAAGTGTGCTTTACTCATGAGGTATCTAAGGCACTTGGCATCAGTAAGCAGGTCAATGTGTATGTGCGCGTTCATTCTGGGCTCTATTGTTTAGAGGCACCTAGCATCTGGATGCAGGGCTCCTCTCTCTGACTACCACCCTGACCAGCCCTAGGTGACTGCCCCAAGTTCGAGTCATGCTTGACATGCATTGATTTCTCACCACTCACTCCTCATGCCACACTTGCTTCTCATGCCACACAAAAACCTTGCCATGTGAATTACAGAGACCCACTTGACATGGATGCCCACCCTAAGCTGGAGTCCTGCTGGCTTGAGGGCAACCCATTCACAGGTGCAGCCACTGCCCAGATGCTTGGAGATGCCTCACATGTAAGTGGCACTTGCATGGTATGTGGTTTTCCTCACATGGGGTTACGGGATGCCTCACGCTTAGGTGGTATGCTTACAGCATGTGGCACATGGTCTTGGGGCTACAGGATGCCTCACACTTAGGTGGCATGCTTACAGCCATGTGGCACATGTCAGCATATGAGTGGACTCACGTGAAATGGGGGTACCTCACACGCGAATGGCACGCTTACAGCATGTGGCATGCTTATGTGTGCTATTGTACACTCAAAATTTTCAGATTGCAGGCGTAAGAAAACCACATCCGTCCATGTCCGCTTTTTGACAGTTTCTCCAAGTGAGGTAGTGTCCTGATGAGTCGCACAAAAGGCATGGCTGTCTTCAGGAGAATGCCTTACCAATGTGTGTTCAGCAACAGGCGTGGGTGTCCCCCAGGAAAATGCTTGGCTGCAGGGTGTTCAGCAGCAAAATGTGTGCCTCAGCGCTTCAGGCTTGCATGCGCCTCCTCACAGGTCCCCAGCTGTGCACTCATTTTGTCATGGCCGCTGCTCAGCGTGAGTGCTGGCAGCCCATATAAACCACTTAAAACCCCATATTTGGGGTCCCCAGCTGTGCACTCATTTTGTCATGGCCGCTGCTCAGCGTGAGTGCTGGCAGCCCATATGAACCACTTAAAACCCCATATTTGGGGTCCCCAGCTGTGCACTCATTTTGTCATGGCCGCTGCTCAGCGTGAGTGCTTGCAGCCCATGAAATGCTTAGAAATGATTCAAATTGGGTTAGGACTCCAGATAGGAGCCCAAAAGCAGCGCATCTGAGGATCTACCTCAGGATGTGCTTCCCACTTCAGTGTGCAGCCTACATGAGACGCTTAGACTGTCTCATTGGGGTCCCCAGCTGTGCGTCATTCTGTGTATGGTCATCGCTCAGCGCGAGTGTTTGCAGCCCACATGAGGCGCGTAAAACACATCATGGGAGAAGGAACCAAGAAAAAATGAGTCTGATGACCATCCCACGCGCGCGCTTCCCACACTGCCCTCCCCCAAAGCTCTCAGCCATGAGCCACGCACTGCACGTGTCACGCTCAGGTGCAATATGTTGCACACACATTTTGCCAAATTGGAGGCACATGGCTTGCGTCCAAGTTGCGCAGCAAACTGTCCAGGCCTCACTGCTTGTGTGGTACGCAAGTGTGACATGCACTTTGCATGCGCAAATGCATCAATCAGGGATGTGTGCTTGATCATTTTCACTTAGTCATTGTCAACTGTATAATAAGCGCCTTGCGGTCACTGAAGAGGTCATCAGTTCAGATACGCGTGCTTGGTTTCTTGTGTGAATGCGCGCTACCACACATCAGCAATGCAGTCTCTTGTGCAGTGCTCTTTTGTGCTGTGTGTCTTGTGTAGTGTGTCTTGTGCGACCTTTAGGTCAAGCACCAAGCTGCTGCGCAATATGATTTTGCTGGGGTGTTCATGGTGTTGCACTGCCAGATGGCGCCTTCATTCCTTCTCACCTTTCACCGACTCAGCCTCCAGCAACCAAAACCCAAACTTCAAGGCTCCAGGTTTTTTGTCGACCCTTAAAGAGATGCGCTGCACATGTCATATAATAGAATTCATACTTAGCTTACATGTCAGCTGATATGCCGCCTGCGTAGTCTTTCCTACCTGCCAGCTGATTTGTATGGCTGTGCAAAAACATTGCTTTGTGCTTTGTTGCTGCCAGCAGCTGTCCAGTAGCAGGTTATAAAGGTTTTTGCTTATACGGGGGTAGACCTGGGTGGGGCGGCCTGTGAAACACATACGCATGAAATGTTGCACGGTGCTGTGCCTCTTGCAGCTGCCCGGCGTGAAGCACATGGGCTTCGGCTATTATTATTATTATTATAATTATTATTATAATTTTGTGTGCCCTTCTAAGCAGCAGACTTATTTTGTATTGTTGTGTTGTGATGCCTGCAGCGCCGCAGGTCCCCAGAGTGCCACAGGTCCTCAGCCTGCAGCGCCACAGGTCCCCAGAGCACTGTGTTGCCTGCGAGTGCCCAGAGTGCTGTGCCGCCTGCAGGTACCCAGCCTGAGGCACTTGGTCCTTAATGATGTGTCCCCCAATCCTGTGTGTTTTAAACAATGGAATCGATGTGTTGCTGTGCTGCCTGCAGATACCCAGCCTGAGGCACTTGGGCCTTGATTGTGCCCGTACGTTGTCCTAACAAGATGGCTTTGCAAACTGCTGTGCTGTTCCAACTGCAGGTACCCAGCCTGAGACACTTGGGTCTCGACTTAGCTCACTTGATACAAGCAGCAGGTGAGTTTCTGTTGCCCGCAGTAATGAGACGTTTGGGAGATGCTTTGGCTTCAGAACTCTCCTCTGAGCGTATTTAGGCAATACATGCTTGCTTCCCATGCAGATTCCCTGGACCGCAAAATCTCCACTCTTCAACAATAGGTGGAGGACGCATAACACCCTTCAATCAAGATACTGGAATTCCTGTGGTGCATCTGGCATAACCTGAGCCTTTCTCGAGGTTGGATCTCAATGAAAATGCAGAAATTAGGGGCCTGGAAATCTGGTTGATTAGTCGCCGGAGAAAGTCTGATTGGCTTCAAAATTGCACCAAAAGCCGTTTTTATTAAGGTTGTTGGAACCTAAAATCTTTCAGGAAAGCTTATATTTCTAAATCGGGCGGTTTAAGAAAGAAAGGTAATGCAGAAGTCAAGGTCGTATCATTCGCCGGCCTGTCTGAAACAAATAGTTTTGCCGACTGTCCGATACAGCATGAGGTTCTGCAAACTGTTCCAATGTGCCTTTGCCTGTAGGTGTGGGGGCGGAAGGGGGTACCATCTTGCCCCCAACCTCCCCTCCCACCTCTCCCCCACCAACCTCTTTACACAATTAATGATGGGGAAGGGCATGGAGGAACATGGGTCCATCAGTGGGGTATCAGAGGGTTGTAGGTGGGTGTCAGGGGCTCCTTTTTGCAGGGGGCATACAGTTCTACTAACTTGCAACTTGAAGTTCGCCAACAGTTAGAACAAGTTCAAGTTACTGGACAAATCTACCTTCCTGAATGATACAACCTTGACAGAAACAAATTCTGGATTGGAGGTGTGGGCAAATTTTGTATCGACAAAAATGGACCAAAGATATGATGGTACCTTACCTGTGCAACACACAAGGTGTAGGAAAATTGCACACAGAAGTACGTGACCTACTTTCAAAATCCCTGACAAATGTATCAGCGCAGGGAAACCCCAAATAACAACTTACAATCTATTAGACCCATTTTACTACATCACCACTTTCAAGTCAAGTGCATATAGGTTGAGATCATCAGCTTCTCTCTGACTATTCTTTTTCCTTCAACCTTTCCTCAAACCTGTGAGACTCTTGCATGAGTATTTCTGATGCTTATAACTTTTTTTGTTATGAAACTCTGGGGAAACCCGCAAACTATCAAGTGCTTCAAGAGTGTGAGCAGGTTATCAAACTCAAGCCGATAAATCCTCCTGGATTGCGAGTAAACCTTCAAGCCTGAGTGACGTCAACAGACCAGGAAGATGTGACGTGCCATCCAAATACAAGCCTGCTCTCATCACCTGTCAGCGGTTTTCCCTGTTTGTTTCAGGTTCATGTGGTTGATCATTTGGTGGTAGCTCTAAACCATAAGAACGGCTGTTGCTCATGGCCGCAATCCCTTTTGAGAGGCCAACTGGCAGCATCATGCTTTCCGCTGCAAACAAATTTTAGAGCGCACGGTTGCCAGTTTTGTAGCGGACTTTTGTATAAGTGTGCTACCGAGATTTGCACACCCCAAATGAGGCAAGCGTTACGGAAATTAGGTCGTAGAAATAATAAAATATGGCCAGAGCAGAGTTTGCAGCCTGTCTTACTGATCATGATCATTAACTTGCTTTTAACTCATACACAGATTTGAAGGTTTTCGATACATTCCTCGCAATTGTGTGTGTATGGGATTTATTTAGTGCATTCAAATGATGGAATTACACACAAATTGGAACTCTTGCTCACAAAGCTAGCAGCTGTGCAAGGCAATTATGCACCCACCTGATGCATAGAATGAACGCAACCTTAAACTGAACTCATGCTCACAAGGTAAACAACTGTGCAAGGAAACCGCTCAGGACCCTAATGCAGATTCCATTGTAAAGATTCTGCTCATCTTTACCTTTGCTGCGTATCATATTAATTATAACAAGTATGCCCTTCTCTGCTTTTGCTGCATATGATTCTCATTGTGTAAATGCTGCCTTTGCTGCACATGACTTCCATCTTGTTAAGGCCCGCAGGAAGCATGTATGCGTCTGGTTAATGGACCAGGGAATGCACACTCGTTTTTCAAAACACTCATCCTCAGTGTTTGTGCCTTTTTCCAGGGCCTGGTTTTCCTCATGTAACATTATCTGTATATCTGTGTCTATATTTGTTTCTTGTGGACACAACAGGCTTGGGAGCGCAATTCCTCTAGCTGATGGGATAGGCCCCAAAATGAAATTTTTGGCCATAATTCATGTTGTCTTCCTTGCAGACACAATAGGCTTGGAAGCGCTGGATGCCCTGGTTGCTGGTGCAGCGCGTTGCTTGAAGGTGAGAGAGAGAGAGAGAGAGAGAGAGAGAGAGAGAGAGAGAGAGAGAGAGAGAGAGAGAGCAGAGTACATGCGTTGCTTTGGGGTGAAGAAGGACGCAGAGTGCAGAGTGCTGGGCATTGCATAAAGGTGCAGAAGAGTTCAGAGTGCAGGCGTTGCTTGAGGGTGAGGGAGAGCGCAGAGCGCAGGCGTTGCTTCAAGGTGAGGAAGTGCACAGCGTGCGCTTCCTAGTGTGGCAATTTAAGGCAAGGCGTTTGTGCTCTGTTGCTTGAGGTTTGAAAGCAGAAAGCACCTTGTTAAGGACATGCTGGATTGCAAATGCTGATGACCGCAAAGTAAATGCTGTGTGTGATGGCCTTTTTCACAACTGCCCTCCACCTCCCCCAGCTGCGTGTTCTTTCTTGACTTTTAACAGTTCACAATGGACCAGGGTGCTGAATGAGCTGGCAGTTTCATCATGCTCAACATTCTGAATTGCACTGGTTGTCATAATCTTCACTTATCAAATTATTACGCACTTGCGCTTTTAGGCTGTTTGACTGTATCAGTACAGATTGGGTAGGCATACAGCATAGAAATCACCCACTGAAAACATCTGCACCCAACTGGCTTTTGTGGTGACTTTCCCCCATTCGCGTCCATTCAGGTTGAAATTGCACAGACATCGGTCACGCTTTGTTATCTTGTCAAGCTGCTTTATGTTCCGCTGTTGGTCTCATGGGCAAAACCAACCCCGCGCTTTGCAACACACGCACACACACACACACATACATGCTTTGTGTGTATGCAGGTTGCCGGGTCTTTTGCTGGGGACACCAACCATACACTGTCCTTTGATGACTCTGTTGACAGCAGCAGCGGCAGCAGCAGCGATGGATCGGCACCCCTCAACTTGGGCCCTGGTTATTTCAAGCTAGCCTTGGGTCCAAGTACGATGCCCATCAGTGACAGGCTGGCGCAAGGCATGCTGTCGTTGGAGTCTGAGCTTGTTACAGACGGCGCACCTCCTGGAAGCCAATCCGAGGGCAAAATTAAGGTATACATGACATTGAAGGGTTTGTGTGCCTACAGAGCGTGAGCTTGCTTGATGATTCAAACACCTCCAGGAAGTCCATTTGACAGTTAAGTCCAAGCGTACATCAGGATGGGCTTGTGTGCCTACAGGGCGTGAGCTTGCTTGATGATTCAAACACCTCCAGGAAGTCCATTTGACGGTTGAGTCCAGCCGTACTTCAGGATGGGCTTGTGTGCCTACAGGGCGTGAGCTTGCTTGATGATTCAAAAACCTCCAGGAAGTCCATTTGACAGTTAAGTTCAAGCGTACATCAAGATGGGCTTGTGTACCTACAGGGCGTGAGCTTGCTTGGTGATTCAAACACCTCCAGGAAGTCCATTTGACAGTTAAGTCCAAGCGTATATCAGGATGGGCTTGTGTGCCTACAGGGCATGAGCTTGCTTGATGATTCAAACACCTCCAGGAAGTCCATTTGACAGTTAAGTCTAAGCGTACATCAAGATGGGCTTGTGTGCCTACAGGGCGTGAGCTTGCTTGATGTTTCAAGCACCTCCAGAAAGTCCATTTGACAGTTGAGTCCAGCCGTGCATCAGGATGGGCTTGTGTGCCTACAGGGCGTGAGCTTGCAATGAATTGTGCGCCTCCAGGAAGTTTACCCGAGGGCAAGAAGTTCAGGTGCATAAATTTAATCATGGTTTTGTCTTTTATCCTTCTGTTATACTCTGTGCAAGCATGTGCAAGCATGTCAGAATGCATGCGACGCCTCAATCAGGGTACAGCTTATATGTTACAAAAGCAAGTGGCCTTCAGTCAAGATGGCTGACTGCTATCCTGACACCTCAATCAAGCATTCACAGGTTTGCTTTTGCAGTGTACGCATCTTGGGCCTTTATCAACTCGCTTACTCATTCACAGCACACCCTATACCTTCAGCAACTTGCTTATGCTTTCACAGCACATCCTGGGCCTTCAGCAACTTGCTTACGCAGTCACAGCACACCTTGGGCCTCTTTCAATTTGCTCGTGGAGAACAAGCTCCTGGTCATGCATTCATCCTCATGGGTATTCCATGTCTTATTTGGCGTCTCATGGGCTTCCTCCATAGCCTGGCTTTTCTAACCTCAGCCATGCAGAGCAAGCTCCTGGTCACGCATGCATCTTAATTCCATGTCTTAGGCACCTGTTTGGCGTCTTGTGCACTTACCTTATAGCCAAAGCTTTCCTTACTCAGCCATGCAGAGCAAGCTTATGATCATGCATGTATTCTCATTCCATGTCTTAAGCATTTGTTTGGCGTGTCATGCACTTACTCATAGCCTAGATCTCTTTACTCAGCCATGTAGAACAAGCTCTTGATCATGCATGTATCCTCATTCCATGCATTGAATGCATTCAGTTGATGATCCATGCAACGGATGAATCCTGTTTTGCTTTCACAGAGTGAGCTGCTGGTGGTGGCGTTCGGCAGCGCACCTGGGACGCCCAATTGGGCTGGCCTGTTGTCTAGGTTGTACAAGGCTGCACAGTCTGAGGCTGAAAGGTGGGCTGCCATGCTGTCTTGAGTGTGTGTTTAAGGCATCGTTGCTGGAGCTGTAAACAAAGTTGAAAGGAGAAGACTAGTTACAGCTGCTGTGGATATCTTGTCATGTCGTACTTGTGTTGGAATTTTGAATCCTCAACCTTGCAGGGACTTTGATGTGCTGTGTGTGGTGGACCCAGCTCGCTCCTGGTTTGGTGGCCTTGACGCTGATGGTGGCGTCCTTGCCTCTAACATCAGCAGCAGCAGCAGCAGCAGCAGCGGGAGCAATGGTTCCATCAGTGATTCCTCAAGGGTTGCAAGCGGTATGGGTGCCTGTTCCAGTGGGAGATCAGATGACTCCCAAGATGGTGCTAGCACCTTCAGCAGGAGGGGAGCAAGCTTTCAGTACTATTATGAGAGGATAAGCAGGTACACTCGGCGCTACAAACACGTGCTGATGCTGGTAAGTGTGTTGAAGAGAACGGGTAAGCAGTTTTTGCGCGAGCGCTTTGAACAAAGGGGTGGGCGGTGAAAGAAAAGAAACCAATTTCGACAGCTTTACATGTAGTGCTATTTGGAATCTGAAGTGCACCAAAATGACGCATTGAAGTCTGAGACAAAAGGTGCAGGGTGGAGGCAAGCTTTAGCCTGTGCGACACAGCTAAATGCGTCCCCCCCGCAAAAGTTGAGAGGGAATCCATTCGTTTGGTTCAGATTATTGAGAACACACACACTGCCATTCAATGAACCAATCTATCGATCAGTCGACCTTTCTGGTCACCTTCCTCTTATTCTAACTGGCATTGCTCTTTCCCAGGGTGACAGTATGGGGGCCACTGCTTCTCTTCTCTTCTCCCCTCTGGCCACATCAGTCATTGCATTTTGCCCTCAGGTATGCGTATGTGCTTCGTGTGCATCCTGTACCCAGGTGTGAGTAAGTGCCCTTGTTCGAAGCGCGCGGGCTTTTGTTCAGTGTGCACTGTCTCATGGTTTGTGTGCTTGTGTTATGGAGTGCATTTGCATGAAGGAGAGCATTAAGGGGTGTTTTCTGCAGGGGACAAGGCACACGTGGTTCCTTATGTAAGTGGGTAGATCTTGGCATTCCCACCCGAGTTAACAAAGATAGACTCCAACACGGTGAGAATGAGTAGTTGTAAGCATGTTGCACTCCCTGCACAAGTGAAGGGAATAAAGATATTGTAGGTATTGTTGCACTCCCTACACAAGTGAAGGGAAAAAAGATATTGTAGGTATTGTTGTACTCCCTCGCTGTTTGAGGGAATAGATACATGTAGGCTTGACCTTTGCTTTAAAGCGCCATGGTTTATAACACCAACAGACTCATCATGATTCCAAAATGTCTGGTGAATAAAATTATGGTGGACAAGCATCTAAATATGTCTGATGCCCATTCTGCGCCTCCCAACAAGTCATGGTAGGTCATATTCTTCCAATAAGTATTGACTCATCATCCAACCAAAATGATGCCCGCACACAGGTGGATCTGAACACAGCATGCATGCGTCCGAGCGCATCCGATGCCCAACTGGGACAGCTTCAGGACAATATCCTCGCCGCCGTCAACAAGAGCCAGGCAGCCATACACGTCCACACAGGTGCATGCCTCTCTTTTCCAAGCCGTCGCCTCTCCTTCCCAGCCCTAAAAACCTATACCCTTTGATCAATGGCCTGATTAGGGTGTCCTGCGTGCATGGAACGCACCTTGATCAATGCCACCTTTTGATCCACTCTGATCAAGCGCCTTTGAAAGGGTATTCTGCGTGCATGGAACGCACCTTAATCAATGCCACCTTGATCCACCCTGATCATAAGCCTTTGAAAGGGCGTCTCGCATGCCTACATGGAATATACTGTGCCTCCAGAAAAGTTCATTTGAGGGACTTGTGGCTAAAATGCTGCTTGGATTTATTGACTGCATGGTAAATTTTGGCGGCCCCTGAGTTTGTGCTCCAGTATGCACTTCTCAAGGGAGGACTGCCAGTTCTCTGGGCAGTGCCTAAATTGCAAGACCTCATAATATTGCTCATTGTCATCACAACCGTTTTCAATCATTCAGCTTGAGCTTGCCGAGTGCTTGCCCTGCTCGCCCCACATTTTCAGCACACGGAACTTCCTTGCAGGTTTCTGGACAAAGACAAACCTCATGTGTGATTTGTAGCTGAAGACTCGAGGCCAAAACCGTAGAATTCCAATTTGTGCTCGGCATGATTACAATGCTAAGAAGTCTGTGTATGTGCTATGGAATTCGAATTCATTTGTTGAATTGGCCGACTCAACAGATAGACTGTAGAGAGGAGGTAGACAGGCTCTTTGGCAATTTAGAACTGCATCCTGGTTGCTGAGTGAATTTCTAAGTACTCGCTCCTTGCAAGTGTTTGGCAAATCGCTCTGCAAAGGGTGTTTGCTCCTTGCAAGTGTTAAGTGAACCCCTCTGCAAAGGGTGTTTGCTCCTTGCAAGTGTTGGGCAAATTGCTTTGCACAAGTACTGGGAGGCCTAGCCTGCCGCATGGGGTTTGTTTGTGAAGGTCTCAAGGGGCATCATGTGGTGCCATGAGTTGCAGAATGGTCAAAACCTCCACTTCTCACTCTCAGACAGTTTCCTCAGCATAGATGATGCCTGTGCAGGGCTTTAAGGGCATCATGTGGTGCCATGAGCTCCAGAGTGGTCAAAACCTCCACTTCTCAGTCTCAGACAGTTTCTTCCGCATAGATGATGCCTGTGCAAGGCTTAAGAGGCATCATGTGGTGCCATGAGTTGCAGAATGATCTAGAGCCATGATCTGGATCCGTGTTCCTGTCATTGCGCAGGGACCTGGGAGCATGATTTGGAGCAGGCCAAGCTGCTACCCGAGGACAAGGTGAGGCTGCTGGTAGTTTTTTCCAACAAGATGCATCGTTTGTGTATGCTGCATCAGGATGTGACATGATATGCTAGAGCAGGTTGAGCTGTCGCCCAAGGACAAGGTGGAGCAGACCTGGTGTACCTCAATAAGATGTGCTGAGCGCATCATGCTGGAGCAAAGTTTGATATGATTTGCTGGAGCAAGCCAAGTTGCTGCCTGAGAGCAAGGCAAACCTTGATTTTGTGGTTACTTTGAAACTACCTTTGTCATGGCATTGGTCATAGGTGCCTGGCATGGGTCTGGCATTGGCATTGGTTTGAGGCGCTTGGCAAGGGTCTGGCATTGGCATTGGTCATAGGTGCCTGGCAAGGGTCTGGCATTGGCATTGGTCATAGGTGCCTGGCATGGGTCTGGCATTGGCATTGGTCATAGGTGCCTGGCATGGGTCTGGCATTGGCATTGGTCATAGGTGCCTGGCATGGGTCTGGCATTGGCATTGGTTTGAAGCGCTTGGCACTGTGGTCTGGCATTGGACTGGCATTGGTCCAAGGTGATTGGCACGGGTATTGCAGGACAGGTTTGAGGTGGCTGGCATGGGTTACATACCCATTATATATAGCCCGAGGTAACTGGCATGGGTATTGCATTACAGGTCTGAGGTGACTGGCATGGGTTACACACCCATTGCATAGGTCTGAGGTGACTGGCATTGGTCCAAGGTGATTGGCACGGGTATTACATAGGTCTGAGGTGCATGGCATTTATCTGGCATGGGCTGTAGGTGCTTGGCTTTGGTCTGGTGCGTGTCTGAGGTGCTGTAGTGAAGATGTTGTGGCCTCAGGTACTTGGGACGAGACACGACAGAGTAGAACCTTCGTGAAAGCGATTGGAACAGGCAGGCTTGTTGGGCTACAGTTAGGCAAAACTTGAAACTTCTTCCTGTGCTAAAACTGTGTGCTGTCCTTGGCATTTTGACCTTGTGCAAAATTTGTGCAGGATGCGCATGTCTGAGCCTGCACGGACACGCACGCATGCGCGCGCGCACGCGCACACACACACACACACACACACACACACACACACACACACACATTCATGCATGCATGTATGCATGCACAGGTTGCGCACAAAGTGTACAACCTAGACTCCCACAGAGTTGCCATCTACCTTGAATCTCAAGCAAAGCTTTTGCCTCTCGTCCAGGTGTGTATCAGCACTGCTCATTCAGGTCATGCACTTCAACTCTGAAGGGAGTAATCCTCCTGTTCTTGTGATTTGCAGTGACACGCTTGCTCATAACGATTTGTTCCATTTGAATATCTTGGCATGATGTCTTACAGGACCTTAAACATGGCTACATCTTGTGCTATGCTCACATCTGCTTTCAGAGTTTGTTGGTTTGTGCTTGAGCACACATTGGCAGCTAGGTCGCATGCTTCCTTGTGGCTTGCAAAGACATATGTTTTTCAGGTTACGTGTGCCTACCTTCGTATCGCCCGCCTTGATGGCGGAATTCACAGGCTTGGTGACCTGCTCTAAGAGGGCTCTGGAAATGTCCTTTCCTGAAAGGTTTCCTAAAGAGAAGAATATATCAGAGAATATATAAAATCAATGAAGAATTTGCAAAAAAGGGGGTGCTTACATCCGTGGTGATGTGCTTCCTCAAATCTTACCCCAGTGTTGCAATTTAAAAAAATAAAGTCGCATTGTCACGGTTGTCAGATAAATGGTATAGTTTGATAGTTAGATAGATGTACAAAACTAACAAAGCAGCAGAAAGGTTGCTGTACACAGCTAAAAAGCATGAACAATTTTTAAGCCAGCTACTTGGTATTCCACTCTGTAATGGGGGCTGTTCCTTGCATCATTGTTAAAAGGGGCGGAACAGGACTTTTGTTGGGAATCATGTCCACGCAGAACAGCATCTCAGCCTACCAGAAGCGATTTGCAGTGGCTCTCCCGGGATGTCCCTCAGTGGAGACGACTTGAGCGCTAGCTAACTTGGCCTCCAAGCAACAGACATGCAGAATGCAAACTGTGCAAACGCAACTGCCACTCAAATGCAAACATGACACATGGTGTCACAAAAGGTTAAATTTGATTTATAAGTGGCTGTCTTTTTATACATCCTGTGAGCAAGTGCAGGATGTATGCATACCTGTGCATGCTGGGTTACGAATGACAGACTCTAGAATGGTGTTCAAAAGGCAGCCAATGGCAGATTTTAGAATGTTATTAAAAATGTAGAGCAGGCAGATGCAAACAGGCGATGTGCCCTTCAACAGCAGCTCTCTCAAGGGTGTTTTGCTTGCGGGGTGCCTTTACTTCACCACAGTTGTAAAATACAAATAACTTTTGCTTGTGGGGTGCCTACACTTCACCACAGTTGTAACATACAAATAACCTTTGCTTGCGGGGTGCCTTTACTTCACCACAGTTGTAAAATACAAATAACTTTTGCTTGCGGGGTGCCTTTACTCCACCACAGTTGTAAAATACAAATAACTTTTGCTTGTGGGGTGCCTACACTTCACCACAGTTGTAGAATACTCATAACTTTTGCATGCAGGGTGCCTACAGTTCACCAGTTGTAAAACACTCATTACTTGCTTAAAGTCCACCTGTGTGTCCGTCTTGGAAACTCAATGCTGAAGCTACCTTCTATTGTGCAGGAAGCAATCCTTCAGAGAATAGAATACGAGCAAAATTGTTTTCCCTAATACACATATTGGGGCTGGGATGGCCAATTTTTAATGCAACAGGCACCTGTACTGTGCTTCAGCTAAAGGCTGCTTTGTAGGCAGGTACAGTTATGTAATGCAACTTTCCTGTCCTTTCCTCTCTGCTGTGCAGGAAGTGATGCTGAACAGCATGGGAATATCGGCAAAGAAGAATGTGCGCATTTCAAATGTGCTTTAAACAGCCGGTGTGTAGTTGTGATTTAGATGGTTCATTGACTGAGTATTTCACGTGAATTTTCATCTACACTTTATTGATTTAATTGACTGCTTTGTGAAGGAACTGGTGACGGTGAGCAGTGTGCTCAGGTTAGCTGCATCTTTTTTCCATCTGCCATGCATTTTCTGTACACACAGTGTTTTGCAGTGCAACACAGGCATCAGGAGGTGGCTAGGCCCAAGCCCAAAATTGCGGATAGTTGCACGGCGTTCAAGGGTCTCAAGTTACGGGTGGATTTCAGCACTCACAGAAGTGCACTGCAGGCCACCCGCTTCAATCTTGTTGGATCCCCTCGTGATAGTGATAGTTTAATGCTTCTGTTTGTGCGTTCTGAGAAAGAGCCGGGGGGGAGGTGGGTAGAAAAAGAATTTGACTCCCTTTTGCTAAAGAGGCAGAGACTGCTTTCGCCCCAACAAGTGGTCTGGCTGCGTGGACAATTTTTGTATTGGGAACCACAGCCAGCATACAATAAGGAAGCACTCGTAGGCACCGTTATCTTACGGAGCCCTGGACTAAAGGCGAGGAGGGTGTTTGCAAGGAGGAGGTCTCCAGATCGATTCCTTGTGGCTGGGCTGGAAAAAGATGCCCTCTGTCGGTGGGAGTCATTGGGAGGCTCTTTCCTTAATGCACGCGGCCGAACGGCAAGCGTAAGTATTTCCTTTCTTTTCCTTTTTAAGGAAGCACTCAACAACACAGCCTTGAGGCTGACAGTGGGTCCCACAACAGAAGCAAAAACAAAAGCCACCAAATTATTGCACGTATGTTTGGCAATTGATTGGCCATAAGTCCAGGCTTACCCTCTTGGCCACTGGCAGCCTGCCGTGTGAAACCCTCTGGTCAGCCCTGCTGATCTAGTTTGACTTGCTAATCTTGCATTAAGTGAATGGTGTCGAGAGTGTGTCTGTCACATCACAAAGGAGTTGTAAGGGATTTATAAGAAGGCCTCAAGCCCTGTATCCCCAGTTAGAAGAAGGCCTTCAGCCTTATATCCCAGCTTGTAAGCACTGGTGGTACAAACCACTTGCACTTGTCATATAATGTGACCAAGTCAATGCGTGATATCCTTGTAGGCGAGTGAAAAGGAAAGGAAAGGAAATGTTTTGGCTGCCAAGGAGGCTGCATGCGTCAAGGATGAGAGAAAAGGAAGGAGAGGGTGCATACATGTACCTGCCTACAGGATAGGATAGGATAGGGTTACATAGCTGTACCTGCCTACAGGGGGTTGACAAAAGGGAAGCATCAGTGAAACCGCATGGCTGCTAGGCTGAAGCGTACAAAAGGATATTGTGAAGGAGGCATATGGAAGAAAATAATTCATGTGTGCGCGCGCGTGTGTGTGTGCATGTGGGTGGGTGTGGAGGAGCATGATTGAAGTTGTAAAAAAGACATTAAGACCGGAGGAACTAGTGTATAAGAAGTAAGAAATGTGTGAATTTATTGGTTGTGTGCAAGTGATTAACATGCAGCACATACACCAAGAAGTTCAAACAAGAGATTTACCAGGCCCAGCTCGAGGAGGGTGAAAAAAGCTCAGATGAAAAGAGGAGAAGATACACGCACCTGCCAACCAGGGCAGCTTAGCTAAAGCAAAAGATGCCTGAAAACGAAATTAGAGGAGAAAACAGTAACTAAAAAGGCACTAAAAGGAGGGTTGGTTAGGGTTAGTAACTGATCCACCAATACCCAGTAAATGGTACTTAAAGGTGTAGTCTCCTGCTAATCATTCAAATTCAATGTTCTTACAGAGGTCTTCATGCTGCCACTGAACTTCCTGGAACGTTGCCCATGCCTTGTATTTTCACAATTTTTGATTTCTATCGAGTGTGCATGCTGCTGGCTTAACTAGACTAGGGGTGGAGATAAAGATGCCCTCTATCGGTGGGAGTCTATGGGAGGCTCTTTCCTCAATGCACACGGCCGAACGGCAAGCGTAGATCTTTCTTTTTAGTTTACATGGGGTTACATTGGTAACCTACAGCCCGAATCTCTAGCTGATCAGTTGTTGGTGGGACATTCTTAACCAGCTTTCACAGATCTTTTTTTCTAGACAGCCAGTTGATGAGGCTGTCTTACGCAGCTAGTCGTGCTGGTGTGGGGGTCAAGATTACAAAAGAGAGAGGTCTAAGCCTTCAGCCAAAAAAAGGTAGGCTGCTCAGCTTTCTCGAATAAACCAAGAAAACACAGTTATCCCTAGAACACAGACAAACTGAAGCAAGAGTACAAGACCAAGTCAGAGTGTGAGTTGGGAGTTCACAAAGTGAAACCAGAAGGGTAGCCAGGTCCTGACCAGCTGCTCAGGTCCGTGGTGTGGGGGTCAAATACTACAAAGACACCGGAGCTAAAAAGCAGCTTGAGGCCTCAAAGCAGCAGCACTGCGACCTCTATCATGCAAGAGCAATGATTGCCATCTTTCAAAGGCCTCAACTCTCCACGCCATTCTACTAGGTTTGGGCGGGTCATTTACATCCCTCACACTTAAAAGCTATCTCAAGAGCTCTTCTATTGCAAGATTTTTTATTGAAAGAAAAAGAACAACTATGTAGGCAGAGGAAACTCTCCCTACCGTAGGGACATCAATTAAGGAAAAGGAGACACATTGGCTCAGAAGAGCTGTGAGTCCTTTCCACCAAGAAGCTACAAAAAGAAGACCCTAATGGGGACCTGGAGGGTTATTGGAAGCACCCCGCTCCATAACCTGGCTGCAAGAAGTATTCTTGTTTTCAATAGCACGCCTAGTGGTAACAAGCTTGTTGGCATACATGACAGAATGGGCATGAAGTTTGCGAGCAAGTTTATTGGCGCGTTGGTGGTCAAGTCCCAGTTGTTTAAACTGGTTAAGGGTGTGCTCAGTGTAGCAGGTCCCACCAACACCCAAAAGGATGGTGTGGAGAGTCACAACTTTTGCATTAATGAGTTTGCAGAGGTCTGCATGCTGCCGCTGTGCCGCCTCCAACTGCTGTCCAGGCCTCGTGTCTTCACAGTGCTTGATTTCAATCAAGTGCACATGCCACTGGTTTACATTCAGTTGGTGGGGTTGACCTTTTCACGCCTTTGTAAAATATTGCCTGGCTTCCAAGCACTGACTCCATCCCTTTCTTGGCAAGCTGTCACATTATTAATGATCCTGAGATCAATGCTTTCCTAAACCAAGACTCGTGGATATTTTGAGATAGATGCGCTGTTTAGACGCACCTCAAGGAGAGCACTCTTAAGAGAACTTCTTAAGAGAACTTCAAAAGTTGCTTGAAACACTTTGATGTTTCGCATACGTGTCAGACTTACCTTGTTGCAAGAAGGATGCTGGAGTTACTTGAGCATCAGGTCAAATGATCTGAAGTCTTCCATTTGCTTTGCTTGTTCCTTTTGCTTTGCCAGACATGATTGAGATGCTTTGACGCTGCTTGCTGATAATGTTTCCAACTATTTGCATGGATATACCTAAATTTTCTGATATAACTTTAATTGCCTGATGCATGGTGCTGGACAATCCTAACTTGTCATGTGATTGGGTGGTTGGCCATATGTCTGTATTTTACTTGTACATTATCACGTGGCACAGCTCATGCCAGCTGTGTATTCATTCTTAGAAGCGAATCTACTCTTCTGCCCTACTTGCCCAACGTAAAGTATAGTGGCCATGGTGGGGAGTGTTGCTGCCCCTTGTTGTACATACTTGTAACACCTTGGCGCTCTTTGTCTCTGCCACGCTCCGCCTTTTAAAAGTACAAAAGGGCTGCTAAGGTTAATCGTCAGCCATCCGTAAGTGCAACCCAACCAGAATTACAAGAACTACTGACGTGATGCCAGCTTCTGCCATTATTAGAATTTGCTACAAATGTGACTGGCATACCGTATCGAAGCGATACTTGAGATACATGCGTTGTTTAGACTGACTGTTCAAAACGAAGAGCACATTATCCTGGATTGCCCATCTCAGGATTTAACAAACCTGCGTGCTCAGTTCCAGCATCTGTTTAGCTCTGCACCCCCAAGTAGTGCGTCACGCTTTAGAGACCTCAGGAACCAGGCTGATGCCCTAGGGTAGCTAAGTTTGTGTTAGCATGCCTGAAATGCTGTGACTGAGCTTCTAGTATTGTATTTTAAGATTGGACTGGTTTGATCACAGGCACGTTTTGCTTAGCTAAGCTGCCCCCACAGGCAGGTACAGCTATGTAACCCTTCCCTTCCCTTCTGCCATTCAGCAGCCTTCCAATTTTCACAAATTTGGTTGTTACACAGGGGGATGCGGGGAAACAGGGAGCACTCAGCGCCAGCCACAGCCACTCCACCTACTTCCAAGGTCCGTCACCCTAGTCAGCTCCTTCCAGGACAACTTCGAAAGGCACGTACATCCTGTGGAGTGAAGATACTGTGACACCCGGGCCAAGAACCAGCTCAAAGCTTCCAAGCAGCAGCACCATGATCTGTGTCACCATCTTTCTAGGGCCTCAGGTCAAGTCACCCTCCATATCATCCTGTTAGGTGTGGGCGGGGTTACCTATAGCCCCCGCACTTTTGAGCCTCTTAAAGAACTTGGTCATGACACTCATACAGCCGCCAAGCTCGCTCTGAAGCTTCATGCTTCTGTCCAGTACGCTTGTACTACAAGTAGGCTTGCTAGCACCAGACGCGCTCTCGAAAGACTTTTTTCAACTCTCATCAACAAGGTCAGGCACGGGTGACTGCCAGTGACCCTCCTAATCCCTATTGATTTTTTCCTTGTTCTCTTGGTGGAGGGGAAGCACAGTGCCTCTGCCCTAGGTATCCTCTTTTCCTCAATTGATGTGGGGACTGTTCTCACTGCCCACACAGTTTTCCTTTTCTTTACATTCTGTCACACAAAAAAACATACATCTACACAGCAGTCAGCAGCTCTGCCAGGATCTTTTCCTTCTCTTAAAAATCACTGTCAGGCTGAGAAAGTGACGCAGCCATAACAGAGCCTTGACATCCCATGACCAGAATGACCACTCTCGTCACAGCAGACTCTCGTCGTGACATCACAGACGTTTACATGGGTCAAGGGCCATTGGCTTTGGTTGCTTACAAGGAATGGAATAAGTCATGCAGAAAGCGGCATTCCAGTGAAGGCATAGGAAAGGGCCTGAGATGGCACATACTAAGCAGCAAGGATGCCAAGGGCTGAAAGTGCGCATTAAGGTCTGTCCAGCTGATGGCAGAGCCCAGACACAAACTAAATGCATGGCACGTGCAGTCCGGTGCACAGAGCCTTGAATTTGGTCATGTTGCTTTTGAGTTTTGTTCCACTGCATGATTAAAATGCCTTACAACTCTCAGTGCATGCTGAGGATTGAGAGGGTAAAGACCTCGTCAAAATTGATCAAGCCATAATGATATGGATGGCTCAAATCTGGCCATCACTCTACAAAAAAACTTATTGCATGCAGTACGAGTGTGTTTGCAGTACACACATGCGCCTCTCTCCTCACACCCACGTAAGTATGCCCATGAAAACACCACCAACACTCTTGGTCCGAGGCCTGCTCAAGACGCCGAACCTATCTAAGAACACCTGCGAATGAAACCTGTTCGCACGCACTCAATCTGCCAGCACTCACTGGTCACTGGTAGCAAGCACAGCTACGTAATATTCTGGTGCAGCTACGTAACACTAAGCTTTTCTTCCCTGTCCTTTTGGCCTACAATCCAGGCTTTCCTCTACAAAAACCTCCAGAAAGTGGGACCAGCTATCGCCTTCCTAAGAACATTGTCCCACATGCACAAAGCCATAAACGGCTCACAAGCGACGCTCAGGAACTTTTTGATGGGTACAGCGACCAACATTCCTGCCAGGCATCCCAGCAACACAGTAATTGCATTAATTGCTCTGATCAACCACAGGCTCTAGTTGCATGCACAATTGCCGTGCTTAAATATCACAATCCCACATTCACCCACCCTGCATCATGGCAAAACATCACTTGTTTGATTACGAGTCGTTGTTGCATGCACCAGAGCTGTGTGCATCGACATTCGCACGATCACCTGAGAACAGAGGGAAATCTTGCCACCAGGCTGTCAGGTGATGCTGCATTGGTTGAACACAGCAGCCCTGTCCATCTCCTCAGAGCTTGCTGCACGGTGCTGCCCCCCTTGCAGCGCATCATACATAAGTGCACTGTTCCACCATCAAACAAAACCTGGATGGGACCCAAACGCTGCCCCCCCGTCAATTTTCAGGAGGGGTCATCATATGGGGAAACCATAGAACTGCAGCCAGTGAGCTACGGAGGGACGCTCAGCAGGATCTCTATCATGATTAATAACATGTGCTTGGAGGGATAGCAGTATCAACAGTAAGCAATCTCTCCAAGATGTGGACCCTCAGCAGCACCCTCTCGCTCCTCTCTGGCTCCTCTTTGTAGGGCACTGCAAGCCCAGCATCCTGGCCAATCCGGTCCTTCTTCCTGCTAGAAGCATCGTCACGCGCCGACAGGGTTTTCCTTCAAGAGGTGCCACTGTGCTTGACAGGGTTTCCCTTAAAGAGGCATCACTCCGCTTTGACAGGGCGTCCCTTAAGAGGCATCGTCATGCTTTGACAGGGCAGCCAAGGCAGCTTCCCACTCCGCTGCAGGACCCTCCCACGACACGTTGCGTGCCATGCCATGCACCTGTGTGTGTGCATGTGTGTGTGTGTATGTGTGTGTATGTGTGTGTGTGTGCGCGCATGTGTGTGTGTGTGCGTGTGTGGTTGCGTGTGAGTGTGTGTGAGTGTGTGCGTGCGTGTGAGTGTGTGTGTTTGTGTGCGTATGTGTGTGTGCGTGTGCACGCTCATACACAGGGTGGAGAAATTTGTACGATACGCGGCACATGTGTATAATCTATGGGACAATCCATGCACCCTCCCCCCCAGACCCCTTCTGATGGCCCTTCCTGGACAATGAAAGTATCCATGTGTTCCTCTGCATCTGCCTGCAAACTCCTCAAACGCTGTTTGCTACATTTAGGTATGGGGCACAAGATGAGCTGCAGGAGCTCTTGCTTACACAAGCTGCCAGAAACCCAAAGCTTGCGACCACAAGATGCTCTCCAGGAATCAGCACTCTCTTGACCATCTCAGCTTGGCATCATCTGCTGCATCAGCATCCGCTTGACCATCTCAGGTCGGCATCACCTACGGCATCAACACTCTCTTGACCATCTCAGGTCGGCATCACCTACGGCATCAACACCCTCTTGACCATCTCAGGGCGGCATTAAGTGTTGGATGCCTGGAGTGCTTCTGCTCCTCTTCTGCCACACACTGACACTGGCTTTGCAGGCGTTCACATGGGCCCCTACCTCTCCTGCAGTTGCACACCAAGGGTGCTGAACCTGCACGCCTGCATGGCCCATGAACCTGCCATACATGGCAATGGCAGCATGTGGCACTGTCGCAAGGGACGCCACACCCATGCTGAACCTGCACGCCTGCATGGCCCATGAAGCTGCCATACATGGCAATGGCAGCATGTGGCACTGTCACAAGGGACGCCACACCCATGCTGAACCTGCACGCCTGCATGGCCCATGAAGCTGCCATACATGGCAATGGCAGCATGTGGCACTGTCACAAGGGACGCCACACCCATGCTGAACCTGCATGCCTGCATGGCCCATGAAGCTGCCATACATGGCAATGGCAGCATGTGGGACTGTCACAAGGGACGCCACACCCATGCTGAACCTGCACGCCTGCATGGCCCATGAAGCTGCTGTACGTGGCAATGGCAGCATGTGGCACTGTCACAAGGGACGCCACACCCACACCCACACCCACACCCACACGCACAGCAGCCCAATCAACACTGCCATCCCACCCTCACCTGCATGGTCCGGTAGGTTGGGCTGCCATACATGGCAATGGCAGCATGCAGCGCTGCCACGAGGGACGCCACACCCGCACGCACAGCATGCGGGTCGTTGGCGGGGCCCAGCCTGTCCATCAAGATCCCCAGATCACCACCACCAGGCAGATCACCATGCGGTTCACTGAGGTTCCCGTCTCCATCGAGGCCACCAGCCGGGTCTGGCCCACGGCTGACGAGCCCTTTGCGGAGGACTTGGGCTTGTTTGCGGGGGTGCTGGAGAGTTGGGCGAGGGGGCGTTGGTATGGCGCCACGTGAGGCTGGCCAAGGATCAGCTATGGCTGGGTGTCCTTCGAGTGAGGATGGAGGTGGGTCTGGCTGTTGTTTGAGCGGCCATGGACCAGTGATGGCTGGGCTGTGTTGAAGCGTTGGTAGAGAGAGGCTAGGGTGGTGCTGTACTGGCCATTGATCAGCGACGGGTGCGTGTTGTTGGTGTGGCTGTTGTTGCTGTGGATCTTGATGTGGGTCATGATGACAATGCAGGTCACCAAGCGGGAGCTGGTGCTGTGGCGATTGAGGGGGATGCCGGCCAGGAAGCTGTGCAGAGGCAGCTCCATGAGAGGGTTGCTGCGGGGTGGTAAAGGGGGTTGGAGGTTGGCCCCCCTCTTGCTGCTGCTGCTGTGGCTGCGGTTGCACGATGTCTCGCAGCCCTCCCACAGGCGTGACCAGCGGGGGAGTGCCATAGCGCAGCGCACACAGCGCAACAAGGCCACACGGCTCGAATCTGCGCACATGTCCACGGGTACACATGCCTCCCTCATACCTCTTTCTCAGGAATGACGGAACAAAGCCACGTGGCTTCAAGGCTGTGTATGAGCCCTTGCTTGCTGGCACTCTCTGAAGGTGCTGGATTTGCTTGTGTCTTTGCTGCCAGCACTTGCTTGCTAGCACGCTCTTGGGGTGCTGGATTTGCTTGTGTCTTTGCTTGCTGCAAGCACTTGCTCAAGGTGCAGGGTTTGCGCCCATGGTGTCCAGTGCTTGCAAGCAACTGCCAAAGGTCCAGGGTTTGTGCTCTTATTTGCAAAGCTAGCAGTCAGGCGCACCGACTAAGGACATTTCCCATCCATATACCTGACGCAAGGCCTTTTGCCACCCAGCAATGTGTAAACCTGTCTCTGCTTGAAAACAACGTGAGTGGAAATCCTGCACTTGCTGATAGGCAGCTCGCATGAAGGAAAGGCCTGAGGTCCCCACTATTTGTATGCCACATCACTGGCTGGGGCATGAGGCTGGCTGCCAGTCTTGAAGCAACTCGAAGCAAGGCCTTTTGTTTTGATTATCTCAGAACCCTATCATCGAGTGGGGCATGAGGCTGACAGTCAGACATTTTTGAAGCCTGCGGCTTTGGCCTAACGCTGTCTACGGCCTCCTTTTCTCAGCTGGGAAAGGGAGCGCATCATCGCTAAAATGTTGTGCCCCATTCCTCCCAGTTTTTGTCTCCGTTGTTTTGGATGTTGAGGTGGGACCCTGCAGTGGCAGCAGCCACTCTTCATCCTTCAGCATTGATCCACATTTGTCCGATTCCCTGCAGCACAAGCATGTGCCTCACATACAGCGGCAGTACGGGCGGGATCCTGCAGTGCCTGGCTCCGGGAGCCCTCTTTCCTTCCATGCAGATCCTTCTCTCCTTGCCTGCTTTTCCCTCCATACCTGGAAGGAACCAGCAGGTAGTCAGCAGCTGCCATGAGCAGGTGCGCAAGGGGCTCGTTGAAGCTGGGGTACCCCACGCATGCACCAGGCCATGCCTTGTGCAGCAACGCCAGGCTGTGCTCCATCCAGGGTTCTCCCGTGCCTGAGGGAACACAAATACAAAGCATGGCAGGCAACATTGGTGTGTGTGTATGTGTGTGTGTGTGTGCGCGCGCTCTACCCAGTGCGTTCAATGTGGGGAGGCAGACACCAAGGGACGCCCAGTACAGCAGCGCCAGGCTGTGCTCCATCCAGGGCTCTCTTTTGCCTGAGGGAACACAAATACAGTGCATGGCAGGCAGCATTGGTGTGTGTGCTCTAGCCAGAG
Organism: Dunaliella primolecta; assembly: GCA_914767535.2. NCBI lineage: Eukaryota > Viridiplantae > Chlorophyta > Chlorophyceae > Chlamydomonadales > Dunaliellaceae > Dunaliella > Dunaliella primolecta. The sequence goes on from OU611764.1 coordinate 4,630,101, forward strand.
GGGAGACAGACACCAGGCCATGCATCCTACAGGAGCGCCAAGCTGTGCTCCATCCAGGGCTCTCATATGTGCCTGAGGGAAAAAAGCATGGCAGGCAACAACGACATGTGCTTGCTCAGGGACTGATTGACAGGGTAGGGGGCAGTGCACAAAAGGTGTGGAGGCAGGCACCTGAGCAATACCTTGTGCAGCAGCAGCAGCAGCAGCAGCAGCAGCAGCAGCAGCAGCAAGTACTAGAGCTGCTTCAAACCATTTGCAATGCACAAAAGGTGTGTAGGCAGGCACCTGAGCTATACCTTGTGCAGCAGCAGCAGCAGCAGCAGCAGCAGCAGCAGCAAGCACAAGAGCTGCTTCTAATCATTTGCAGTGCCCCAGCACAGGACTGCTTACATTTTCAGTGCCCTACGCTTTGCAGATACAGTTATGAGACTTGCGGCCTGGCATCAAGGCCAGCGATTCTACTTACCTATGCCATTAACTAACATACATCCTGCAACACAGCTGATAAGTGTGGCACCCATTCACAGAACCAGCCAACTCAGCCTACATGCAGCTGCACGTAGCGCAACTAGGGTTGGCCCATTCCTTACATACATATGCTGTATATTCCAGTGCTGTGGCAAAGGACTTGTGTGTTTTCAGTTTGTTATGTTGTGCAACACATGCTGTATGTTCCAGTGTTGTGGCAAAGGAACTGTGTCTTTTAGGGCACATTACACGCATGTTATGAAATCAACCAACATTGGGCATCACAGAAGGCCTTTCTCACCTAGCAGCACGGCCTGAAGGCGCGAGGGGGGTGCAGGCTCGGGGGGGTCAGGAGGCTGCTCCGATGCAGCTGCCCGCTCGACTGTGGGCGGGGAGGTTGAGGGGGACGAAGACACTGGAGCCTGTTTGTCTGCTGCTTCCTTCCTGGTTGGCCGCGTGGGTGCTGGCAGGATGGCAGACGGAGAGGAGAGTACAGCATTGGCTGCTGGAGCGTGCTGGTCCATGGTTGGCTGCTCAGATGCTGGCGGGGTGGCAGACGGAGAGGAGAGCAGTGCAGGGGGCTCAAGCCCGGGGGCAGGGGAAGCAGAGGAGGATACAGCAGCAGCAGTGGCAGGCGACCGCGTCCCTGGTGGCTGGGCCTCACCAGCAGCAGGAGCTGGAGGTGGCCCAGCACCAGCATCAGCATCAGCTGCGGCAGGTGGCCACGTGCCTGGCGGCTGAGATGCAAAGGCTACAGGCGCACTCTGTGGTTGCTGCACAGTGATTTGCTGCACGGTGCTCTGGGGCCCGTGGGCTGCGCGCCGCTTCCTGATCACGAGCCGCGCCCACCCGTGCTGATGGTGCTGCTGCTGGGCTGCCGCCGGTGGCCCATCTTCTTGCCGATGTGAGTGATGCTGCTGCTGCTGCTGCCGCTGCAGATGGGCTGCCGCCATCAGCCTGCCTTCTTTCCAGTGTGAGTGGTGCTGCACCTGCTGCTCTTGCTGCTGCTGCTGCTGCTGCTGCTGCTGCTGGTGATGGTCATGCTGAGCTGTACTTTTTAGCCTCTGTTCCTGTCGCAAGTGCGGCTCCTGCAGCTGCTGCTGCTCTGAGAAATGTGAGGGGGAGCCGGCGTGGATGGAATGGTGGTGACGGTCCCCCTCATAACTGTTGTGTGATGAGGGGGCCTGCAGCTGCAGGGATTGGTGCTCATGCTTGCGGTCGTACGTTTGAAAGTTACGTTGGTGCTCATTTGGATGGTGGTGCGTTTGGAGGTAGTGTTGGTGTCGGTGCGCGTGCGCATGCTGCTCCATGACCCTGGGCTGTCTGCTCCAAGCGAGGGGTGCACCAGTGTCTGTGCTCAAGGGGCTGCTGCTTTCGAAGATGCTGCGCGCATGAGACCGGTCGCTGCTGCTGCTGCTGCTGCTGCTGCTGCTGGTGTGCTCACGCTCTGGCTGCTGTTGTGCATGGCCTGCCACACGCGTTGGCGGCCACTGCAGTGGTTGCGCAGCAGGTACGGCTGGCGTGACCGGCTGCTGCAGATTGCTGTTGCTGCTGCTGCTGCTGCCCAGGTTGTTGCTGCCCAAGCTGCTCATGGCAGAGGGGCCCAGCACTTGAGGCAGCGCTGCAAGCAAGATGTCCACCCCCTTCTGCTCATCCAGCCGACCCACAAAGCCAAACAGAGGGGTGGAGGGGCACACGCGCAGACCTAGCCGCCCCTGCATGTGAACAACCGATGGTGCATATAGGATGTCTTCTCCCTTGTTCTTTTGAGTCAACCCACAAAGCCATACAGCTGGCTGGAGGGGCACACGCGCAGACCAAGCCGCCCCTGCATGTGCACAACCAATGGTGCATATAGGATGTCAGCCCCTTTTTAATACAACCCACAAAGTCACACAGCCTTCCATCCAGGGATGGAAGGGCACATGCAAAGACCTAGCTGCCCCTGCATGTGTACAATTGATGACATGGTGGGTAGGATGCCAACCCCCTTTTCCTCATACAATCAACCCACAAAGCCAATCAGTTGGGAGGAGGGGCATACGCAGAGGCCCACCTGCGCTTGTGCAACTAACAACATTAAAATATGTTAATAATAATCATGTACATATACGTTAATATGTTGTACAAACATGGAGGGCAGCGCACAACCTTTTGCTGGAGCAGCGCAGTCGTATTTGCAGGAGGAAAGCTGGGCAGTAGCGCGTGCAAAAATGCATGGTAGTGCAAGCAGATTCCCTTTTCGTGGGCTGGCCAAAGGAGGATCACACAAACCACCCCATGAGTAACCCGAGCGGGTCCAAATGCCACACCCACGCCCACCCACACCCACAAACACAAACACGCGTTTTTCTCCTCATCAATATGCAGGCACCGCAGGGCCAATGCATTCACTCTTGTGTTAAACTCACGATCAGTGTGATCAAGAGGCAGACACAATCACACAGCATCAGTGCCCTACAACCCACGCAACCATGCGACAAGGTGAGGAGGCGAGGGTTGCTTCTGATGATCAAAGCTCACCACATGCCGATCCAGCGCCCATGCCAACGCACCAGTGCATCTAAACACGCAAGCGTGCTGCGTTTCAACGCGCAAGTGTGCATATATGCGTGCGGCCGTGCATGTGCGTGTGTGCGTGTGTGTGCAACCTGAAGTCAGTTTACCTGCAGCAGCGCCTTGGCCTGCGCCTTTTTGTAGCCAACATTGGCAGCGGAGTAGCGCAGCGCACGGGGCAGCAGAGCATCACTCCAAGGGCACCACACTGATGTGTCAATGCCTGCGCACATTCCAAAGGATGGGCGAAGGATTCAATGTCAATGCATGTGTCGTAGCAAAGGTGGGGCAGCAGATCGTCCGAGGGCAAACACAGAAGTTTCAATGCCTGCGTACGTTCCAAACGCCACATAGATGTGGCAGTGCCTGCGCACATACCAGACGCAACATAGATCGCGCCAATGCCTGCGCACAAACCAAAGGATGCAGGACTGTTGGAGAAGCGATCAGTTGTGTTGGTCATGAAGCTTCACAAGTTAATTAAGGGCAGCATTTGCTCACGTGGTGCAAGTGCGTGCTCGTGGCTTGGTACCTGGGTGCCAAGCTTGCTGTCAGCTGTCAGTCATTTGGACTGGAGACAGTTTTTTTCTGCGATGTCTGTGCCTGCGTGCAGTGGCGCGCCTGTTTGCTGATGCGTGTCCCGAGTGCAAGAGAGTGACAGTGCTGTGTGTGGATTCAGGATGCGCGCGCAGACCTTGTTACTGTGCCATCGAGTGCCTATGCATCAGCCATGTTACTGTGCTAGGTGTGAGATGTGCGGGCAAGAGAGTGGGACATGCGTATGGGCATGTATAACTGGCTCAGGCTGAAGTACCTGCCATTGCTTTAGAAACGCATAAGGGAGGTGCTCAGGGTCGGGAGGTCAGGCTGACAAAAAAATGGTTATTGCCACGCATGCACATGCACATGGGGTTGCACGACTCCTTCATCTTGCCTGTCACTTCTTTACAGGCATCCATGCGCATGTGCACAATCGAGGGCGCAAGGATTCCAGGCATGCGCAGCATGGGGAGAGGCTCCATCGATGGGGCCCATCTGCCCTTTAACACACATACACACATGCAAACGTTCAAACTGGGTGCGCACCATTGAGGATGCCCACCACGCCACGCTCGCGCAGGGCAGCAAGTGCGCGCGAGACATGGGGCCCACTGGCTATACCGGTGGCAGGGCTAGCAGTGTTGCTGTTGTCAGCATGCTCACGCTGTTTGGAGGGCTCAGGGTTCTTGGTTGCAGGGCTAGTGGTGTTGCTGTTGGTGGTGTTTTCACGCTCTTTGTAGGACTGCTGCAGCCGTGGCTGATCTCGAGGGGAGTGTGGGTTTGGTGGCAACTGGGAAGCTTGCTGCTGCTGTTGCTTCTGCTGCTGCTGTTTCTGCTGCTGTGCTACGGGCAAGTGCGCATGACTTGACTTTTCCCTGGATGTTTCATGAGGGAGAAGAGGCTCGCACTGCTGCTGTGCTTGGGGTGAGCCTGCATGAGGCTGCTCTGCATCCGACGGTGAGCATGGGGGGAGTGATGGCGGGGGCTGGGCGGTCTGTGAACACTGGCTTGGCGTCAGCAGCGGAGGTACATGTGATGGGGGATGGTGAAGTGGGGGGTTCCGAGGCAACGAGTGCTGCTGCAATAGGGGCTCAAGTAGTTGCGAAGAGGGGGGTGGCTGCAAGGAGTGCTCCAGGGAGTGCATGGATCTGAGCGGCTGCTGGGGAAGACTTGAATGTTGTGCATAGTGTGGGTGGGGAGTCTCGCCAAACAGAGGTTTGTTCCCATGCAGGAGATGTGGGTGTGAGAGCGTGCTGGGATTCTGAGCAGTTTGCTGCTGCTGCTGCGTCGGCAACGCATGTGTGTGTCCTCTGCTTTGCGGCTGGGGCTGAGGGGGTTGTTTTAGGTTCAGTGGTGACATGGTGTGTTGGTCCGAGTGTCGGTGCGACTGCGGGTGTGGGAGAGATGGCTGAGGGTGCGGGAGGGATGGTCGGTGGGTAACGCTAGGATGCTGTTGCTTTTGTTGTTGGTGTTGGTGGTCTTGTGCCACTCTGAGCAGATGCAACTGTGGATTTGAGAGCTGCGGCTGCGGTGGTGTCGGTGGCTGGAGTGGGCTCGGCGTGCGCTGGGCCGTGCGTGAGGGTTGTGCGTTTGGGTGAGGGGGGCGCGCATGCAGGAGTGTCTGATGGCTGAGGGTGTGGTGGTGATCATGGTGGTGGTGCTGGTAGGGGAAGCTACTATCTCGCTGCTGCTGCTGCTGCTGCTGCTGCTGCTGCTGCTGCTGCTGCTGCTGCTGCTGTTGAGAATCGGCAGCCCACTGCTGGTGCTGGTTACTCAGGAGGGGATCATGGTGCTGCTGCGCATGTTCCTCCATGCGCATGCCCCCTTGCATCTCCATGCTCACTATTTCCGCGCTCCGCCCTCGCTTCCCCTGATGCTCCACCCTCCGTGCACCCCCCACCCGCACCTGCAGGCTCGCCACACGACCACGGCCTTCCCACCCTTGCAGCTGCCTCTGCTTCTGCCTCTCATCCACTTGGTCCTGTGCATCCTGCTTCGGCTCCACAGCCTGCTGTTGCTGCTCTCGCTCAGAGCCCCTCCAACCCTGCCCTTCCGCGCGCTGCTGCAGCTCTGCCAGCTCATGCCCTCTCCAACCCTGCTCTCCTGCACGCTGCTCTTCTGCTCGCTGCTCTCTCCTTTGCTGCTTTCCCACTTGCCGCTCTCTCCAACCCTGCCCTCCTGCATACTCTGCTAGCTCATGCCTCCTCCAACCCTGCTCTCCCGCTCCCTGCTCTCCTGCTCGTTGCTCTCTCCCTCCCTGCTCTCTTGCTCGCTGCTGCAGCCCTGTAACATAGACCTGCCCCTGCTCATGCCCCCCTAACCATTGTTGCACTTCCTGCTGGCCCTGCAAGAGCCTCTGCTCTTGATCCCATTGCTGTTTATGCGTTCCCTGCTGCCCCTGTGAACGCCTCTGCACGTGCTCCCATTGCTGTGGTCGCGCTCCTTGCTGCCCCTGCTCATGCTCTCCTATCCATTGCTGTGCTTTTTGTTGCCGCAACCTTTGCACATGCTCTTGCCCCTGTTCTTGCCTCCCCCCCCTTAGCTCTTGCGCTTCCTGCTGCAGCACTGCCACATGCTCCTGCCCCTGTTCTTGCCTTCCCTCCCCCAGCTCTTGTGCCTGCTGCTGCAGCTCTGCCGCATGCGTGGGGCTCACTGTTATGATCAAGTCGCTGCACAGTAGAGCTGCCTGCAGCCAACTGATGCGCGCACTGTCTGGCAAGACATTCCTGAGCTCCTCTGTGCGCGATGCCAGATCAGATCTGTGGTGGCCGGATGTGTGAGGGGGCCCACCCGACCCATGATGATGGACGGAGCGTGCACAAGGGGGCGCGCTCGGAGGCGAGTGGGGAGCAGGTGCGCAGACCTGGGCAGCGGGAGTGTCATCCTCTGTGCTTTGCGCCAGAAGGTGGCTGTCCGTGCCTTGCGGAGGACCATCCTGTGGGCTGTCTGCGGCTGAGCCGGCTGTTGTATGGGACTCGGCAGTGAGGAGGTCGTCCAAGCGGGGGGCAGGCAGCCCCAGGCGGCGGAAGCTGCTGGCAGGAAACAGGCCCTACATGCACACACACGTGTGTGAGTGTGTGCGTGTATGTGTGCGTGTGTGCACTGGTGCGTGCAATTGTACATTGGCGGCAGGGAATAGCCCTGGGTGGCAAAAGCTGGCGGCAGGCTGCTGGCAGGCAGCAGGCACTGCATGCACAGCGAGGTCATTTACACACTGGTGCGTCCCTGCGCTTGTGTGTGTGTGCGTGTGTGTGTGTGTGTGCATATGTTCGTGTGTGTGTATGTGTCTATTTGTGCGCGCATGTGTTTGCGTGTGTATGTGTGTGCGCGCGCATGTTTGCATGTGTATGTGTATGTGTGTTTGTGTGTGTGTGTGTGTGTGTGTGTGCGTGTGTGTGTGTGTGCGCGCGCGCGCATGTGTTTGCGTGTGTGTGTGTGTGTGTGTGTGTGTGTGTGTGCGCGCGCATGTGTTTGCGCGCATGTGTTTGTGTGTGTGTGTGTGTTTGCGTGTGTGTTTCCATGTGTTTCCGTGTGTGTATGTGTGTGTGTGCTTACATACATGTGTGTGACTAAGGCTCAGAGACCCACACCCTGAGCTTGAAGCCACAGAATCCCTGCCTCCAGCCACATCTGTTTGCCTTTCCTAGATCAACCCAGCAGCTCCAGCAGCATAAACATGCAATAGGATGCACCTAAGGAGCTGCTCTTCACAAAACACAGGAGCACGCTATGGCATAATTATGCTCTTCACAAAAAAGGTGGCACATGGTGGCATGCATAAAAAGCGCTCTTCACACAACAGAAGCACATTTGGGCAGGCATTGAAAGTGCTCTTCACGAAAAAGGCGGCACATGATGATGGCATGCACCAAAAGTGCCCTCTACAAAAGATGGGGGCACATAATGACATGCATCAAAAGCGCTCTTCAAAGACAGGGGCACATGGTGGCATGCAGCTAAAGTGGTCTTCACAAAAGACAGGGGCACATGATGGCATACGTGAAAAGTGAATTGGTAAACTCCAAAGATCCATGTGGCACGAGGGTGATGTACAATGCTTGAGAATGGCATGCATGCACACGCTCACACCTGGTATGCAAAGTTGTGTATGGCACACACAAAGTGGGTGCGGCTTTGCAGCTGTGTGCCTAAGTATGTCTGGAAGGCAGCCAAGGAGTCTGGGTGCCCTTCCAAGGGGCCTGGAAACCTTGCATGTGGGGAATGTGTCTGAGGGCGTGCTGCATTTTGGGACGCAGTAGTGTTCCTGCCCTGGTGCTGCTGCTGAGTGTGCGCGTGGTGTTGCAAATCTGACTGCTGCGAGTGCTGCAAGGAGGTGTGCTGCTGGGCTTGCTGGGTTTGTTCTGTGTGGCCCCTGATCCCGCTACTAGAGGCGCTGCTCTGGCGCCGTCGACGTCGCTGCCTTGGTTGATGTAGCGGCGGCGGCTGCTGCTGCTGCTGCTGCTGGGGCTGCAAATGTGTGTCCACAGAAGGCTCCTGCTGCTGCTGTCCCTGCTGCTGTAAGTCCTGGGGTTGCTGCTGCCGCTGCTGCTGCTGTGCCATCTCTGCATACGTCTTCAGCCACAAGGGGAGCAGCCCTGTCGGCCAATCGTTGCCCACAAAAATTATAGGATCACGCTCGCTGAAGCCGCGATGCTGACTGCTGCTACCAGGCAGAGTGCTTTCCTCTCCTTGTGATCGGGAGCCAAAGCCACTCAATGAGGGAGAAACGCTCTCTTGTAAGTTGTCGTGCGAATGCTGCCCTTGAGAGCTAGCATGCACTTGTGGCCCATTTGTGGTGTGTCCTGGTGCTTGCCATTGGTGCTGGTGCTGGTGCTGCTGCAGTTGGAGCAGCAGGTCGTGCTGCAGCCCCAGCTGCATGAGCACCTGCTGCTGCAGCTTCTCCTGCGAAGGCAGCACCCCCTGCTGTTGCTGCTGCTGCTGCTGCTGCTGCTCTGAGCCCTGCTGCTGCTCTGAGCTCTGCTGCTGCAGCGTGTGACTCCGCTGCTGCTGCGCCAGCAACCTGGCCTGTCGCCGCCAACGGATGCGCTGGCGCTCAGGTCCCATGCCCCGCTGGTGCTGCTGCTGCTGCTGCTCTGTGCCCTGCTGCAACTGCCTGTGCTGTTCCTGCTGCTGGTGCTGCTGTTCCTGCTCCTGCTGCTGTTCCTGCTGCTGCTGCTGCTGCTGCAGCCTGCCTAGCAGCGCAACAAGGGCTGCTTCAGGCCCCCTAGCCTCTCTTCCAGAGTGCACTGGCTTCAGGCCCAGCGTGGTAGGCCTTGCCAGCCCATGGCGAATGGCCCATGCCCAGGGGTGTGAGAGGGAGCCCGCGTTGGGGGCACGCGCCCACAGCAGCACAGGTGCGGAGATGGCTGCCTGACACAGCACGTTGTTGCGTGCCTGCAGTCGTGCAAGCAAGTGTGTGTGTGTGTGTGTGTGTGTGTGTGCGCGTGTGTGTGCGTGTGTATGTTTGTGTGTGTGATATGACAATGCTGCTGCTGCTGCTGCTGCTGCTGCTGCTGATGATGATGATGATGATGATGATGATGCAGGGGACTGGGTGAGAAAACCTGCGCTGCTGCCATCCATACTCCTCCTCACGTGTCCACATTCTGCCTAGCCACATCCATGAGTTGCTCAGCGCTTGTTAGGCCGACCACCTCAAGCCCACAGCTTGGGACATGCTCGCCTGTCTCAATGAAGGTGAGCTCACCAAGAGGCTCATCTGCAGGCCTTGCGCAGCGCACGCTCCCTGTGCCTGAGCTTGACCCTCTGAGTGGCCTGTGTCTAGCTTACAACCAGGCAGAAGGCTTTGCACGCACAGGCCTCCTGCGCCTGCGCCATGCCTTGCCTGTGCCCTGTTCCGCATGTACACCATATGCAGGGTGGCCAAGCACACAACCAGATGTATGTATGATGCATTTCCTGACTCAAGTACACATGGAGCTTGCAAACACGGGTCACGGTGCTCTTGGCCTATCCATTGCCAGGCGATGCGTACACAAATCACCTGTGCCTGCGCCCAGCCTCATTTGCAAACTGTATCACGCAGACACCATTTTCAGGGTGGCCAAGCACACAGCCGAAAGAGGCAGCGCACGCACAAAAGACCTGGCTGCCCCTTTTGCTGTGTGCTTGGCCACATATGCACAGATTACATTCTTCATGCACAGAAGACCTGGCTGCCCCCCTCATGCACAGATCCAAAACTGTGTGGATACCCTGCGCACAACCCTTTCTGAGTCGGATTAGTAAGCACCCTGTCAACGCTACACCACATGCTCTATACTCACACCTTGGCATTGGATTGAGCCCCTATCCCGCAGACCGTGACTCCTCACCTGCTGGTCCACGTCGCTAACACCATGGCTGTAAGTGTACACGCCGGTGCTGGGGTCAGCATTGGGAGGGCCAACCCGAAACAGTGGGTGATCCACAAACACCCGGTCCACCCCATCTCCCTCCGCAGGGCTAAGGAAGAGCCGCACAAAGCCACTGCTGCTGCTGCTGCTGCTGCTGCTGCTGCTGCTGAGATGGCTGCTACCAAAGGTGCTGCCACTTGCACCATCATCCCCATCAGACCCCTGAGCTTGCGAAAGAATTGCTGCTGCTTCTCCTTCTGCTGCTGCTGCTGCTGCTGCTGCAGGGGGTGATGCTGCTCCCAGCTGCTGACCTCCCCCCGAAGCACCATGCGTTGGGGTGTAGTGTGCATGGGATGGAGAGGCAGCAGGCAGAAGCAGAGAAGGGCTAGCCACACGCAGCTCCTCAGCAGCACTGTAGCTGCTGTTGTGGATGGGCACGCGTAAGCCGGAATCAAAGGCATCGTGGTACTCTGCGTAACGCGGGCTGACAGTCATCACACGGTGGCCTCTGCGAGACAGGGGTACAAGCTTGTGTGGTCACACATGAAATAAACATGGTGGCTTCTGCGATGTGGGCAACAGGATTGAGGGGGTAATGGAGCCGTTGGGCGAGAAATGGGGAGGGGGCTGGAGCAGGGGAAAAAAGCACAAGCAGGGTGCACAGTCTTCACCTTCATATGTGCATGAAGTGTTAGCAGCCGCAAACCTGATTTAGCTAATGAGATGGGCCTTGGGACAGGACATGCTGAAGCACATTTTCGTTCAATTGGCTTGCACTGAGCAAGTTGGGGGTTTAGAACACTCGGGGCTGCATTGTTGATTCGGTGCATGTGATGTGGCACATTCGATGGACCTGTTTGGCACACACATATCCGAGCAGGCAGTCGCTACAATGCAATGCTTTTAGAGTCTGGGATCCTAGTGCATTGTTATGAGCACAACCCCTCGCTTGCACAAGAAAATGAACGCTGACTGTGCAAGCGAACTTTTGCTGAGCTTCTTTGAAAGCAAGAAGACAATCATTGCAGCAGAAGCAAGCTATTGCGATTCTGGAAGATGCAAGCATTGTATGCGCACAAGCTAGATATTTGCAAGCGTGTAACTGCAGTGCTGCTGCTGCGGGAAGCTACGGCATCCCATTGGCTAGGATCAGAAGCAAAACAGGTGCCAGGTGGATCTCACCTGTCAGCCAGGGAGCGCGGCAAGGCCTGCAACACATCCCCCAGGCCCCCAGTCTTGGAGTGAGGAGCACACTCAGTTGTAACAAATACAATCTGGAGGGAGCCACCAGCTGCATGGAGCCGTGTCAGCAAGCCTGGAAACCCAGCCCTCCTCGTCTTCAGGCGCTGCTGGCGGTCCACTAGGGAGCAGCTGCGCTGCTTCCATACAAACTGGAGGCTGCTCCCCATCTAGCATCCTCTGTGCATTCACGTATTAACTCACGCGCATTTTGATAGATTTATGTGAGAAAAAGGGAACCAGAGAGACTCGTTTCCTTGTCGTCTATACACTCTCTACTCTACAGGCACTCTACCCTCTGAATACAGCTATAACTGATAAAATTTAATTGGATGAAGTGTTCAGTCGTATGTACTCGTCAGTGCCAACTCCACTCAGTTTAATGGCAACTTATCTCACAGGCCTCTACTAACCCTGCAGAAGTGCCAAGTTCACTCAGTTGGATGAGCAAAGTTATAAGAAAGTAGTGGAGCACGGCATGGGTGCCCACAGCCTGTCCCAGGACCCATCTCCTGCTGAGCTTTGGCTCCATACCTACAGCGCAAGCACCTACAGGCCATGGTTTGCCCTGTATGGCCGCTTCTTGGGCAAAAAAAGGAGCGAGGTAAATTTTGAGATGGCAAAGGTGTGCTCGTGTGTGTGTGTGTGTGTGTGCGTGTGTGTGTGTGTGTGTGTGTGTGTGTGTGTGTGTGTGTGTGTGTGTGTGTGTTGTGTTGCTTGTATCTAAATTTTTGCCAGGAACCAAGTACCCGTTTGCTACAATGTCTCAGAAAAAGTCGGTAGTTGCCATCTTCTTTAAGCTCGAGTCCTGCAATAGCGTGGGCAGTATTAGCACGAGCCACGCTCTCTCTCAAGTGATGACTCTGTTTTCTTGGGCTCCTTTCTTGCACAGCCTATTCACTCCCTTTCCCTTCTGTTGCAGTCCCTTGTCTGTAGCTTACAATTAATCTGTACATCCACGTGAATGAACCCCAAGCCTGCTATCACTCGTTCAGCTCACTCTTGAAGCGACCACATTTCTCCAAACTGCATAGGACAAGGGTGTGGAGGTCGTGCCTGTGCAGCTCCTAACTACCTCCCTACCTACCCTGCTGTTGCCTTTTCCAGTACATTTTTGAAGCCATTGCAAACCCTTGACCTTTCTGGACCTGCTGGCATAGGGCGAAGAGGTGGAGCTTGCGCCTGTGCAGCACCTACCTGATGAGCTGCAGACCTTAGTGCTGGAGAGACTGCCCACGTATGCCTTGGGCATGGTGGCATGCGTGTGCAAGAGCTTCAGGGACCTAGTGGAGGTGAGGCCAGGCATGTCTAAACACTAGAATTGGAAGCTATTGAATGTGCTTCTGCTTGACGCTGCTTGCTCACGCGCGAATGCACAAGGATCCATCCACCAACCCACCCGTCCCCAAAAGCTACCTACCCACAGACACGGGCCCCCCCCCACCCCCCCATACACGTACACACATTCTTGTACATGCAAGCATGGAGCTTCGACATTGAAACAGTAATGTCCACACGAGCATATCATTAGGGTATTGAAATGTGGATCTTTGATATTGTTGCGGAGACTCTGATTTGGGTTGTTCATGCAGACCCGCTTTCAAGGGCTGCAATGCCAGTATCAACAGGATTTACTGTACAGAGATATACTCATCGCGCACCCCCCAAAACAAGTCCCGACCACGCATCAGCCACGCACCCCTGCAATAATTGTTATACACAAAATGCATCAACCATGCAAGGGCCTTTGCCCATTTTGTCCCCCAGCACAAAAAGGACATCGTTCAAAGCTTGAAACTCTGCGGTCTGGTGAACACCAAAACAAGATTAGGTCAGGTCAAGGCATCCCCTGACTGAGCACTTCACTCTGGGCAGGAATGTTAGTGCTCACTTGCTCCCTTGCTATTCCACTCCCATTCTTTCCCCTGGCGTTATCCCCCTTCCAACTATGTACTCATTTGTCTTCATTGCTGCATTGGGGACCCTGCTGCTCACTTCCCCACTGCTGCCACTGCTTTTCGCTCCTGTTACCACTGCTGATTCCGTGTCTATATTTGTTGCATGCTAGAAGAAATTTTCTTGAGGGGGTTAACTGGCCTATTTGTCAAACGCGCTCCTTCTCGTGTTTCTTTTTCAAGACTAGCTATACCAACCATTATCTTCCATAAAAGTGTTTCGTTCACCTTTAAAATGATGAAAATTGGAGGATCAAATCACTCTCCTGGCCACAGATCACCAAAAAACGGCCCACAGCTCCATCCTGCGACCAAACTTCACTCCCAAAAATATGTTTTATAACTCATATGATATGCTAATCCTCTAACACCCCGCATGGTTGAAAATAGGAGAGAAGGAGATCAAGATTTAACCCTTTTGGCACCCCTTTGGCTGGACTTTCTCTAAGAAGATTGGCTGAAATTCTGAGTCTCGCCAATCACTTGGTCTTTTCAGTCCGGTGTTTTTGCAATGATATTCTTTTGTTACAAGGACTCAAAATCACTACAAATCACCCAATCTGGTGCAGTGGGCAGTCTGGAATGGAGGTTTGGTGGTCAAAAAGTATGGTTCACGCCGCAGCTAATTAGGCATGTGTGTCCCAACTGGCACCTCTGCCTAGTGCTACAGAGACAATTTAGCTTGAAGTGCCAGACAGATTGTACGACTACCGCGCACCCTCAAAACAAGTCTTAATTTAACGATTACACACAGACCGCGCAGGGCAGAAAACAATATTTTGGCGCACTTTTTCTGCAGTATTTCCACAATGCTTTTTTTTGCATCAACATGCGTTGCTGGATGTGTATGGGTATCACATGTTTTCAGCAATTCAAGTGTGTTGGGCACAACCTCAAACAAATCACACACGCGCACGCACACACACACACACACACACACACACACACACACACACACACACACACACACACACGCACGCACGCACGCACACACACACACACACACACACACACACACACACACACACACACACACTCGCACACACGCGCACACACAAACACATACACACACTCACATACCTGCACGAGAACATTTCTTTTATGATAGCATTTGTTGCTAGCCTTCAACACTGCTTTCAGGATGCTTACAAGGCTGTTAGCATGGTTGTTTGGGGTGATAAAATATCTAACTAATTATCACTCTTACATAAGTACTGACATGGTGTGTATACCTCTGTGTGCACTAGCATGCCTGCATGTACAGAGTTTTGATACGGGCATGTAAATCCAATGCGTTGCATTGTGTTTAAAATGGTTATAAGTCAAATACACTTTGTATAAACATAAAATGTAATTCTAATGCCTTGCATTGCCGTACATTAATGTTGTCATTCTGCACTCTTAGAGAATTTGTTTATTTTATGCTTCCCATCCCAGTCCTGTGCCCACCTCAGTATTTGTATTGGGGCGCCCTGCATGCTTCCACAGGGGCAATCAGCCCCCACAATCCCTGAAAGTCATGGAGGGTGAAGTTAGGCTTGCATGGATAAGCTACTGAGTGCTTTTGTACATGAAGACGCGCATGACACACAATGCTTAGCACTCTTCAAAGCAGCCCCTCAAAAGGCATTGTCCAGCCGCACACATTTCTCCTTTGAGTCAAGACCTGCTCATTTTAACTTAATCTACTTTAAGAAAAAGCTGACACACTTCAAGAAAAAGCTATTTAAAACTGCGTGAAGTCCAGGTTCATACCCTCCGCCTTTCTCAGACGACCTACTCAAAACTACCGTGGATCTTGAGAAAACATGTTTAACAACTATTGATTAATTTTCATTTTGGGGTACATTCCTGCATGTGCTGTCATAATTATTTTTCTGTTTTTGGCATCCATCCCGCACCCCTCCAAAAAAACATTTTTTTGCGGAATGATATCATGTACAATTTGTGTCTGTAAGTATGTGTGTTTCATTGATTTTCGAAGTAGGTGTGCACTGTATGAGGATAAAGCTTTATTTGTAGTTTGATTGCCTGCCTCACATGCACAGCAACCACGGCTTTGGGAGCTGGCTTGCAATGAAGTGTTTTCCATCAGCCACCCAGACAAGGCCTCCTTGCGCAAGCTGGCAGTCGAGCATTACAGGTCAGTTCGGGATGTCACAACAGTCGCCCACCAGGATGCTATCAAGCACTGAAAAGGAGTCTTGAAATGTCATGATAATGGTGATGATGACCTCCTTGCGCAAGCTGGCAGTCGAGCATTACAGGTCAGTTCGGGATGTCACAACAGTCGCCCACCAGGATGCTATCAAGCACTGAAAAGGAGTCTTGAAATGTCATGATGATGATGATGATGATGATGATGGTGATGACGATGATGATGATGATGATGATGGCAATGCAAGTGAGTCTGAGTTTTCCAGCTTCATCACTAGGTGCAAATGCATGAGTCTGTCAAGTTGATGATGATGGCGACGATGATGATGCCGATGATGATGGTGATGATGATTATGTCCGGCATTTACTACTGGATCGAAGTGATCAAACGCTGGTGGCTGAGCATTTATTGGCAGGTTGCGCAAACCATAAAGACTGAGCACCGGCAGAGCACTTGAACCCGACTTATGAGTGCACTTTGGGGCTTGTTCATGCGAGAATGGTTCTAACAACAGCGACAAACAACCGTGCGTGCACGTAATTACTGGTGAGCAGACAGCTGAGCTGCAGTGCTTAAGCATGGAGTTGGTAATTGAACAGAAAGGCAAAGACTAAGTAAGATATCCATGAGATTGCAGATGAGGCAGTGCTATGCTTAAGAAGCTGTCTTCATGCTCTGGAAGTTTTTGCTGTGCTATGGCTACTCAAGGAACAACACAGCAGCTGGTTGCCAATTGAGGCAAAAGACGGCAACTTAGCGACAACTTCAATATAAGCAGTGACCCTCTGCAGGAGAATGCGATTCTGCATATCACAGCATTCACTGCACACTCCAGTGTGAATGACTGAGAGTACACTATGGTATTGTACAGCTGCAATCATGCTTTTAAGACCTCTATATAACCATAATTTCAATCTGCGTACTGCTTCATATCTGCACAGTCTATATCAAAGAACAACCTTTAAGATGAGACCCTGGCTGCTTTGTTAGATCAGGCATTTTTTGTCATGCGCGCAGCCATGTTCGGTTTGCATTTTTTTAACTGTCCTTTGCTGTAAGTGTTTATATATACAGTGGCTAATCTTACTTTCTGAGGGCTTGTATCTGTGTGCACGTACATTTGTAACACACAGACACACAAACACACGCGCATACACACATACACACAAATGCGCACACAGGGGCTGCTGGAAGCGCATGTTCATACATCACCCTCACATGCGCTTTGATGGCTTGTATGTCAGCCGCAACACCTACATTCGAACAGGCATTACCGAGTGGGTTGTCAGGTACGTGCAGCCAGGCCTTTGATTGTGATCTCTTGCGAGGTCCATGTGGTGTGTGCTGAAAAGTTTCCTATTTCACTGACCCAACATGCAGCTTGCATGTCAGCTGCAATGCCTACATTTGCTAGGCGTAGCTGTATAGATGGAGAGGTGCGTGCAGAGAAGAGGAAAAGAGGGCGTGGGAACGTGCACAGATGCCAAGGGGGGTTAATGGGGTTCATGTAGAGAAGAATAATGTGCACAGGTATTAAAAGAGGGCAATAGGGTGCTTGCAGTAGAAAAAAGGAAAAAGTGTGCACAGGTATTAAAAGAGGGCAATAGGGTGCTTGCAGTAGGAAAAAGAAACAAATGTGCACAGGTATTAAAAGAGGGCAATAGGGTGCTTGCAGTAGGAAAAAGGAAAAAGTGTGCACAGGGGTCGAGAGAGGGTTACGGGGTGCGTGCAGAAAAAAGGGGTGAAATAAAAGGTGGTGTCAATCAAGGGTGATGTCAGGTGTGTGCAGAGGTGGTTCGTTTCAACTTTCCTCGCAGTCCGATAATACTTGAATCTGTAAGGCATGTTGGGGGCAGCATCAAGTGCGTGCTGTGGTAATAAGATGCGTGCAGAGGGAACTCGTTTCTTCCCACCCTTCATCCAGCAACCTTTTTGTTGCATCCATGTATTCATGCATGCGTGATTTCACTACATGTTGCGTCAATCGTGAGAGGGGCAGCTTGGCTGCCTTTGGGGCGGAGCGTTTTAGTCTGTTCCAGATTCGCCCCAGGCTTGCTGTACGTCCATGATTTATTCAAGGACCAGATTTGATATGTGCGTAAAACGAAGTATGGTCGCTTAAAGCCTCATGCCAGGCCAAATATCTGCCAAGGTTCTTATTTGAAAGAGTCTGGTGTCTTGGTCAAGAAAACAAGAATCTGCGAGTCTGTTGAACATAGCGTGGTCGTAAACCTGAGATTAAAGTTTTTTGTTAGATTAGACTGCTGATCTGTTGCTCTTTCTGAAAGCAATTGCTTCCACAAACTATGTGGTCTCCTTTGTATGGTGCAGGAATGTAGCTTGAAAAGCTTGCATTAGTCTTTTTTGAATTGCTGATGTACAAGAAGAGCAGGACAAGTTCTTAAGGGTCAGTAAGGTTGCTCTGAAAGCAGCTACAGCCGCTGCGTGCTGCTTAGTTTCTTGGCCTTGTTGTGCATCATGCTGTGTAGCCACCTGGCCTTGGTTGTATCATGCAGTGTAATGTCCTGGCCTTGGTGTGTATCATGCTGTGTTGTTGTGTTGTTCCTTGGCCTTGGTGTGCATCATGCTATGTTGTGTATTGGCCTTGGTGTGCACCGTTACAAGCTCCCCCTCTGAAATTAACTTACCACTGCATTACACAGCCGCTCATCCTTGGTTGTACCTTGCCTCTCGCAGGAAGTCCTGTTCACCTGTGCAGATCGTGGTCTACTTCAGATACTACCGGTGAGTGCAGCGCTGCGTCCGGGTCTGGAATGCTGTTGTTAACTTCTGCCACACTGCGGGTGATATGCTATTGTGCAATACCCCAAGAGCAGGTGCGAGGCGAAGGGGCTGCTTCTGTTGAAGAATGTTTCTTCTGCCTCACCACGGGCAACATACTGCATGTGCTATACCCCAAGGATAGGTGCTGCTCTCTGCCGAAGAAAGTTGCTGCCTCCCATGCACATGTCTGCCGGCCTTCCATTCCAAATGCTGCCTGCAATTGCTGCCACTTGCTGCCTCCCATGCGCATGTCTGCTGGGCTTAGGCTCATAGGCTGATGTCACTTTCGGGTTCTCCAGGCTCTTTATGTTCTTATCCTCAAGCTTTCAAGTCCGATGAATGGGAGTGGGTCAACACCCTGCTCGAATTTTGCGGCTCCTAGGAGCGAGGTCAAGCTTTTTCGCCCAAGCACTGTTGCCAGGCACTGTTGCTGTGAGCACTGTTGCTGTGAGCACTGTTGCTGCAGGCACTCTTGCCCTGAGCACTGTTGCCTTAGTACTGTTGCCCTGAGTTGCCCGGCATCGTCAAACTCTCCCTCTCTGCGTGTCACACCTTGGGGGTCATGGCGCATGATGCAAAGCCTTTGCAAGTGCAGCTTTTCGATGCACATGCAAAGGGCATGGCGCATGATGCAAAGCCTTTGCAAGTGCAGCTTTTCGATGCACATGCAAAGGGCATGGCGCATGATGCAAAGCCTTTGCAAGTGCAGCTTATTGATGCACATGCAGAGGGCATGACGCATGGATCAAGGCCATAACCTGTGCAGCTTTTTGGCGCACATGCAGAGGGCATGGCGCATGGATCAAGGCCATAACCTGTGCAGCTTTTTGGCGCACATGCAGAGGGCATGGCGCATGGATCAAGGCCATAACCTGTGCAGCTTTTTGGCGCACATGCAGAGGGCATGGCGCATGGATCAAGGCCAAAACCTGTGCAGCTTTTTGATGCACATGCAGAGGGCATGACACATGAAGCAAGGCCTCCACAAGTGCAGCTGTTGGATGTGCATGCAGAGGCGCATGCACGCCCCCCCCCTTAACGAGCGCACTCTTTGCGCTGGAAGTACCGCCACACACTGCACTGCAGGTCTTGAAGGCACCATGACGCACTGCAAATCCTCCACTCCAGTGCAGCCGTCCACTCCATTTCATGACCACCACTGGGCTCTGCAATGCAGGTTCTGTCCTGAAGTGACCATGCTGTACTGCGCTTCCTCTGTCCCTCACTGCACAACCATCTACCTCACTGCATGACCACCACCACGTGCTACGATGCAGGTTCTGTCCTGAGAGCACCATCCTGTACTGCATTGCCTCCTTTTCTGCATGACCACTCACCTCAATGCCTGACCACACCACGCTCCATGGTGCCATGGTGGTGTCGCAGGTTCTGTTTTGATAGCACCATGCTCTACTGTGCTTCCTCCACTCCTGCGCACTGTGCATTCGAATCACCATCTCAATCCCCATTGCACAACCACCACCACACGCTGTGATGCAGGATCTTTCCTGACTGCTGTCCACCATGCTGTGCTGCACTTCCTCCATTCTTGAGCACCTTCGTACTGCGCATTCATTCACCTCATCGCATGACCACCACTTGTTGTGATGCAGGTTCTTTCCTGACGGCACCATGCTGTACTGCACCTCCCCCATCCCAGTAGCCAGTGTTGCCAAGGCCATGGCTGGCCCCTTATCCCATTTCCAGCAGCAGCAGCAGCAGCAGCAACAGCACGATGGCCGTCGCCACTCTGTGTTCCTGGGGAGGTGGACCATCAAGGGGAGCAAGGTGGGCAGAAAGGAAAGAGCAGAACAGAAAAGGAAGGAAGGGTAAGGATAGGATAGGATAGGATAGGATAGGATAGGATAGGATAGGAAAAGGTTGGGTGGGATAGAAAAGAAATGGATAGAATTACAATACAGCTCAGTGCAGTGCAGTGAAGGAAAGAATAGGAAGGGAAAAGAACATCATTAAGGGAAGCAAGGTGGGCTGAAGGAATGGAGATGTGCTAGAACCGCAATTTCTTCCGGGTTCTTGTGGCAAAGAGGTATGTTCTCCAGCTTGACCATCTTCACCGGAAAGGAAAGGTCAGGGGGCCAGTGATTGATGCACCGCCAAGCAGAGCAGGTGCAGTAAACTTACTGTGCGTTCTTGATGGACAGGGAGAGGAGGGGAGGCAGTGGTGGATGCAATACTACGCTGTGCAGGGGTGTTTTGGGGGGAGACCTTGTTTTGGTTTTGCAGGCTGCCCTGGGGAGACGGTCCATCTCAGACAGGCACCACGGTGACATTTAGGTGTGCATGGCAGGACCTTGTTTTGCATCTGTACTTGTGCAGGTCTGTGATGTTCATG
>OU611764.1:4655509-4773009 GCA_914767535.2 Dunaliella primolecta
CAATTGTATATTGTTTCTAATAGAAAGAGAGGGCGAGTGACTTCCCTGGATTGACCAAAGCACTCCCTGGAAGTGGTGCAATGTCAATGGTATATTGTTTCTAATAGAAAGAGAGGGCGAGGGCGCGAGAAAAGTGAGCTGGAACTGATGAAGGGGGTTTAGAGTTGCCCTGTGCTTCAGCAAGGCCAACGGACTAGACAGTAGTCCAGCGTGCTAGACATTTGGAATGTACACTATTTTCTCCCTGTTGGATGCATGGTGAGACGCATAGCGCTAAGCAAACACGTGTGCCAGCATGAGGCGGTTTTTATGCATGCACGGAAACATACCATGCATGGGGGTGGTTTCTGTTCCAGCATAGGGTAGTTCTGCTTAGGTCCAAGGCTGTGGTTCTGCTTAGGTTCATTCTGGGTGTGACGGTTACCATATGCAGCATGAGATGTGGTTGTTGTGCAAGCCAGTGGACGTTTTGCTGCACACACCAATCCATGTTTCTTTTCGACAGGTTGACTTTCTCTTGGCTCTTGGTCGTCCTTGCCATGCTCCACAATCTCATGACTGTTGATGACACACTGAGATGAGCTCCCTGCACCGATGCTGGAACAGTGCATTTGGGATGCAGCCATCAACACGGATGCTGTCTTCTTAGACCTTGTGGTGTGATTTTTTCCCCTCTGAACTCCATGCTTGTCACCTGTCCAGTTATAGCAGGAGGCTGCGATCATCTGCATCTCAAGATTTCTAAGCTGTCTGAGCCTGTTTAACAGCCTGTGTCCGAGATTGATGAAAAGAAAAGATAAGGCTTGAAAAGACTAGGCATTTTAGGTTTAGATGGGCACATTAAGAAAAGGTTTTCTAACAAGCAAGCTAGTCAGGGAACGGACCTCAGCACCGAGGCTCACAGGCCTAGCCTCGAGTAAGTTAGTAGCATTCCTTGAGAGAACTTCAGTTATTATAAGTATGAGGGACTGGCAGGTCGTCAGCCATGCGCCTGCATCAGCCTGGGGTTGATGCAGGTAGCCCAACGCGCAAGTACTACTAGTCTGCCTGACATGCTCTTTATGCTCTTACATGAAGTAATCAAGGTCGAGGTGAAGAACAAATGATTGGACACCGTGTCCAACCACTCTGTGAAAAAGTGGGTTACCTAAACTCTCTGGGGCCCCTTGGCGTGCAGAAAGAAAGGAAAGATAGACTGCTCAGTCCAAGTCTGGCCGCGTGCATTAAGGAAAGGTCATCTGTCCTTTTAAGACACGCGGTCTGTTTTGTCTGATGCAGTCGTTTCTTTTCTTCAATTTGAACCAGAAAGTTTGATTATTATGCTGAAAACTATTATTCTGATTGTGCTGAATAAATTTGTCACAAAGTTCACAGAAATTTTCAGCATATTCAAGGCTGGACTTTCGAACTAGACAATGTGATTCATTTTTTAATTCTCTCAGTCTAGTCCAAATCAACTTGACGTTTTGAAAAAGAATAGAAATTGATTCTTTCAACAGAGTATGTGGCTGTGTGACAAGATTGAGGGCTAGTCCAGCAGGCTGCAAATTCTGCATCAAAATTTATGTTTGACAGGACTTTCTCTTGCTCATGTTCCCAGCAGTTGGAGGCGGCACAGCGGCAGCATGCAGACCTCTGCAAACTCATTAATGCAAAAGTTGTGACTCTCCACACCATCCTTTTGGGTGTTGGTGGGACCTGCTACACTGAGCACACCCTTAACCAGTTTAAACAACTGGGACTTGACCACCAACGCGCCAATAAACTCGCTCTCAAACTTCATGCCCATTCTGTCATGTATGCCAACAGGCTTGTTACCACTAGGCGTGCTATTGAAAACAAGAATACTTCTTGCAGCCAGGTTATGGAGCCGGGTGCTTCCAATAACCCTCCAGATTCTCATTAGGGTCTTCTTTTTGTAGCTTCGTGGTGGAGGGGATCCACGGCTCTTCTGAGCCAATGTGTCTCCTTTTCCTTAATTGATGTAGGGAGAGTTTCCTCTGCCTACGTAGTTTTTCTTTTCCCAACGTTTTCCAGTGGGTGCTAGGGACAAACTTACTTCTAGATACTTCAAGTATCTAACAAGTTGTTCACATACTTTCAACAAGGTGAAAGCTGCATGTTCCACCCAGCAACTTTTCTTAAAGGGCACATTAGGTGTGAAGCGTGTCACCCCAAAATGAGCTGTTTTATGTGAGCATGTGCCATCATGATGATTGAATGATTGCAGTTCTTCTGGTTTAGGTCTGCTGTCAATATGTACAATTCCTGTGCACATTAACACAGATTCCTTCCCAGTGGTGCAAAGAGAGCATATCTATCTAGGTCTCTAATACGAACTCATTTAATAAATTCTACCGTGCTGTGAATTCAATGGATATGGCACCTGATGAGCCAAATGTAACAGGATGAAAAGTCTTGAATGGGGATACTGGATTTGAACCCAGCACACCGAGCTGATGGTGTGTCTATTCTACTGATATCCCCGAGTAACTGGGCTTTCCTCGGATGGATATTACATTTCACTGATTTTCTTGGATTTATTGCGACCTGCGTCGTTACAATTGCTCCCTCTGAGAATGCATGTCCTCATGCATTTACCTTGAAGGTGGCTCAAGGCCGCGCGAGCGCCAGTACTCTCTGATGGCATGTCCTCCATCAACAAAGTCTTCTTCAGGGATGTACTCATCTTCCACCTCTGGGAGGCCAACCCATTTGACCTTGTATTCGAATTTGACCTTGTTCGAAGGAATTCCTGCGTACTGATACACGACGGTGCTGAACAATCCTGATGGTTGCCTGATGGATGATGCCCAACGCGCGCAATTGGCGGAAGAGACGGGCTACAAGTGCATTGGCAAGGAGCTGCCAGACGATGTCACGCTGTCCAAGATCATCAAGAGCATGCCCCCTGAGGTGCGGACAAGTAGCCCACTGGCCGTGGTATGGTGTGTGTTTGTGTGTGAGAGGGAAGGCAGTTTACCACAGCTCAGGCGAGTTGTACCCCACACACATACACACTTGTATCTCGTGGCAGGCTGCAGCCCCTTTCCCGGCAACAGAGGGGTCTCACGCCCCACCATCCCTGCACCATGCAGCCCGCAGGTGTTCGAACTTGATCACGGCAAGGCCTGGCGCTCCGTGCTCATCAGCGTTTGCTCCTTTGCGGCCAGCCTGTACCTGATTTCCATCTCGCCTTGGTACCTGCTCCCCTTTGCCTGGGCCTTCTCTGGCACTGCCTTCACCAGGGTGAGCATCTCCTGCAGACTGCCGCAGCAGCAGCTCTGGACAAGCTGATGCTATACGCAGGGCTTGCTGAATCTGCAATTGCCGTCTGGGTGATTACACGCCCCCAGGGAGCCCTGCTCTTAGCAAAACACTCCTGACAGGGCAAAGGCGGGTGCAGTGGTGTGGTGCTCCTACGCAGTTAAGGAAGCTTAGTTTGGCAAGGCCTCGCCAACCTGCCTGCAAGCTCTGAAAGAGACAAGGCCTCAGGTTCTGCAGTGTCAGCACATCTGCCAGGTAACGTTTGGTGATGTATATGGAGATTATACACTTTTGGGAGCAAACAATAGTCCAAGGTTGGAACTGCGGGGCATTTTTGGGTGATACGAGGCAGGAGAATGACCTAGGGTCCAATTTAAACAATTTTTTTGGTGAATGTAATATCTTCTAATTTTTTGGTTGGTATGGTTGGATTTGAGAAACAAACACAATAAAGAGCTTGTCCAGCAAAACAGGCCAGTTGACCCCTTCTGGAATACTACATTGATGACCAGGGACAG
The DNA here is from genome assembly GCA_914767535.2 of Dunaliella primolecta. Lineage (NCBI taxonomy): Eukaryota > Viridiplantae > Chlorophyta > Chlorophyceae > Chlamydomonadales > Dunaliellaceae > Dunaliella > Dunaliella primolecta. Next base: position 4,659,295 of record OU611764.1, read on the forward strand.
AATATTGATGGTAATGACTATTGGAATTGTCCTACCTGCTGGTCTCAGTGATAGAGAAAATCTCAAGAGCATTGGCACGCTCCCCACCTCCAAGGTTTATTCAAGACTAAAGTGGGGATAAGAAAGATAGGGTTTACTTTTAAGCCTGCTAGGAGCTCCAGCTTATCATGCTTATCACAAACATTGCCTTTGCCATGGTAACTGGCCAGTCTAGCCTTCCTTGCTTTCCTTGGAATCCTCTTTGACTTCAAACCTTCCAGGAGCCCCAACACTTTGTGCTGGTCACTCGCCTTGCCTTTGCCAGTCTAACTTTGTCTTCGCCGTTCTAGCTTTTTAAACCTTGAATGTGCTTTATTGTTATTTGCAGAGGCCCCTATGAGAAAACGCTGTCCTTGGGCACGTGTAACCAAAAAGCCCAGCACCTGGTTTAAGACATTACCATGGATAGCTCCAGTGCTAGGCCTTCCTTGACAGCGCAACTTCCTCATTCTGTCGCACTCAGAATTCACTGCTCTCTGTTGGGGCTTAGGCTACTTCCACTACCTGTTTGCTTCCACTACCTGTTTGCTTACACTACTGGTGTGCTTTAGGACAGGTAGTGGCCCTGACTGACCTGCCTCTCCGAGATATCGAGTCGATACCGATTTCTTCATCCGGAGATTTTTAGCTTTAGACACTTGTCCAAACAATTTGTGTCAAACTTGTTTCAAAAGTCTGGTCCTTTTGACTGATTGTGCTTTTTTTTGTTCATGATCAATTGCCTATCATTTTAGTTGACAGCCTCCATGAACCTGGGCCTCAAGGCTTTAAGAATGATTTGGGGTTATTTAGTGAAACAGATTGGTTGTTCAGAGCCTCGCTTGTGCACTCTGAACAAAGAGGATCAGTGTCACTGCACATTTTTCCACAAGCATCTGTTCCAGTTCTTATTATTTTGTGCCATACTTCCATTCCTTACTACGTTTTCCTGCTCCTTACATCCTTCATTACTGGTCAGCAAACCTGGTTTGCCTGGAAAGCTCAATGAATTGGCGGGCAGATGGTGTTTGCCCTACAAGTCACCAATGTTCAAACAGTGGGCTGAAGGCTGATCAGACTGCAGCATGAATGAAAGGCAGTATCATAGTCATTCCTCATCTCTTCTGGAGTTACTATTACATGAGGATTATGTTATTTTACGAGACGAAAAGGAAAAAAATCAAGGGAGTAAAGAGGGATCGTGGCTTCTCACTCACACGCATCAGTGATTCCTCGTGGAGTTCCTCATTTCTACATCAGGACCACTGAGTTCCAACTTCCCCCTCCTCTCTGCTCTCTACCTATCGTCATCATTGTCCCATTCATCGTCTGTGTCGTACTCTCCCTCCGACCACTCTCCATCTGGATTAACTTTCTTTGGCCACCCCATTTCTTAGTCACAGAAGTTCCCTGCAACCCACCAAAATGCCAGTGCATTGATATTCTTAGCAATATCCATTAATGTTTGACCAACATAGGTATATTTGCAAAAGAAAGAAGGCGCAAAAGTGTGTGTATTTGTGTGCATGTGTGCGTGCCACATGTGTCAGAAACACGCGTGGACTCTTATTTGCATGGGAGGCACAAGCAACCAAGAGAGCATCCGAGGGATCAATTTGCTGATCAGGTACTTTACAACCTTTACCTGAGGTTAATCACAGGCTCACAAGCTTACGCTTTAAGGCTGCACATCCTATTGTCAATGACAGCGGGTCCATTGTACACTGCACTTACCAAGCAATTGAACGCAAGCTGCAAATATACAGGCCCTCAGAGGTCTGCAGACCACCACCACCAGGTTCAAGGGTCTGCAAATGGAGCACAAGGAAAGCAAAAGCGTTAAGAGACGAAGCAATATTAAAAAAACGGAGACAAAAACAGATTGATGTGTAAGTAAAAGCACTCCAGGCTAGCAACTAGGCAGTGTTGGGCAGCAGATCTGATGAGGGGCAGTAAGGTACCAACAAGGTTACAAGCTGCAGCTGGTGTTAGTTGAGAAGGGCACAAGCTGGGCGCTGGGAGAGCAAAGAAAATGCACAGGATGCGTGAAGCGGGGACCGAAACTGGCAGATCTTCTGCTGATGCAAAGCAAGGAGAGTGCAGGAGAAGAGCGCACAGGTGCAAGGATGACAGGACACACAAGTGCACGGCAGCACTTGCTGCTGGCAGAGCGAAAAGCAAGCAGGGTGAAAGCGAGCAGCGGGGGGCTCTTCAGGGAAAACATGATGGACTGCAGGAAGTATCCTGTGGCACGCAACTCACCCAGCAACAGCACGCAGGGAAGGTCCTGTCCAGCAAGCTTGCTCCCTTCACCGATGCTGTAGGTACCTTGGGAAGATGGGCGCACTGATGTTGGCCTCCTGTGATAAGCGGAAACGAAGAGGGTTCGTCAGGTGGTGGTGGAGCACTCAAGCAGGAAGACGCGGGCAGCGGGAGAGCAGGGGAAGACGAGAGGAAGACATGTACAAGCGAAAGCAGAGCAAAGGACAGGAGAGGAACTCACCTCGAATCTTTGAATAAATGAATGAATGAATGTAAACATAAGGTTTGGGTGGAGTTCACGGCCTTTTAAATGGATGGAGGCCCGTCATTTTCCTGGCCTGCGAGGAATTCTCCTGTGGTGAGCGAATTCGTACGAGCTTTACGAGAGCGATCTATTTCCTTTAAAAAACACGCTCGAGGGACCCTCGTTTCACATTTTCACAAACACACACACACACACACACACACACACACACACACACACACACACACACACACACACACACACACACACACACACACACACACACACATGCGCGCGCGCACGCACGCACGCACGCACACACACACACACACACACGCACACACATACACACACACACACACCAGCCTGCCAGATTCATCAATATTGCAGCCACACCCTGCAGGACACTCCAGCTTCAATATTGAATTAATGCCCACAGCCTCCCTTCCCCATGACACAGCAGCAACAGCATCAGCCACACAGTGGTGCCTCGTGTAGCTACACCTATAGGGACGGCCCTCAATGGTGCCGTTGGAGCCAGCCTGTGCCAGCAGGACATTGAAGAGATCGTGTAGGGGTGGGGCAACCATGTTCGCTTGCCTTCAGCTCTGTCACCATCATGACGATCATCATGTTGGTCCTTTTGTCTCTTCTTTTTTATGGCTTGGCTGTACGGTACATCATTGAGTGCTTTAAGCTCAAGTGGCCTGTTTTCTATCAGGGATGGGCAGAAATAGGTTCAGTAAAGCCGAGGAGTGTTACAGGGTACCCTCATCAAGGATACGGATCATGCAGCATCGTGTTTTGTGTTCTGTGAATGAAATAATAAAATTGCTATAACAAGCATGGGAAGGGTGAAGACACGAGGCCTGGACAACAGTTGGAGGCAGCACAGGGGCAGCATGCAGACCTTTGCAAACTCATCAATGCGAAAGTTGTGACTCTCCACACCATCCTTTTGGGTGTTGGTGGGACCTGCCACACTGGACGCACCCTTACCCAAAAAACAATTGGGACTTGACCAGCAACGCGCCAATAAACTTGCTCGCAGAGCAGGCTTACAAGCCCTTCGTGACCCTGGAACTAACACTATTGAGACTGAACCAGAAAGGCAAGCCCAGATTATTGAAAAGTACTACACAGAAGCCATGAGCGCTGTAAACATAGAAAAATGGAAAATACCTGCCAGAGGAAGCACCTCGCAACTACCCCTGGGAACAGGCTCGAAAAACAGAACCTTTACCGAATCCCTTCACGCTCCAATCTCAAATAACAAAAGAGGAACAAGAAGGAATTAAGCAAAGAGACTGGCTACACTACAAGATCCTTGATAAAAGTACATCCAATGAATGCATCAAATCATTCAGCAATAACAAATCACCAGGGCCTGATGGAATAGTGAACGAGATTTTGAGAATGCTCCCACATGAGACCCAAGAATGTATCCACACACTTTTCATCATCATGTGGGCCACTTGCCTTACCCCAGCTTCATGAAAAACTAGTGACATTATACTGATTGGCAAAAATAAAGGGGAGGAGACAGAAATCTCATCCTACAGACCCATTGGGCTTGCCAACACACTCTACAAACTGTGAACCCGCATGGTCACAAATACACTCTGCGAGTACAAAGAAGCACACTCCCTACTGAGCTCCACTCAAGCTGGGTTCCATAACCAGAAAGACACAATCCACCAGCTCCAGGATGTCATCATGGGGCTTGAGGATGCTAAGCTTTTAGTAAAGACATTTATGCCCTCATTGTAGACTTCACCTCCGCCTTTAATACCACTGATCCCGACCGAATGCTTTGGATCATGTACGACTTGGGCTTCCCTACTGATGCCATTGACACGGTCAAAAACCTCTATAAAAATGCTACCGCTAAAGTCAGGCTACCCTCAGGAGGAAGCACCAGACAAATACCTGTTGAGAGGGGGACAATCCAAGGTGATACACTATCTCCCTTTCTCTTTTTGCTCTACATGGAACCACTCCTTTGATGGCTCCACGTAGGGGGCCGTGGGTACCAGCACAACTGCATCCCAAACCAAAATGTCACTGACACCCACCTCGCTAATATCTTGCGCCGCGCAGCCTTTGCTGATGACCTCCTGTGCCCTACTTATACAATCCAAGACCTCAAAGTCCAAGCCCATAAGCTTACTCTGTATTCACACTGGGCAGCACTCCTCATATCTGGCAGCAAAAGAAAGGCCACCGGTATCATTCACAGTCACCCACCAAAAGATAATAATGGGGTTACACCTTCCCAAGCCCTCAGACGTCACCTCCAAGGAAAAATAGACATCCAAGGACAGAAAGCTCAGCTCCACCATCTGATGAGCCCTTCCTTTACCTTGGAGTCCAACTTACCATGGATTTAAACCTGAAGCACCAGATCCAACTTATGACTTGTAACCTACGGAAGAAGCTTGAAAACCTCAATTTCTCCCAGACCTCCCCCCCTCAAGCCAAAGATATGATTCGCATAGTTATCAGTCCTAGTCTTGCCTATGCCTTTGCAGTTACTCCATGTACCCCAGCAGACCTTATCATCTGGGACAAAATGATTGACAGAACCATAAAACATAAATACAACCTCTCAATCAGTACAGCAGCAGCAATGATACGAGAGGACGTGAATAACTTTGGACTAGGGCGCCCATCCATTTGTGTTGAATACCACAGGCGCATGGCCTCCGCACTCACCTCCAGCCTAGAGGACCCCTCAGCCAGACATCGCGCAGTTAGCCTTAAGCTCCTCAACAATCAAATAGCACACCTCAAGAACCTTTCCGTGGACTTTCTTAATAATGGTGTAAGGACCAACCTTCGCATAAAAAGACAACTGAGGCACTGCATGCGAGCACATCAATTGATCAGCATCCACCTCAGTGAACTCCACCTCAGAAAGGAAGGGGAAAGCATGTTCCATGATGACCTGACAATCATAACTAAAGCTCTGTCACTGCATAACCCCCCCCCCGCAACCTCTCCAACCTCATCACATGTATTATACAACCACTCATGGGCCTTGGTATTAATGGAATACATGATCTCACGTCCCCCCGCAAAACCATGGTCATCACAGTGGCTCAACTCCAGGCAAAATACTACAGGGTGAACAACAAATCCAAAATAGCACTCAACAGACTGGCAGCTTTTGTCAACCTGCCCTCAACTGAAGAGCTCAACACTTAAGTAATCCAAAAAATCCTCGCCCACAAGAATACAGAAGCCAATGTCCCTGCAGTGCACCGCCGCATCAACAACACCCACATCAGTGGCCTCGTTGATACCCAATTCAATGAAGAGTTAAACCCCTCCGTACGCACTCATGCTCAACCTCATAGGAACAATAACCGCCCAACACAGGTGGTACCTACACCACAAACTCCCTCCACAACGCAATACAGACATGAGATTACTGGGCGTCGCCTCTTAAGGACACCCAATTCTCGTCTAGAACCTACAATAAATCCTTCTAGCACAAACAGGCCACACCCAACCCGTCCTATGACACAAAATACTAACCAACCCATTACTATGCCAGCTACACAGCAAATCTGCCCCCTTACACAGGAGTTGATACCCGATATTGTGACTACCCCCATGGATGAACCACCCAGTAAAAGAACACGCTCCCAGTGCAGATCCGGCCATCACTCCCCCGCTCACCCAGCTCACACCACCATTCCATCCAATATCCTGCCCCCCACGCAAAATGTCAATTTGGAGACCACTAATGCTGGCAGTTCCCCTCCTGACAACGCTCCCACCATTCAGGTAGTCTGCCTGGTCCACACAATGAAGACCCTGGGGACGGGCCTCCCAGCAAACGCACACGCTCAGCTAAGAAACAAGAATCCAGACATTCACAGCAACACTTGAGCCAGGGCACTCAGGGATCTAGTGTCAATCAACAAAATGGCATGCCTTCCATTCCCCATACCCACCCCAACACCCTGAACAGCTTGAATACACAGAACAGTACCCAGAGTCCTAACAGACAGAGGAAAACTTTGCTTCATGTAGAGACAGAACTTCAGACTCCTACCATCAACTCTCTAGCTTCAAATTGGCAAGGAAACAACGTCTGGAGGTACAAAGAAAATCTCGTGAAAAAGCTGGCTCAGGAAGCTACATCCAACCACGCCATTAATGCTGTCTACTATAATGACATTTTTTCTGTTACACCGACCCAGGACATAGCGATGTCCCAAAGGGGCCTTTGCAAAAAGAACTCAGGACCGCAGGAAGCAGGAAAGAGAGGCAGGCAAAAAGACCAAAGCAAGGCCCACTAAGAAGGGCAAGCGGGAAGGAGCAAAAAACGATGACATTGACGTCACACGTATAGACGCATGGAGAATCTATTTAGCCCAGAGAAAGGACATGAGCAATGACCCCTCACCCCAACAGAAGCAGTACCACACACACTACAGGCCCATGATAATAGAGAAGTGGGCCCTGCCTATCTTCAAGAAAGCTGGCTTTCATCCAGCAAGCATCTGCACTGCTGCCCGCACTGACAATGAATGCGCATGCTAGCACATACCATCATGGGAGCCAGAAGGATTAAAAATTAGCTGGCCCATATTCGACCAGCGCATACAAGAATTTGAATTGCAGCTAAGCAAACCCAACCTTCTCTTACCAACAGCAGACTCTGCCCTCTCCAACCTAGAGAGGCAAGGGTTCAACAAATCTGACACAAATAGCACCTGGATCCAGAAATTAGACATAGAACTTCGCAACAAAATCATCTTTGATATAAACCTCACCAATCCACAAACGGACACCAAGCCCACAGGCACCTACAGCTGTGAGTTCTGGGTTCAAGAAATAGATCTTGTCAAACACAAGCCTAACCCATCCTCCAATCATTCCTCAACAGATGAAACACCTGAAATCCCCACACTATCTATCCCACCCACCCTCACCCTCCCTGAAATCTACAATCAAGAATGGCTTGTGTCTATAATAATACAGATGGCAAATGCATCGGAATGATTACCCCTCAACAATTTGACGTCCTTTTCAAAGCATTCCACAGGTCCAAAGCAGAAGGTCTGCATGCTGGCATCTGCCCACCACCAGCGAGCTTTACATCCGAGATGCTGGGGCTGCTTGTCCGCAAAAACAAATTAGGAGACAAATACCAAAGCAAAAAGATTAAAGATTCCTACTCACGGACCCTCCCACCTCACATTCACTCCGCTTTCCAAAACTGGGCACATGTCACCCAAGAGGAAACGGCCTCTCCCCTGGACTATAACGCTCACTACCGTCACTACTGGAGCTCTGATCCCCGCGACATCTTGTTTGGTGCCCACTACAATTCTTTCTCCTCCAGGTTTTCTGGGATGTCTATCTGCCATCCCATCTATGATGAGAAGGCCATGAAACTAGCATTACGGCATGCTATCTACTCTGCAATCCTAAACACAGAGGCTACAGCCACCTTCATGCTTCTGCCAGCAAGTGGCAGGCATATGATAACCAACCCCTACTCAGAACTCCTCAATGCTTACATACACCTTTGCTATAAGCTTGGGGCCATTCCAAAAAGCAGACTTATATATGACAAACCCCAATCCTGGGCCAGCCAGGAAACTGTCCTCCCCCAGCATACCTGGGATTTACAAATTATCGCAGTCTGGAATACGGCTGCAAGAGTTCACTTGAATAATCAGAACCATACCTGGCTCCAGGATCTAGCCAAAGCCATCCCAGAGGCCAAATGGATTATCAGTAACGTTAGCAACCACCCCATTCAGAATGCAAGACACAAAGTGATGCTCGGGATAAGAGAACGTGAAAACCTCCCCTTAGACATGAAACAGATATCCAAGGGCTCCCAAAAATGCGCCTCAGACATTACCGTCGAAGCTCCTTGCCAGTCCCATCCCAACCTCAGGTTCCAGCTTAAATTTGCAGATTGGAGGTCTTGGGCCTACACAGACGGCAGTTGCCAGGTCCAGAACGGCAAGACAGTTCTAGGGGCAGGTGTGTACCATCCTATGAGTGACTCACAAAATCTAGTTGAACCTAATGGTGCTGGTATTACCAATACCATAGGAAGAGCTGAGCTGGCTGCCATTGCTGCCGCACTCACTCATGATTACACACATATTGCCACAGATAGCCTCAGCTCACTTCACCAACTCAGAAAGCAAATCCTGTACCCAGAGAAGCATAGACATCACGCGCAAGGAGATGTTCTGAAGATAATTTCAAACCTTGCCCGAGCCTCCCAAGATCACATCTTTTTCTACAAGGTAAAGTCTCATGCTGGGATAGCTGGGAATGGATGCGCAGATCAGGTTGCTAAATACCATGCCCCCCTCAAAGATGGTAACCTGACTGATACTGGAATCCCTAGCGCTGGCCCAGGAGGAAATCCCTTCCACAATACAACTTGGCTGGCTCGGGAAGAGACAAATTCTAGGCCATCTCAATCCCACCCGTCTTATCTTCGTCTAAGGAACCTCCCAGACCTTACAAGTGATCTGATATCCCATATGCATGCTAAGCACAAGCTGGGCTATGCTGACCGGAAGACAGGCTACTACACCTATTACCAGAGCTTGCTACCTCATGTAAACAAAAGCATAAGCGATGCCTTCTAGAACATGCCCAGTCTCTCAACTCGAATGAAACGCACCATCTTTCAATACCGCACAGGCACCCTATACAATCAGAAACATGCAGTCCGATATAAAAGATCCACTAGCCTTACATGCCCCCTACCTGATTGCCATCACATGGATAGCGCTCTCCACATCCTATCTGGCTGCCAATGCCCCATCATGCGTAACATGTTTACTGAGCGTCACAATATTGCTTGCAGGATGATTTTGAAACTGGTCAGTGAAGGCTCTTATGGGGCCAATCTTGTGCACTGCAGTTGGATGCGGGCAACACAAACCGTTTGGCCCAACACGACCTGCAAGTCCCTGAGCAAGTCTCTAATCGTGCTGTGCCTTCCTACCTCTTCAAACCCATGATTCCTAATCAAACCAGACGCAACTCCAGCCGCCCTGATGCAATCTTGGCCACTCCTCACCCAACTAACCCAAACAGACCACCCACTCAACCCTCACACCGGGTACTGCGCAGTATGGGAAGTAGCTCAACTCCAGCCAGCCATATCCACTTGATAGAAATCAAATACTGTGAAGATACGAGGCCTGGTGCCCAGCTAGAAGCCTCACAGGAACAATACAGCGAACTGTGCAAACAACTCCAAGGTGCAGAGATTACTATCCACCCAATCCTCCTGGGTGTGGGTGGGACTAATTACACTGCCCATACCCTTAATCAATCCAAACAATAGGGATTGACTCACAGAGATCTGAAACACTTGCAAGAAAACTCCATGCCCATTCTGTACAATTTGTGCACAAATTTACCTCTACCAGACGTGCCATTGAAAATAAAAACACTCATCATAACACTGGTGCCCTGGAGCAGCGTGCTGCCAGAAACCCACCCGATCTACATTAACTCCCCTCTCATCTTCTGGTGAGGGAGACTCACGGCTCTTTGAGCCAATGTGTCTCCTTTTCCTTAATTGATGAAGGGAGAATTTTTCTGCCTACGCAGATTTTTTTTCTTTTTCCTTTTTTTCTTGCTCGCAAACTTCATGCCCATTCTGTCATGTATGCCAACAAGCTTGTTACCACTAGGCGTGCTATTGAGAACAAGAATACTTCTCGCAGCCAGGTTATGGAGCCGGGTACTTCCAATAACCCTCCAGATCCCCATTATAATCTTTTTTTGTAGCTTTGTGGTGGAGGGGACTCACGGCTCTTCTGAGCCAACGTGTCCCCTTTTCCTTAATTGATGTAGGGAGAGTTTCCTCTGCCTGCGTAGTTTTTTTCTTTTTCTTTTCTAAGTAATCACTGATTACTGTAATCACTGGCAGCACGTATGATCTTGGGCGTGGGACTGTTCATCTTCCATCATGTGAAGGCTCTCCATAACCTAAATTGATGCAATTGATCAATTGCATCAATTCATGAAAGGCAACTTATCTTATGGTCTGAGAAGCTGCGTCCATGCATTGTCCATTGTCCACCATGCGCGTTAAATTGCCAAATCTCCAAACTAGGTGCCACTCCAAATAGTGGCGAAGGATCGCAACACTGCCTGCACTGTCCCTTCCCTCTCTTGTTGTTCTTTTGAGAATTGGGCAAACTCATTGGTAATATCGGGCAGGCTAGAACGAGGTCTGAAGCCCTTCTCCTTCCCCCCCAAACAACAGGTTGACACTGCTGCAGATCCACCCCCAAGTAGTAAGCAATTAGTATTGTTGCGTGAATGCCGTGCAGCTTCTTCCACAGACAGCGAAAGTGTGCCTGAGCTGTCCCGCTCCACCTGGCCGTGTGGGAGGAAAGTTGAATACAGCACAAATGGTGTGCTTTTATTTATTAGTGGGCAACATGAGGCACATAATTGCTGTGGGTAATGTGCTAAATTTACACAAGTCACTTAAATGTGCTGATTTTACACAAGTCACGGCATATAATTGCTGTGGGTAATGTGCTGATTTTACACAAGTCACTTAAAAGTGACCACTTTCGCCCACTTTTTAAAAGTCTCTTTAAAGAGTCTTTTCTGCTGGGCATAGAGGCCGAGCTAGGCGCAGGGAGAGAAGCACAGCACACAAGATGCAGGCCCTCCACGCAAAGACCAACACGCTGCAAGGACCCGGGCACACAAGCCGGGCTCCGGCCAGACGCTTCACGCCATCGCTGGTGAGAATTTCGTGCAATTCTGAACGCCCTGGCTGCTTGTGAAAAGAAAGAAAAGAAAAGAAGAACTACGTAGGAAGAGTAACTCTCCCTACATCAATTAAGGAAAAGGAGGCACATTGGCTCATAAAGAGCCGTGAGCCTCCTCCACCACGAGAAAAGAAAGAGAGACGAAACTAATGAGGATCTGGAGGGTTATTAGAAGCACCTGGCTCTAGAACCAAATGGCTGTGGTAGGCACTCTTGTTTTCAATACCGCGGCGTGTGGAGACTAGTTTATGGGCATAATGAACAGAATGGGCATGGAGTTTTTTAGCGAGCTTAGTGGCACGTTGGTGATCCAGTCCTAGTTTCTTTGATTGCATCAGGGTATGTTCAGTGTAAATAGTTCCACCAACACCCAGGAGGATTGGGTGAATAGTTTTAGCTTTAGCGCTAATAAGATTACAAAGGTTAGCATGTTGCTGCCTAGCCGCGCTTAATTGATGCTCTGGCCTTGTGTCTTCACAGAACTTAATTTCTATGAGATGCACATGACGCTCGTTCACATGGAGTTCATGTGGATGCATATCGCGGCTAGCTCTGGTTGTCCTCCTAGTGAACCTGCGCAAAGCGTGTTGAGAATGAATAGAAGGGACACTGTGAGAAGTAGGCTTGGCATTACAAGGGGTAATCAAAATGGCATCGGGTCGACTTGAATTTAGTCTTTCCCTTTCTTGAATGTTACGAGGGAACAAGTAAGCAGGTATTGTTGTGTTTGAGGCATGTGTAGGGAGTTGCAAGTTGTGTTGTGCAAGTTTGAAATCACTCCCTATGTCAGTGTAGACAAGGCCTGCTCCCACAGGGCTTTTGCTGAGTGCTTTTGTAATCATTCTGCCTGCAATGTTATGGCGTTCAGTTTTCATGTTGGAGATGATGTGATTCTGGCAGCCTGAGAGCATGTGGAGAGCACTGTCCAACTAATGGCAGCCTGGAAGGGGGCACATTGGGTCAGTAGACCTTTTAAAACGAACTGCATGTTTTCGATTGTAGAGGGTTCCTGCGCGGTATTGAAGGATAGTACGTTTCATGTGTGTGGAAATACTTGACATATTTATGAATGCGTTGCTAATTTTGTTTTCTACATGCGGTAATAAGTTTTGGTAGTAAGAGTAGTATCCTGATTTGGCATTGGCATATCCAAGTTTGTGTTTAGAATGCATGTGGGATTTGAGAGCATCTTGGAGGTTGGGGAGATAGGTGAGCTTGGGAGCAGGAGGGGGACCTGTACATGTACCTGCGGGATGCACTTTGTTTTCTTCCTTGGCTAGCCAAAAAATATGTGTGAATGGATTTCCACCAGGGCCCGCACCGGGGATTTCAGTGTCTGCCACACAGTTGTTGGCTTGCTTTGCCTGGTGTTTAGCAATAGCATCTGCGTATTCATTCCCAGCGATGCCGGCATGGGCCTTAACTTTGTAAAATTGAAGTTTGGTGTGAGAGTTGCTAATGAGAGATGAGATCATTTTAAGGATATCTCCTTGGATATGCCTCAGGTGCTTCTCAGAGTAAAGAATTTGTTTACGTATTTGATGGAGAGAAGTGAGGCTGTCTGATGCAACGTTTGCGTATTTGCTGTTGATAGCAGCAGCAATTGCAGCCAATTCAGCTCGGGTTATGGTATTAGTAATCCCAGCACCGTTAGGTTCTACATAGTTCTTGTTATCAGTAAGTGGGTAATAGACGCCTGCTCCAATTTCTTGCCTACCGTTATGGACAAGGCAGCTTCCATCTGTATATGCCCAGGTCCTCCAGTCAGCAACTTTGAGGGTGAGGATAAAACTGGATTGGCTGGGCACTGAGTCTATATCTTGGATACTCATGTGTGAACTTTGAAGGTGCCACCAGTGTTTGGAAACATGTTGTCTGTCAAGTGGGAGGCGTTCCAATTTACTGAAACCTGGCATATCAGGATGCCTGGGATTTAGGACAGGATGGCTGCTGACATTCCTAAGCTTCCACTCTGTGGTTTCTTTAAGATCTCCTGCGAGGCCTTGTAGCCAGTCTTTGTTATGGTTGTTGAGGTGTATTCGACCAGCTGTGTTCCAAACAGCTAAGATACGAAGATCCCAGGTATGCTCAGGTAGTGGTACCTGTTGGTTAGGCCAGGATTGTGGGGCACTGTAGCCAAGTTTATCACGTGGGACGGTTCCGAGGTCGTAACAGAGGTGGGGGTAGGCAGTGACAAGTTTGGAGTAGGGCTTGGTTATCATGTGCCTCCCCCAAGCCGGAAGGAACATGAATGTAGCAGTGGCCTCTGTATTGATAATGGCGGAGTAAATGGCATGTTGCAAGGCTTGGGTCATAATTCCCTCTTCATAAATAGGGTGGCATACTGAGAAGCCTGAGAATTTTGATGAGAAGGCATTATGCTTCGTCTTTCTCCTCGAGTCCAGTGGAACGAAGCTGACAGCAACACGAGAATCAGAGAATGGTGTCGACGTTCTTTCTCCACTGACGGTGACAGACGGTGAATTCCGCTTTCGTCATGGGACGATGGAAGAAGAACCGACAATGAGTCTACAGCATGGCACCAAAAAGAGTGTCCCAGGAGTCCGCACTCCAATAGTTCTGGTATTGCGGGTTATGGTCAAGTGGGGAGGCCATTTTTTTCTCGAGTTACCAATGCCCATTTTTGAAGGGCAGTATGGATGTGAATTGGGAGGGCTCGTGAAAAGGAGTCCTTAATCTTTTTGCTAGAGTACTTTCTTTCAAGCATGGATTTGCGGAAAAGAAGTCCTTGCATTTCAGTGGCAAAGCTGCCTGGGGCAGGTGACATATTCTCGTGCATGCCAGCAAGCTTGGCCCTGTAAAAAGCCTTATAGAGGATTTGAAAGCGGTTAGGGGATATCATACCGACGCATTTGCCTTGCGTGTTATAAATGCAATTGCAAGCCATATGTGCCTTGTAGATTTCTGGAAGGATGAGGGGGGGTGGAGTAGGAGGGGAATCGATGTGAGATCCTGTTTGTGATGAAGCTGGATGAGGGGATTGCTAGTCTGTGTACTTCACGAGGTCAACCTCGCGCAGCCAGTATTCGCATGAGCCTGTAGTTTTTATGTCTGCTTGGGGATTAGTGGGGTTTGTATCAAATGTGATTTTGTTGCGCAGTTCTGTGTCTAGTTTCTGCTTCCATACATTGGTTGCATTAGGTTCTTCAAATCCCTTCCTCTCAAGATTTGAGAGGGTAAAACTGCAATGTGTATAGAGAGATTAGGCTCGCTCTGTTGCGCTTCGAACTTAAGCAGACACTCTCGAAATTTAGGCCATGTCTCTTGTAGATCCTCTGATTCCCAAGAGGGCTTCCAAGTGACCCTTGTGCTTTTGTGTGGACGAGCGTTATGTTCCGGCAACTGAGGGCCGTCCTCCTAGCTCACACCTCAAGATCTGCCAACCCTCGATATGGCATCTGTCCACACAGGTGCGACGCAATGTCAAGTCTGCGGTGACGCTGGAGAAAGCGAAGAAAAGAAAAACAACGCAGGCAGTGAGAACACTCCCCAATCAAGTAGGGAAAAGGGGATACCTAGGGCCAAGGCACCGTGTATCCCCCTCACCAAGGAAAACAAAAAATGTCATGAGGCACCATATATCTTGATCAAACAGACACCCCAAACAATGCTCATAACACGTTGAAAGGTTTTGCACATCGACAAACGCCTGTACTTGCAAGAGGACAAGCGTCCGCGTGTGAGCCAGTGCTGCCTCGTAAGCCTTGTAGCCCTTGATGAAGGAGTTAGCTGTGCAAAAGCAAGCACTTAGTTAGAGAAAAGAGTGCAACCAGTATCTTGTACTTACTCAAATGAGAAAAGGGCAAATGCATCCTTTGAGCAACTGGAAAGAACTCTTTCACTGCTTTGTGCACCGCACACCCTTCAGTATTAGTCCAACAGGAGCTATGTGATGGAAATGGCCACACAAAAGAATGCATTCTAATCAGTTGCATATGACATGAAACATACACCCAGCAGCTGGAGTGAAATCCACTCCTCTGTGCTGCACACACTCTCCAGCACTAGTGCAGGCGTAGAGCAGATATAGGAGAAGGGCATAAATAAGCAAAAACTCAGATGCAAATACATACAGACTTGCCCTTGTCACCACGTGAACCAGTTGAACTGCGCTGCTGCACCTGTGGCTTAAGTGCTGCAGCGCCCTGAGTGCTGGGCCTCGGGCAGGGGCGCTGCTGCAGGCTGCTGCTGGGCCTGGAGGTGTGGGGGAGGCAAGAAACAAGAAAGGTGTGAGGAAGAGAGCGGTGACTGACTCGGCGCTCTGGCAGCTGCTCAGACACTCATGTTATTCATTGCAGAGGAGGTGCTGATCTGAAATGGTACTGCATGCCTGTGTGCTACAACAATGAAGGGCAGGCCCAGAATGGTCATCATTGATGAGATGCACAGGGCCCCCCGTGATGAGATGCACAGAGAGCACAGGAGAGGGGAATTACCTGGTGAGCAAGCTCAACGCACCTGCTGGGTGGGCAGGGTGATCTCACCCTGCTCGTGCATCTCTGCAAGGGGGCATTGTAAGGAAAGAGTTGTGAGCAAGCTTTAGGCGAGGCAAACAGCAGCGTATCAACACAACCTTAAGTGAGGAAGCTTCTGGCAGGGAAAATAAAAATGCAACCTGGAGGTTATGCACCCTCGATGGGCTCTGGTGCCAGCAAACCACAGTCTGCCTGCAGCTGCAGGTCATCCTCATCAGGAAGAGGAACCTGCTCATCCACCTCATCTGCGCACGCGCAAAAACATACACATTCAAACTGGGCGTGTATCCTTTACAAGCATACACACCTGAATTCCTGCCTACACTTATGCCTGCACAGCCAGGAACATCAACGGCAGTGATGAGGAGGACAGAGGAGAGGGCAAATTGCAAGGCTTGGGTTGGAGCATTCTGATCAAAAATGTTGAAAAACCTGAAAATCTGAATGAAAAGGAATATTGGAGAAGGGGCAGTTTCCCCCTCAACTTCATCGGGGTACACCTTAACTTCATCAGGGTACATCTACCAAAAGTCCATGGAGCCTTCAGAGCGGTAAAGGGCATCCCTCAAGCCCTGCATTACGGGGTGCTGCGCACGGCTGGAACCAAGGATGCGCTATATGGGCACGACCACCTGCCTGAAGTGAACACCTGTGGGACCCTACAAGTGTATACCTGTGGGACCCCACAGGTGCACACTTCAGGCAGATTGTCGTGCCCATAAAGCGCATCCTTGGTTCCAGCTGTGCATGTTTTTCCCACAGGTACATATATACACCAGCGGGGGCGTGGGCATCTGGTGATGCCACTCAGGAGCTTGACGAGCCCACAGAGCATGGCAATGTCGCGCCCCCCCCCCCCCAACACCCTAAAGTCCAGACTGCCAGGCTTTTACCTGAGCTGCCACCTGTGTGTGCATGCATGCTCACGAGTGAGTTCGCGTGCATTTGCATGTGTGCATGTGTGTGTGTGTGTGTGTGTGTGTGTGTGTGTCCAAGCATGATCATGTGTGTGTGCGTGTGTTTGTTCCAATGATCAAGATAGCTTATCCAAGCTTTGCCCAAGCACTCGCAGGTTGCACCTGACAGGTCTGTAAGCCCGTACCTTTAGTGTGTGCGCACGCGCACACTGTGCTCCAGCAGGCCCAGGGCAGTTTCTACAAACTTTGGAGCCACAGGGCCTTCATACACATCATAAGCTTGACGTCCATCCTGTTGGGAGGAAGGAGAAGGGAACAGTGGTAATTGAAACTGAGGGGACACCTTCCTCCACAAGAGGATGACACAAGCAGAGTGGGAGCAAAGGAACACCTACAGACAGCACGGGTCGTTGCACCGCTCACTAACTGGCTTGGCGTTGAACCATCCAGTGGCCAATGCAAACCATGGAGCATGGAGCACGATGCTACACAGCAAGCACAGGAGAAATAGGAGGAAGTATAAGCCATCAACTGTATAGATCAGGAACAGGAGCACGTTGAGAGTCAAACTGCATTGCTTTTGTATAGGTGCTTGCTCTTTGGCCCTTTCGAGGCGCCTTGTTGTCCCTCCTCCTTCCCGTCCCTCTTAGAGGCTGCAACCTGTGCAAGAGAGCATCAATAAACCGACCCATCCCATATCACTCACGGGGGGTGTAGGCATGGTGCGCCAGCGTGCCCCCAAGCAGCAGCCCACCAGGGCCATCAAGAATGGCAGCACCAGTGAGGTGGGCTGCCAGCTGGGGGATTTCCATCTGACACTGTCATTCCTCCAGCGGCACTTCCTCCAGCCAAGGGAAGAATTGGATCAAGGCGCGGATAGACCATCGTGGCTGTCTTGTCACAGCTGTATCAATGTCTGCAGACAGCGTCAGCACCGTCCATTCGGCCATTGTAGGCCTTGACTGCTCCATCCTCCTCAGCAAACTGCCACTGCTTACACTGCACGGTGTGCGCAGAAAAGAAAAAGATCATTATCGACCTTAGACGCACAAACGCCGCCGATCTGTGCTAGCACAGGCGGCAAACTGCAAGTATCAATTTGAAAATGGGATCCAAGGACTGCAGTGTTTGGAAACTTGTTGGTAGCATCCAAGGGGTACACACCTCCGTCCCCTGTAGGCTTCTCCAGTACTCATGCATGTTCTGGCTCCTGCAACGCATGTGAGGCGGGAGAGAGGATGCGTCTTTACAATGTGGTGCTATGCAGGTGAACAGAAGAATGAAACAGTTGAGTGAGTGGTGCAGGGAGAAGGTGCTTAAATAGTGCTGCCCTCTCCCTGCTGCAAGCAAGTGTGGGTGCGGTATACGTATGCGCGAGATTGCCCTTTGCATGCTAGTAGCGTTGCCTAGGAACAAGAGAGGAGCCTGCATATAGGGATAGAGAGGAATGGAAAACATACCTGCTTACCGGCAGGGCCAGCATTAGGACGTGCACCTCTTGACAGGCCAGCAATACCGACCGGTATGGCTGGCCTGTCAAAAGGGTATCCCAATCCTCCCGCTTCTATCCCGTATCTGAACTAGAAACGCACCTTGCTGAGGCTTGTTTTTGGAAATTTTTGGTATAGGAAAATGTACGAACTGGTGCATTTTATATTATGCATGTGCATACCAAAGTTCAGACATGAAGCGCGGGCAAGCGTAGACTGAATGTTTAAATTTGCATTTGAACAGGTTTTTATTGCAATGCATACATAGGCTTCTCCCCACTCGAGTTGTTTTGGTCGACAGCAACAAGTCACGAGAGCGAAAGCAGCCGTGGAAAATTGCATTGAAAATTAGGTGCACACTATGCGTAGCCTAGGGACGCCTGTTGGGAGCACCCAGCAAGCGTTTGGTCCTTCATCAGCGAAGGGTGAGCGAAGTGTCCGAGGGATGGCCAAGGCTTGTTTGTGCTGTGTGCTGGCAGAAATGTGTTGTCCCTGCTTTTATTGCCCCCTTGCATGCCTCCGTTCTTTTGGACATCATCCTGTGAGCTTGCTGCTGTTCCACCCTGTTCTTACCCTGCTCAAAATTTCGCACCAGGCCTCCGTTCCGTGCCACCCTCGCTCAAGCACAGCTCATGCCCGCAGCACACACGCACTGCTGTGAGTTGCCTGGGGGCAGGAGATGAGAGCAGAGAGAAGGTAAATCTTCCTGAGTGCCAGCCCATCTCATTTGCCCTCCTCGGATCGCGTTCCCTGCAAGCCATGCAACCCCAAAAAGGGAAAATATCAGGTGGCATTGGGAAGCCTGATAAATGCGTTGATGGTGTCGGGAATGACAGCAGCACGGGGCAAAAGGAGTCAGATAGAGAATTCTTTCCCCCCCTCTCTCTCTCTCTGGAAGGACTCCACCATCTGGAAACATATCAGGCCTGATCCCTTGCATGCAGTGGCAGGCAAAGCTTGCTTGTCCGGCCTATTGCTTTGATGTCCAACTGATGCATTAAGAGGAAGACTTGTGCGCCGTGTGCAGGCTTGCACGCTCGCACGCAGGCACACACACACACACACATACACACACATACACACACACGCACACACACACACGCACGCGCGTACGCACGCGCACACACACATACACACTCACATACACACTCACAAACACAGACACTCAAACAAGCAAGCAAACACACATTTGAACATGCACGTTCACATGCACTCACACAAGCAAAGGCGCACATGCAAACATACACACGCACAAGCAGACGCACACGCATGCGCGCGCGCACACACACACATCCGCATATAAATACACGCGCACACTTACATGAAACACACGCATATACACACATGCATCAGCACACACATGCACACTGTTGAGCATTAGCAGATCAGCATGTTACACAAGATAGGTAATTTTAAACGAGCACAGTCGCTATGGACATTTCAATGCATCTGTTGTTTTTGGCGGAAAACATGAAAGTGGTGTTGTACTTGTCAGTGATGGACATTTATTACTTCATGTGTATATGTGCATGTTTGTGTTCTTATTTAAGAGTTCACCTGTTTGTAATACATTTTGTTTAATTGATCATACGCTCAATTGCATGCATACACACATACGCGTGCGCGCGCACACGCACGCACACACACACACACGGAGCATGAACAGATCATTGGTGCAACAGAAGGCTGCTGCGCACGTGCATGCTGGTGTCCTTGCACCCGGAAACTTCCCCCATCCAAGGACTTTCTGCACCAGCTCCCTCTGATTGTCCCACCAGAGCTCTGTTTGTAATTCGATCCACGATCTGTCACCTGAAGCCCACGGGACTATGCCATCACCTGCGTGTGCCTGCCCCCACCCCTCAGGTTCCTTCCCTTCCCACCCCGTCAGAGCTCCTGGATGGCCGTCAGACCAGCTGCCCAATTGCCCCCCCCTCCCGCCGCCCAGCTGTCGTCATGGCTGTCTCTCCCTCCACTCCCCCCAACCCCGGCAGCGGCCCAGAGCCTACAGGCAGCTCCCGCAGTGCTGCTGCCGGGGGCAGGGGCGGCACCAGCAGCAGCAGGGGCAGCGGCCCTGGCAGCACAGCGTGGGAGCAACAGCAGGAGGCTGCTGCTGCGGCTGTGAGACTAGCTGACGCGCAACCAGGCGCAGCTGCGAAGCCATCTGCACCAGGGGGCAATGGCGGTGCTGCTGCACAGAAGGCGCCCACCTCAGGTGGTGGCAGAAAGGGTGGTGCAGGCACAAGGAAGATGTCATGGAAGCAAGCGGTGGCGGCAGAAAGGGATGATGATGGCGCCGCTTCGCAAGCCGCACGTGCAGCAGCAGCAGCTGCAGGTGGAAGTGCTGCGTGGGTATCCTCTGCGGCGTCTGCGCCTGTGGGTGCGTCGTTGCTGTCGCTTCCTCTACAGGAGGAGGAGGGGGGCACGGTGGACAGCTTGCGGTATGCGCAGGACACCAAGACGCTGTCTGTTGAGCTGGATGAGGAAGAGGTGCGGGCGCGTGCGTGCATGTGTATGTGTGTGAGTGGTTATGTGGGTGTGGGTGCATCGCTGAAGAGGAATGGAATCTAAGCTGCATATGTTTGGTTTGCGCTTCATGAGGACAAATAGGCAGGTGCTCTGTGTGTGTATGAGTGCGCGCTCTTGTGTGTGTAGAGGCAGTGCAGGTATGCTGATCCTTAAGCCTCCTAAGCACTCCCTAACTCCTGAGTGTGTGCGCACCCAAAGTAACAGGTCCTGTACGCTGAGTCCCAGCATGGATTAAGCCCATATCCAGCACACCTCAAATGGACAGTGTCACATGCATGCTTCAATAATAAATACTGTAACATGTTTGCTTTGAACACAGTCACTTGTGTGTTTTGAATAAACACTGCCACGAGTATGCCTTGGATGGACACTGTCACATGTGCTTTTTCCCCCTCCATTGCCTGAACACTGCCCCATACATGTGGGACGAGGAGGAAGCGGAGGCTCAGATGATGTAAGGTCGTAGTCCATGCCATAGTCATATTCTGATTGCTCTCGTTGCTTGAAACCAGTTTTTAAAACCAGTTTTTAGGTTCCGCCCACAGGCGTAGGAAGCATCTGATTTGGGTACTGCAATCGTTTCCTACGCCTGTGGTGGAACCTGGGCACTGCTGTCACGCAACCAGAGCAATCAGGATATGGCTGCTCAATTGCTCAATGCGCCTGTGCTATCATATGCAGGAAGCACAGATGCATCAAGCAATCAGAGTTTGACTGCTGGCATGAACTACAACTGTACTTCAATTGCATACGGTTGATCTGACTGACATGTTGAAACATGATGTCATACAGATATGCCTTAAGCAAGGAGTGCTGGCATGTGTGCCTCAGAAGCAGTCCAGAATTCATTCACAGTACACCTACTGTGTGCGTACGCCTCCAAAATGCCACGTTCTGCATGCATAAACTACCTGTTTGCGCGTACCTCCTGAGTGCCATGCTCTGCATGCCTCAACCTCCTGTTTGCGCGCACCTCCAATGTGCTACGCCCTACAAGCCAAGTCCGAGCAATTTTAGTGTTATTATCAGCGGCTGTTTGCGTCGCCACTCTTCTTCTGAATTGGTAGGAGTACGTGCGCCATAGCTTGTCCCTGGCATGCCTCATACGGACACTGCCACACTCGCGTTTTCCCCCCTCAATTTTCCGACTGCCTTGGGAAATGTGAGATGGGGAGGAACAGGAGACTCCGGTTGGTAGGGGCCGATCCTGATGGTGCACGTCAGAAGCTTGTGCCCACAATCATGTAGTGTTCGCTCAATGCATCTGGGCTTTTCATAATATATGCAGAGCGATGTCAATGGAAGCGTACACACAAGCGTACACATACATGTGCACAAGCACACACATGCACGCACGGACTGGCTTGAGCATGCAGGCCTCCAAGATCCCCCCTTCCATTCCTAATCCCTTGACAGCCAGGGCGGCTCCTGCCCCACCCCCTCCTCCACCAAAGCCGGTGAGCGTTTTGTCAGCGGAGACGAGCTGTGAGACATCACTCAGGATGGGTAGCCGCTCCCAAAAAGCAGGCAGGCACACACAGGATGTACAGCCACACACAAATAGTGTGCAGCCCCTCACAGCAGGTTGCCACAAGAGCTGAACTGGATGGTGTGAATACTACTGCCTGCTTTGTATTGCGGGGGCACCGCCTTCAGATGGTCTGTGTCTTATTTATTATTTTGAGAATGAGGAAAATACCAGAATTGGCTGGCAGTCTTTTTTCTTACCTTCATCACAGGAAACAGAAATTGTGTTTGCATCAGTGGGGGCTGCATGGGTTTTTTTGCGAGGATGCGACAGGGATGCATGTGCTTCTTGATGGCACAGGACAGAGTTGCGCAGCAAACGATGACCCCCGTCAAGGCTGGGAAGTATGTAGAGCCCCTCTGTTCCCACACTTAAATGCGCATATGACACGCACACTTCAATGCACACGTGTGTGAGCTCTGAGCGCGTCGCTGAATGTGCACTGCTGGTCACCTTCATCCCTGTACTGCATCACACACACACCCACGCGCATTTACGCACCTATGGATGCATACACAGGTGAGCCCTGAGCGCGCTGCTGCCCGCACGCTGCTGGCCACTTTCAATCCTTCACAGCATGTTTCAGGCCGTGAGCATTGGATGGTGGTGGTGGCCCCTGACAACCTGATGGCCGGGGAGGAGTGTGTGCTGCTCTTCAACAAGCGCCAGAGCGATGCGCTCAGGTACGGGAGCTCAGCTGCGTGAGTCTGAATGTGTGTGTTGTATGCCAGGGTGTGTGCTGCTGTGCAAGAAGCGCCAGAGCGATGCGCTCAGGTACTCGAGCTAGGCTGTCTGTGTGTGCTGCTGTTTTGCAAGCACCAGGATGCTGTGCTCAAAAATACAAGCTTGGCTCTGTGGGATGTACGTTTTTGCGCTTGCCTATGGGCATGGGTGTGGGGAAAGTGTGCTGCTGTTTCTATGCTATATCGTACTTTCGTCATGTTCTTTGACTTGTTCCTGACCTATTTTTGACATAGGGAAGGAATGTGTCAATGTGGGTGGGTGTTCAAAGCGTTTGTGCTGCTGTTAGCGCATGTGTGATGCACTCAGGTGCTCGCTTTAAACAGCCAGCCATCGTGTTCGCTGGACGTGCTTCTGGTCAGCAATTAAGCAAATACCAGTAATTGCCAAAAACAGAAATTGCCAGCAGTGATGTTCGCTGGATGTGCTGCTGCTCATCAATCGCCAGTGGTGTCGTGCCAGGTGCAAGTGTGCAAACACGCTGTGCTGTGCTTTGAATACTTTGAATACTGACACACACACACACGCACGCATGCTGGTCACAGGGAGCGACCACATGTGCAGCTGCAATACGCTTTCAACGGGTGGGAGCTGAAGAACGAGGAGGATGCACCCTTCAAGGCGGACCTCTCTCCTGCGGGCACCCCCATCACCGACATGTCTGAGTTTTGGAGCACGCGCTTCAAGGTGGGCGCGGATGCATGAGCGCCTCGCTTGATCAAAGAGGAGGGGCAGTGTGCATACTTGAGTGGGAGCTGGGGGCACTTGCTTCCTGGTGGGTGTGAAGAAGGAGCTTTGCAGGGAAGGGTGCAAAGCTTCCTGCATCAAATGAGGATGAAAAGGCGCAAAGCTTCCTGCATCAAATGAGATGAAAAGGCGCAAAGCTTCCTTCATGATCAAAGGAGAAGCTCCTTAGAAACAGGGACGAAGCTTCCTGCATCAAATGAAGAGAAGGGGCTCCCTCGGTGCATCAAGATGCGCCACTTGCTCCCACAAACTTTGGGCAAGATGCCAGCCAACAAATGAAGGCCATTATCACAGCGCGGACACGCAACCCCATGCCCAGGCACAGGGACAGACATGCACACGTAAGAGCGAGCTGTCATGCCCGCACATGCCCATGCTTTGCTCACCAATGTGCACGTGCACATGCACGCACACACACACACGCACACACACACACACACACACACACACCACAACACACCACGCAACACACACACGTATGCACATGCATGCGTGCATGCATACATGCAGGTGCCTGAGGAGGCATATGAGTTCAACTTTGTGCTACATGACAACGAGGGCGTGTACGAGAACAACGCGATGATGGACTTCATGTACCCTGTGGCGGAGGGCGCATCTCGTGAGGAGTGGAGCGAGATCCTGGCGGCACGTGTGGCTCAGCGGGAGCAGGAGCGCCAGGTATGTGTTTGGTGTGTGTGTGTGTGTGTGTGTGTGTGTGTGTGTGTGTGTGTGTGTGTGTGTGTGTGTGTGTGTGTGTGTGTGTGTGTGTGCGTGCGTGTGTGCGCGCGCGCGTGTCACAATGCTAGTGGAGCAGATAGCTACGAAGGAGTGGGCCAGCAGGTATCCTGGTGTGCTGCCTCTGTGTTGTTCGTGTGCAGTTTTGTGCCGTGCTCTGTGTGTCTCTGTGTGCGCTGTGTGTCTCTTTGTGCGCTCAACTGAGTATTTGTCTTACGTGAGTGCCTCATTTGCGCAGCCAGGCTGCCACTGCCCTTTTCTCCTGAAATCATTCCTCCCTCGACTGCGTGCTTGCTCTTTTGCTCAGGCAGGCTGCCTCTCCCCTTCTTCCTGAAGTCACCATTCCCTCAACTGCGTGCTCGTGCTTTGCACAGGCAGTCTGCTCTTATTTCTTGGCATGATTCCTTTTTCAACTGTGTGCTTGCTCGTTTGTGCAGGCAGCAGAAGCGCGTGCTCGTGCAGAGGCGGAAGCTCTGCGCCAGGAGGAGCTGCGTAAGCAGGACCTGGAGAAGGGCATGATGCGTGCTGAAGGTATGTGTGGTGTGTGCGCATGCGTGCGTGCCTGTGTGTAAGTGTGTGTGTATGTGTGTGTGTGTGTGTGTGCGCGTGTGCGTGTGCATGCAACGTCTTCTCCTTGGGCACAGCGTAGCAACAATGGCTTGCTTTGTGTCAGTGACCTTGCTCCCAGAGCGCAGGGATTGAGGGGTGAGGTTGTTCTGAGGGTGGGCGTGTGGTCGGTAGAAATGACACGAGGGCAAGCTGCATCCAAAGCAGGTCCCATCTGCTGACCTCTTGTCCCGTTCCTGGCCTTGTGCCATATTCCTAGTCCTCATGTCAGGCCTTTCACCCCCAGTGAAGAGTGTGGCATGAGGTGAAGAGCGTGGCATGCAGTTGCAAGTGTTTGTGCACGACGTGCAGTGTGCCTGTGCCTATGCATCCGCATGTACAATCTGTTGTATATGTGCACACATGCAGTGTGTGCAGTGAGTCTGTGCCTGTGTCTGCGTGCGCGTGCGTGTGAGGTTAGGAAATATGGGACACAATTGCTCCGCCAGGGAATGGGACGTGAGGTCAGGGCTCATGTTGACCTTATCCTCTTCCTCCTTTGGCCCCAATTTCGACCTTGCATCCCAATCACCACTTCAGGCTCTCATAGTTCAGAGCGCAGGACACAAAGTAAGAGAGCAGGCAGGAGTTATGACGGGACGCAGGTTTCAGCAACGAACCATCTCAGCACAGTTTGCTCTGCAAACCTACATGTCCAGGACACCGCCCGCCCTCCTACTGACAGCATGAGTTCATTTTGCAGTGAGGGAACTGTTAGAGCTTCAACACCTGGAAGCAAAAGGATGCCTCTGCCTCACGGAAGTGTGCATATGTAGGAAAGCACTCGCACGCCAAGGCAGACTCGCCCCAAATTGCCTTGGAGGTCATCCTCTCCACTCTGCCTCCGTGTTCGGTCACTGGCTAGCTTTGGGGAACCCACATTGCTAGTGACAAATGTAGGGCGTTTGTGACGCTTTGAAGCAACGCTGGCCAGGTACAGCCCTCACCTTGCGCGCTTGCGCACCTGCAGGTGCCAAGAACGCGCACTTGCACTTCCAAAACGTTGGCAGTGTAGAGCTCAGGCACGGCGACAGTGTGGCGTGGTAGGTCCCTGTGTGTGTGTGTGCGCGCGTGTGTGTATGCATGTGCGTGCCAGCCGCTGCACTTCCAAAGGGGCAGCAAACCAATATCGGGCAGCCGATTAACGTTAGGAACCTATTGGAGCACATGTGAACAGCCTAAGCAGGGTGTAAGTGTGTAATTGTGGTCAGGGTGTCAGTATATGTGAATGGTGTATGTTTGTAAGGTGTGTGCATGTGCCTCCTTGTCCCTTTGCCATCACCAGCGCTACCTGGTGACCCACACACATGTATTTGCGGACCTCCTTGCCTTCGGAGCTACTGCCTGCTCACTCGTGCATGTGCTTTGCACTCTGCTGGCATGTCTGCCTGCTGCAGACGTGTGTCCCCCTGTCCACCACAAATCAGCTGAAGGATGCGACAAGGCTTTCCTGAATGCCCGCAGCAGGACCTGGTGTGCGCAATCTTATCTTTTTCCCCTTTCTGACAAAAAAGACTTGAGGCAGGCACAATGCGTGAGAAAGGTCCTGCTTTCGCCCCCCTCATGCGTCTCCCTGCTGCAGGTGTGTGTCCCCCTCGCCACCACAAGCTGGCTCAAGGATGCGACTGTACTACAACCTGGCGGCCACACCCCTGGCATGGCTGGGACCCAACATTCCTCCCGACCAAGTAAGTGCACCAAGGAGAGAGGCGATGGCATTTTGCAGTGCTTGCTTAAAACATAACGGCCATGGCCATTTAATAGGGCATCAATGGCTGGCAGTCTCCTTCCATCACCAGTATGCAAACTTCCCTGCATGCACAATCCAGCATGCTCATGTGTATGTGTGTGTGTATGCGTGCAGGCCATGGCCATTCGGTGGGGTATCAACGGCTGGCAGTCGCCTACCGTCACCGTCATGACGCGAAGCGAGCCACCTGCTGAGGTGATCGACTGTGTTGTGTGTGTGTGTTGTGTCTGTGTTGTATGTGTTGTGAGTGTGCGTGTGCGTGTCACAGTGTGTCGTAGTGTGTGTCTCTGTGCTTACTGCTGAGGTGCTTGACTGCATATGTGCGGCACTCAATTCCTCCCTGCCTTGCTAGTACAAGATGACGGTGTGCTTGCTCTCATGCTTTGAAGCCGGCTTTGCTGATGTAGTTGAGAGCATTTTTGCTGCGTGTCATTTCTACCTCTGTGAGACCACTGGTAGGGAAGGCAGCTCCATGTTCGCTTGTTTATTAAAAAACAGCACTCACAGGCATATTGCTTCCATGTATTAATGCGTGCATTTGCACAGGCCCCTCAGCTGGGGGACTTGTGGCAAGCACATCCCCTTGTGCACCTGTACACCAGGAATCTGATCTTGTTACATGAAACAATATTCACGGCATTGTTGCAATGTTTGCTGCAACATCATTTCCGTGTACGCACACACCTGCACAGGCCATTCAGCCGGAAGGCCGGTGGCAAGCGTTTCACTGTGCTCAATTGTTTGCCAAAAAACATTTTTTATTATCAGAAAGCAATGCCCACTGGCTCCTACACAGGCGCATCACTGCGCGCACCTGTTTACCAAATTGCATTATGCTTGTCAGACAATGATGTTCACGGGCACCTACACAGGCCTCTCAGCAGGGCGACTGGTGGATTAAGCGCATCACAACGCGCACCTGTTTGCCAACAGGCATTTCCCTTGTCAGGAAATGACGTTCAGGGGCACAATGCTTCTGCGTATGTGTGCACCTGCACAGGCCCCCCAGCCGGGTGACTGGTGGCAAGCAGACCTTGACCTGCCCTACCACACGGGCGCGATCAACCTGGTGTTCAACTACTACGAGCACTACGACAACAACAACTTCCAGGATTACGCCATCAAGGTGTGTGGAGGATGTGTCTGGAGGCTGCTTCCAGGACAACGCCATCGAGGTGTGTAGAGGGTGTGCCTGGAGGCTACTTCCAGGACACCACCATCAAGGTGTGTAGAGGGTGTATCTGGAGGCTGCTTCCAGGACAACGCCATCAAGGTGTGTAGAGGGTGTGTCTGGAGGCTACTTCCAGGACAACGCCATCAAGGTGTGTAGAGGGTGTGCCTGGAGGCTCCTGGCAGAGTATGAGTGAGCGTTGTTGTGTGAGAAAACAGGCAGGAGTACTGCGACAACAGCGGTTTCCAGACCTGTGCCATCAAGGTGGGTGGTGGGCGTAGCTGCAGGCCGTGTGCGGGCGGTGGTGGTTGTGTGATAGAACATAGAGGACTGGCAGAGTAAGGAAGGTTGGGGGGTAGTTTGGGCTGCTGAGTTGGCCTGCGGCATGTTGATTTGAGCTACTGGTGTGTTGATCTGAGCCATTGGCATGTTGAACTGAGCATGCCTGTGATGGGTGTGTTGAATTGAATTGAGCATGTCCAGCATGTCAGAGATGGGTGTGTTGAATCGAGCTCTTGAGCACGTTGAGCATGACAAAGATGGGTGTTGGCCTGCGGTGTATCAGTGGTGGGAGCTGTGGGCGTCAGCTGCGTCGCATTGTGCAAGCACAAATGCAAGGATCACCCGCAAGGCAGCATCCTGTCGTCCACATGCTCTTCTGAACAAGCTTAAGCCCGCATCTTACATGCTTGACAAGTCCGCATGACAAGGGGATGCGTACTGAAGCACATGTAGAGGAGCATGCAGGTGCTTACCTGCATGCAAGATGACCTCACACACACACATACACACACACATACACACACATGCAGGTGGCCCTGCCTGCTGGCGTGACCTCTGTGGATGCTTGGAAGAACAGCCTGGTGGAGGTGTTCCGTGCTGATGAGTACGCCACACGCGTGGCGCTGGAGGAGGAGGCGCGCAGGAAGGAGATGAAGCGCTTGGCCAAGCGCCAAAAAGCGCAGGTGCGCATGCTCTGGGAATGCTGATTATTGGGTGTGGGTGTTATAGAAGTACTCCATGAGGTGCCTCATAAGCAAAGCACTAGGGGGAGCAGGTGGCGCGCAAGCAGGAGATGCAGGGCTTGGCCAAGCGCCAAAAAGTGCATGCTGTGTGCATGCAAAATTGTAGGGGTGGGGGCATGTGTGTGTATGAGAAGCACCTCTGAGGTACGAGGAGGCGCGTTAGCAGGAGGGAAGGGCTTTGCCAAGTGCAGAAAGGTGCAGGTGCACGTGCTACACTTTGTACATGTATGTATGTGTGTTGGAGGACAAAGAGCAGGGTCAAGGCTGTCACAAGCAGCAGCCGCCTTTCACAGCAGAGGGAAAGCTGCCCCCTCCTCTTTGTGCAGCACTTTCCAGGTCCTGGAATGGTGCAGTGGGTGCTGAGATATGCTGAAAAGCAGTGAAGGGCCAGCTGGTGAATGGCTGCTTCTTGCCTAGGAAAGGGTGGGCCAGCCATGGGACGACCTGTGCTAAAGGCTTCCATTCCTGAAAATGTCTGTGGGAATGCTGTTGCCGTGCGTGCAGGATATGGTGGAGGCGGTGAAGCGGCAGACACTGCAGCATATGTGATGAGCACAGCGCAATGCGAGTTTCATTGTTTTCAACATTGTGGAGGTGCTGGTGACATGTGCGCACAGGATATGGTGAAGGCAGTGGAGCGGCGGAAGGTGCGGCACGTGATGGACACGGAGCCGGAGATCATCACGGCAGGCTCCCAAATCGATGTGTGGTACAACCCCAAGGTGTGTGGTGGTGGGGGGGGGGGGAAGGGGGGGCGGCTCCCAAATCAATGTGTGGTACAATTTTACGGTATGCTTGTGTGTGGACGGAGGTGGAGGGGTAGAAGGTGGTCCCAGGCCAAGCTTTGTTAATAGGATGAAGAAAGCCCCAACTTGTGAGGAGAGTGAGATACACCTTGTGTTGCCCAGCAATGCTTTGTCTCGGGGGGACTCAGGACCATTGGTTTTGCTGCTAACTGCCAGGCTGGGCATGACCTCAGCTCTAACTCGCCATGATGTCTCGCTCGTGCCTCATTGGGGTGTGCGACAGACCTTGCCATGTGATTGTGCTTTGTTGACCTAACCTTCTGTGGATTTGGTGCCAAACTTGCCGTGTCTCGCTGACTCGGATGTGTGGTCACCATTTGTAATCCTCCTACAGTCCAATACCCCTCAGAGTGGCCCTCAATAGCCATCACCATCTCTACCGCACCATCAACATTCCCTTCATGGCCTTTTTCTTCGTGCATGTGCCTTCTTCTTGTATGGCTGACTCGCCGCATGTCTGCAAGCTGCTGACCCTGCTGTGAGTTGCTGCATCGTTCATCCTGCCACATGTTGATGCGTCGTCGACCCTGCAACACTTCCTCCATATATTTTAGTCTTGAGGGCGCACCCCTGAACGGCCAGGTCCAAATGTACCTCGTCAACGGTTGGGGTGATATGTTGCCTACTCTGCAAGCAATGCGTCTGCATTTTGGTCCCAAGGACACACACACACACACACACACACACACCTCAGCGGCCAAGGCCAAACCTTGTTCATCGGCGGCTGGGACGATGTGTCACTAACTCTGCAATGTGTCCATGCCTCTGTCTCCAGGACACACCCCTCAATGGCCAGGGCCAGATCTACCTCATTGGTGGCTGGAACAGGTGGTCGCACCGCCTCTCCATCGGACCCATGGCCATGATTCCCCCCGACACCCCTGCGCAGGTGCGTGTGTGCACGCTTAGTGTTCAAAGATTTATCAGGGCTTCTTTTAGGGCTTCTTGTCCTTAAGCTTGTTCTCAATTCAATCCTTGTCTCGAGTCCTTCGTCATGCGAATAAAGAGGTGCATGGTGCAAACAGTCACAAGCCCTGGAGGAAATGTTCGGTACACTCGAAGAGCCATCATGCACCTCGTGCAGCTTTGCCTCTTGTTGGAACGTGCAGTTGTCTTGCCGCTTCAGCCCCGCAGCCTGAAATGAGCATCATCGTAGTCGCGTCCAGCAGTGTCTTTTTGGAACAGCTTTGGTGCGGATCGTCTTGCATGCTTCCCTGGACCAACATGCATCATATGTCATCTTGGCTACATTCCAACAAAAGCTGAATCAGCTACGTTCCAATCAGCTGAATCAGCTACGTTCCAATCAGCTGAATCAGCTACATTCCAATCAGCTGAATCAGCTTGAAATGCAAGATTGGACATGTTTGATGGCCACTGTGCACGTGCCTCCTGGACATCATGGTCATGCCATTGCACGCATGCTCTCTGTACACGTTCCAAGCTATCGCACATTTGTGCCCAATGCATTGTGATGGGCCACTAAAGTGCGAGCGCCCCCTGGGCACTGTGGAAAACGATTGTGGACACGTCTCCTGCCTGCTGCTAGCAGGACTTTGAAGCTGGCATGCTGCGTGTTGCATTTCAAGGAGCTATGTACACGTCCACTGCATGCTGCATGCTGTACAATGAAATGTTATATAAACGTGTCCTGCCTGCTGCGTACTGGACAAGAAGATATAAACAAGCCCCCTGCATGCAGTAGAGTATACTGGTGCAAACACGTCTCCTGTATGCTGCATGCAGTGCAAGAAACTGGTGTACAACATGTTTCCTGCAGGCTGCATGCAGTACAAGGAGTTATAAACACGCCCCCCGCATGCTGCATGCAGTACAAGAAACTGGTGTACAGCACGCATCCTGCATGCTGCAGAACAACGAGTATCATTATAACCCATAATAAACAATGCATGTACAACCACGTGGACATTTTGCGTGCGTGCAGTACAATGAGGCTGGCCAGGTGGTGGTGCCCGCAACGCCCAGCAGCGGCAGAGAAACACACTGGAAGGTGAGACCGCCTGCGCCTGTGCCTGAGAAAGTACACGCGTGCGCATACACGCGCGCGCGCACACACATGTGCACACACTAACGCACGTGGGCACACCAAGGCACAAATTCCCTTATTGTTGCATGGGCGCCATGCTGCTCACAAACCGGCGCGTGTTTGTATGTTTATGCAAGTGCCGGTGAGTAGGTGAGGGATTCACGGAGAGGGAAGTGTAAGCCCAGGGGCTGACATGAATACGTTTACGAACAAGCAGCCTGTTTCACAACCAACATCACCTGATTCACAAGGAAGTGTAAGCCCAGGGGCTGACATGTATCTGCTGAGTTGCTATGATCAGTGCTTCCAGCCTGGGGTGTGCTTTCGTCTGTGTTCAATGCCTGAGGCCCACCACCATATTCACAGATAAGGACAGGCAGACTTACATGCATGCACAGAGGAAGTCTCCGCATGCAAGTACATGCGCAGGGCTGGCCTGTTCTGGACTACATGTCGCCATGTACCTCACCAGCATCTCACATTCCCTGCAAATAGAGGAAGCATGCAGCAAGTAGTGCATGCAGCATGCAAAACAGTGGAAGCATGCGGCATGTATGTATAGACTTGGCCAATCCTTCATACGTAGGGAGTTGGCCAATTCCATTTATATATATATATCCATATGGAAATGACCAACCCTTTTCATTTGCTGCCCACCTTGCAGGCCACGGTAAAGGTACCCCAGGATGCTTACAAGATGGACTTTGTGTTTGCCAACGTGCCAGGGGGCGAGGGCGTGTATGACAACAGGGGCGGCTATGACTACCACTTACCTGTGGAGGGCTCACCGGTGTGTGTGGTGGTGGTGGTGTGTGTGTGTGTGTGTGTGTGTGTGTGTGTGTGTGTGTGTGTGTGTGTGTGTGTGTGTGTGTGTGTGCGCGCGCGCGCGCGAATGTGTGCGAGTGTGTGTGTGTGTGTGTGTGTGTGTGTGTGTGTGTGTAGGTGTGTAGGTGTGCTTCTGAGGATGCTAACTGTGAGAGAAAGAGAGATGCAGGCAGAAAATCATGTACATGATTTACGAATGTGCCTGCTGTGTATTGGTCGTGCTCGTCTATTGTTTGTACCCGTGCCTGCCTTTCGTTTCTTGTTCGTGCGATGGATGTGCCTGTGGTTTATTGTTTTGTGCCTGTGCCTGCCTGCCTGCCAAGGAGGCCTTTTTTCCCTGGGCATTGAACGACGTATTTTGCCATGAAGATAAGTGGCACTCCAGATAAAGGGCACTGCGAAGGTGCCCTTATTTAAAATGCACGTGTTGTTGTGTGGCTCCCTCTGTACCCGCCTAGCATAATCAGGTGCCGACAGCTGCTCCTGTGGGTGTTGTGAGCCCTCTGCTCATCTCACTACAAAATGGGCGCCACTCTCTGCCTGGCCTTTACCACAATTTGAATGAACGTGTGCTGAAAAAAAAATCTGTCACATGTAAGTGGTGGTGGCCAATTTTAACTATGTGTGCCATGTATCTTTTATGTTCTTGTCAAAAAGCTGAATTCCATGGTTATGCAAATTCACTTATGTGCCGTTCACATCTGTCAATCACTCGCTGCACCAAGAAATGTCTGTTTCCTGGTTCCATTTGTTGTTGTGCCTGCTGGCAAATCTAGCTGGATGCCCTGAGCTGTTTCCTGCTGTTGCAAACAGACCATGCACTGTTTCCATCTGCCGTACAATCCTGTTTGCAAATCACGGTGAGCATTCCACATTCTGTCAAATCTGTCCTTGTGCGCCCCTGCTTGCAGATCCGTGAGCAATCCATATACTGCGTACACATTGCTGTGGAGATGGCACCCATTGCCAAGGTGAAGCTGTGTGGGTGTGGGTGTGGGTGTGAGTGTGGGTGGGTGTGGGGGTGAGTGAACGTGGGGGTGGGCGTGGAGGTGGGGGTCTAGCTCATCTTTAGCCAAGGCAAGTGGCTCTTGCGGATAATATCTTCCATCTAAGGAATAGCGCGGGTTATGTGTTCAGGAGGAAGGCTTATCATTAGGCTCAGTTGTATGCGCTGTGTTCAAAAGTGTTTGTGTCCTTGGTTACTCATTGACTTGTTGCAGGAAGCCAGGGTCTCCATGATAATGTGTTGTTTTTTGAGAAAGCGTAGGAGGCAGGCGTTGTTGCCAGAGTGCCGGTCAGATGCCTGTGAATTTGGTCCTGAGCTGTGCAACATTTCTACACACAGAGCATTCATGATGATGCGCACACAGATCAGGCGCCTGGGAATGTAGTGAACTCGATGGAGCCAAGCATCCATCTGGTACTGAATGGTGTGAGCTTTGCGATGTGTTGGATTCATACGTGGGAATGAGGGGAGTTTTGTGCCTGAGGGCAGCCTTTGAATTGATCAGTGTGTTCACTGCTTAATGTGCAGGTGGGAGGCCTAGGGGATGTGGTGACTGCCTTGGGCCGCGCAGTCCAGGAGCAGGGGCACCATGTGGAGGTCATCCTGCCCAAGTAGGTGGCTCGCGCGGAAGGGGGGGCTTGTGTGCTAATCATGACTTGGGGATGTGGTGGCATACTTGCTCAGGTGTTGCTCTGCTATGTTTGGTCATGTGATGGTCGGTGTCTTGGGCTGTGCAGTCTGGGTGCAGGGGCACTGCGTGGGGGTCATCCTGCCTGGATGTGAGGGGGGCTGTGTGTATGTGTGGTTCCCACGCCACAAGTGTGTTTGTGTATGTGTGTGTGTGTGTGTGTGTGCTGAGGTGGGATGGAGGTGCAAGGCCTCAGGCAGGGAAGTCCGGAAGCGCCAGCAGCAGGTACAGGCCGTCTGTTTGTGAGGAGGCGCGCATGGGCAAACATGCTGACTCCGGCCGGTCTGTAAACAGGCATGCTCTCTGGATGTTGGACGTGTCAGCCAAGTTGCACAAAGTGCACGTGTTCCAGGGTTCTAAGCCCGCAAGATTTCAGCTGTCTCTGTTTTGAGGTTCTAAGCCCCCAAGATTCCAGCTGTCTCTGTCCTGTCACATAAAGATATGTTTGAGGCCTTCTTTAAGTCGTATAAAGATATGCTGTACGTTTGAGGCCTTCTTAGAGTCACATAAAGATATGTTAGAGGCCTATGTTCGAGACCATCATGAGTACCTGTGCACCTCATGAAATGTCTTCAAAGAAAATTTCCTTGTCTTTCCCAGGGGCCCCTCATGCAAAGTCATGTATTCTTGTACAAACACACACACTCACACACGCGCGAACACACAAAGCACACGTGGCAGGTACTCGAGCCCTTGCATGTCAAGTTCTCCAGTTTCCTGCTGCACTGGTTGAATCCACTGAGTGCAGGTTTTCAGCGCGCTTGAACATGATGACATGCATCGCACATTTTCTTTCGCGAATTCAGTTCCTGCAGCACCCGCCTATCCTTGCTTCTGTTCAACGTTGTTGATACAAGTTGTTGATATGAGAGCTTGATTGTGCACTTCAATTCACTTCGTGCACTTGTAAAACCCCCTCTGCAGGTTTGAATTCCTGCAGCATCCACCCACCCTTGCTTCCTTTAAACGTTGTTATACAAGAGCTGAATTGTGCACTTTAATTCATTTGGTGCACTTGTAAAACCCCCTCTGCAGGTTTGAATTCCTACAGCACTCGCCCATCCTTGCTGGTCAGTTGCGCTACGAGACTGAGTACGACTGGGGCGGCACCCGCATCTACGTGACCTCTGCCATTGTGGAGAACCTGCGCGTATGGTACGTGTGTGTGTGTGTGTGTGTGTTGGGGTGGGGGGGACAAGACTTTGCATGAGATGATAAGAGAAGTGCAATTACTGACTTTTTTACATATCAGCTTATTCAGCAGATGTTTGTTGAGCATTTGTTCAAATTTTACTCAGGTATTAGCTCACTTAAGGTGTTATTGATGCATGAATCATGTTCAACAGATTAATCATGTATAGAGGTGGCACTTGCTTCTTTACCCCTTTACCTGCAAAAACAATCATCTCAACTCTTGCCAAGGGAGATGAATTAGAGCATGATGACTGGAGTTCTGGACATGTTTATTGCCTGGTCTGGTCTCAATGTCCGTCACGTGAAGCCAAGAAGTATGGTGAAGAGTATTCAAGCAAACTGCTTTGGTTAGTGCAGCAGGCTGCAGCCCCCTCAAACCCATGCTCTCGCTGCCTTGTCTACATGCCCCTGCTCTGCGTGCTCTGCTGGTTTGAGCTGCAGGCTTGTTGCCTTCCAAGATAGCTTCAAGTGTAGTATTGATGCGTGACACATCTGTCCTGTGTGTGTAGTCAGCCGTTTCCGTGCTCGTGATGCCTTCCTTGTCTCAGCAGCCAGAATGTCCTGCATGGGTTCCCAACCGCTGTCACCTCATGTGTTGCTGCACCCGCCCATTCTTGCAGGTTCGTCGAGCCCCAGAATGGCTTCTTCCAAACTCAGGCGGTGTATGGACGCTACGATGATGAGGTGTGTGTGGGTGTGGGTGGGTGGGTGGGTGATTGTGTGTGTATTTGTGTGTATAAGTGTGTGTGTGTGTGGTGTTTGGTGCATGTGTGAACATGCCTCTGCCTGCATGCAATAAGTATTACTTTTGTGTCTTTACTGGGACCGCGCTCCTCTGAGCAGATGGCTTGCATGCCTCCGATCTGATGAACTGAATGCTGAGGGCCCAAGAGCCTCTGGAAAAACTTGCCTAATGAATTGAAACATCTATCTGGATTGATTTCAGGAACATCCGATTTGATGGATTGAACACTGCTTGCCTTGGATTGGATGATTTCAATGTTATATTCATCATCGCTTTTGCTACAAATTCTAGGACGAGTGTTAACTCTCTGCCCCAGTGAAGAGCTCTGTAGTGCCGTAGTTGTCTCGCAGGGAACAGGCATCACAGAGCTTTTGCCATGAATGCATTGTGAGTAAGGACATTCAGTGTTGACCGCCAAAATGCAAGAGAGGCTTCAGGCGACTCAGTGATCACCTCTAAGAGCCTCCTTTCAAGCTTTCGTAAAGGAGCATGCAACACTGATGTGCTGCGTGCCCCTTTACAGAGGCAACACCTCCCCATTTCTTGTTGATGTCACTGTGCTGCTTATCCTAATGAAGATGGGAGGTATGCTTCTCATTACACACACGCGCGCGCACACATACACACATGCGCGTTCACACACAGGTCCGCTTTGACTTCTTCTGCAAAGCAGCCCTGGAGTTCCTGCTGCGCACAGGCAGGCAGCCGGACATCCTGCACTGCCACGACTGGTCCACCGCGCATGTTGCCAAGGTATGTGGGGGTAGAGGGAATGTGGGTGTGGATGTGAGTGCATGGTGCATGTCATCTGTTGCCGTCTGTGTTTCGGCTTGATACGCACACTACATGCACGCAGGTCTGATATTGTGTTTTATTCATGTTGTATTATAATTCTCAACAGTCATGAAACTCACCCTCTCTGCTGCGTCGCGGGGGGAGGGCAGCGACTTTTGCAACCTCTTTCGGCACCGAGGGGGCAGCCATTGGCCTGTCCATGTACTGCATCACACTCGCCTGCAGAAGCCCATTGTGGTGTATTACCATTCATGTCTTGAACAGCACTATACGATGTAGTATGCAACATGGGTCACATGACTCGCCTCACAGGCTTACTTGGGCTGCAGACCCCTGCAGCTTGTGCAAGCCAAACATGGTGTTCGTTTGCTCGCCATCACCTGGACTGCATCACACACTGCCGTGTGGTGCATGACTCGAGCCGCCCCATGTTGCATGATAACGCCACCGGTGCAAGACCCAATCCACATGGTGCAAGACCCAAGCCACGTGGTGCATGACCCAAGCCACGTGGTGCATGACCCAAGCCACGTGGTGCACCACAACGCCACATGGTGCATGGAACAAGCCATGTGGTGCATGACCCAAGCCACGTGGTACATGAAAATGCTGCATGGTGCATGACCCAAGCCACGAGGTGTATGACTCAATGCCATGCAGTGCATCACACAATGCCATGCAGTGCATCACACAATGCCATGTGGTTTATGCAACACTCGTTGCAGGCATACTGGGAGGATTACAACCCCTACGGCCTGTGGAAGCCCAAGGTCGTGTTCACCATCCACAACCTGAACTACGGCCAGAAGAAGATTGCGGAGGCTGCGCAGTACTGCCAGCGCTTCACCACAGTGTCGCCCACGTATGCATTTGAGACAGGTGCGTGCGTGTGTGTGTATGTGTGTGTGCTCGCGAGCTTGTGCGCGCAAGTGTGTGAGCATCAGGGCAAGAGTTAGTAGGAGGAGTGGGGCACATTGGAGTCTGTGCTTGACTGCCAGCGCTTCACCACAGTGTCGCCCATCTACGCATTTGAGACAGGTGCGTGCGTGTGTGTTAGTGTGAACCAAGAACGATAAACGGTGCATTTCCTCAGGCATTTCTAGTGCCATGCAGTAATACATGGTCTTTCAAGCGTCCCTAGTGTCGAAAGATTTGCTGGTAGTGCAGGCTCTCTTGTCACCCCAGCCACAAGCTTGTAGGCACCCGTTAAGCGACTCAATCCGTGTAGAAGCTCATGGCTCATGGCTGAGGTGTTGCTGTGCATGCCATGCACGACTTTTTGAGTTCTTGTTGAGAATCCGCAACGCCAAGCACAGATGCGAAGCAGCGCCCGCTTTGAAATGCTGTTGTGCAGGCGGCACGGAACCCGTAGCCGCCCATGAGTTCTAAGTTTCTTGGGTATCCACAGTGCCACCACAATGCCATGCACATATCCAAACAAGCGCGCGCTTTGAAATGCCTATTTGCAGGTGGCGCGGGCCCCATAGCTGCCCACAGCTACAAGTTCTCAGGCATCCGCAACGGCATTGACCCTGACCTGTGGGACACAGAGTCCAACATGTTCCTGGAGACAGGTTACGACGCAGAGACTGTGGTTGAGGTGTGTGTTCGTAATTTTATTTGGTGGGCGACCAAGAAACTCTGTAAGACATGAACACGGGAAGGGGGTACATTGTGAGGACTGTGGTGGTGTTGCACGGATTTCGACCTGTTAAGCCATCTGGAAGCTTTGAGCATATTTCTAGAGAGGGGCTGCAAGGAATGATTGTGCAGGATGCCCTTCAACTTGCACTTCTCTGGACAGGGAGTGCAACACACAGACGCTGGTGGAATCACGCTTTTGTGTGTGATGGCGTGAGCGTGGGTGGGTTGGTATGAAATGCCGTCTTCTGAGCAGGACTAAAATTGCAGCCGCTGGAAATGCATTCTCCATGCTCGTCGCTCGCGCACCAATGGACATGCTCAGTAGCCCTCTGCATGGACGCAACACGTGCAGGGAAAGGCAGCCGCGCGTGCATGCCCTGCACGCACTCACCGAGATGCAATGTAACGCTGTGCATGCATGCCCTGTGGACAATTAATGCAATCCTGTGTGAACGCAGGCATGGCAAGGGAGCCGCATTGGCACGCATGCCCTGTGCACACTTGCGAGGGTATACAATGGTATGCGATGTCACATTGCCATCACATTGCCAATGTGAACTCAAGGTGGTACACAATGTGACCCTGTGTGGGTGTCTGCAGGGGAGGTCTGCTGTGCATGCTGCCCTGCGCACGCTCATTGACTGGCAATGTAACCGTGCGCATGCAAAAGCCCTGCACACACTCAGTTAATGTACAATGTCACCCTCTGTGCATTTGTGTGTGCAGGGCAAAGCAGCCGCGCGTGCAGCCCTGCGCAGCCGGTTAGGTCTCACTGGCTGGGGCGACAAATTCATCGTTGCAGTGGTGAGATGTGTGTTTGTGCGTGTGTGTGTCACCCTGAGTTGTGCGAGCACGACCCTCCAAAGGGCAGTGGAGTAGGAATTGCCTTAAAGCTGCACTCGCTCACCTAGCCATGCTCATGTCAAGCAAGGAGGGAGAGAGAGAGAGAGAGAGAGAGAGAGAGAGAGAGAGAGAGAGAGAGAGAGAGAGAGAGAGAGAGAGAGAGAGAGAGAGAGAGAGAGAGAGAGCTGTACACGCATGCTCAGGCAGGTTCTGTACACAGTTTGTGCTCACTGCCTGAAATTGGTGGGATGCAGAGGTATGGCTGTACCATACACAAGCAGGTGCTGCCTTGTGCATCAGGCTTGGATGGTTGCCGTTGTGCATCATGGATGGTTGCCACTGCATCAGGCTTGAATGGTTGCCGTTATGCATGAGGAGCTGTAATACTCATGATAAAAGCACCCTTGCCTTGCGTTGTGGGAATCCTCGCTTACTCTCAACACTCCTAATGCAAGCGCCAATGCAAGCCTTGCATACTTCAGCACTCGTGATGAAAGTCCCTGGCTAGCCCTGTGCTGGCACAGCGCCTAATGGAAGCAAAACGTTATGGTTTTGCAATCTCACGACTCCTGTTGGAAGCACTGCTGTCCTGTGGCAAGCTCAATGTTAGGCTTAAATGGTCGCATGGACAGGAGACGCCTTTTGCTGTTTCTCACAAGTCACAATATCACCCCGTGGCGTGGCTCGTACTCGGGAGTTATTAGGAGTCACTGGACACCCCTCGAGCATGGCTGCTTGTATTTCTATAACAGGAAGCACCTCGATGTTTGTTTGGTAGCAACAACAATGACATTACGCAATTTTACAACAACAGTCACATCTTACAACAGCTTACAACAGTAACGTTACCCTGTTGTGTGGCTTGTGGTAGCAACGTGCGACAAGAGGCACCTTATAGTGTAGCCTGTAGGTGTGTCCACATGCTAAGCACTCAGTTCCAAGGAGCTCATGCTAAAAGCGCTTGAGCCTGCATTGCATCAAGCACAGCCAAAACGCTGTTTCAAAAGTGTGCATGGGGGAAACAGGGTCAATGAAAAATGGTAATGGTTTGTTTTTCATTGGAATCCCTCACGTAGCATGCCAATGACTCGCTGCCGAGAGAAGGGCGGACTCTAGCACCCTTTGCCAGCGCTGGCAGCCTCACAACATCGTTACAGTCAGAATGGCCTCGCATGGCTTCAAATAAACGCGCAAGGAACAGAATGCATTGCACGCACAAAGGTGTGTGTGCAGGTGAGCGGTAGAGCCTATAGGTCACGCCTGCAGATGTGGTGCTACATACGCAGCATTATACATGAGGCCCAACCATCAATTAAAGCGCACAGAAGGGGGTGCTATTTATATACGGGCGCTCCTGTTCTGTGGGGTGTTCCTCCTGTTCAAGCACTGCCAAGTGCACCAGCACCACAAGCACTGCCAGTGCTCCTCCTGTTCAAGCACTGCCAAGCGCACCAGCACCACAAGCACTGCCAAGTGCACCAGCACCACAGGTTTCATACACTTGCGATGGCAAGGATGCTTTGAAAAGAAAGAAAAAAAGAAAGAAGAAAAAAATAATCTGCGCCAGCCAGAAGGCCGTGTGCATTAGGATAGGACGCGTTGCATGTGTGTCGCAGCCCGCAAACCCAGCAAAAGGGGCGTCCTTACTGTAACACACGCTCTCACTTGCATCAGCACAGCTGGGTCCATGCTACGCATACGCGTAGCATGGTTTCAATGTGTGTGCTCACCAGCATCAGCGCAACTGGTTTCAAGCGTTCCATGCACTCAATGTGTGTGTGCAGGTCAGCCGGTTGACCCCACAGCAGGGAGGGCCCCTGATCAAGCACTCACTTGCGTCAGCACAACTGGTTTCAAGCATTCCATGCACTCAATGTGTGTGTGCAGGTCAGCCGGTTGACCCCACAGCAGGGAGGGCCCCTGATCAAGCACTCACTTGCGTCAGCACAACTGGTTACAAGCGTTCCATGCACCCAATGTGTGTGCAGGTCAGCCGGTTGACCCCACAGAAGGGAGTGCCCCTGATCAAGCATTGCGCATTCCGGACCACCGAACGTGGCGGCCAATTTGTGCTGCTCGGATCCGCCCCTGATCCGCGGGTGCAGGTGTGCGGGTGTGGGTGTGGGTGTGGGTGCAGGTGTTGTGCTGCTCGGATCCGCCCCTGATCCGCGGGTGCACGTGTGTGGGTGTGGGTGCTACGGGGTACAGGTTACAGGGGGAAAAAGGCCTCCAGTCAAAACGACTGACTGCAGGCCTGTTCATAAAAGAGTGTGGGTGCTACACGGTGGCGCGCAGTGTGTCGTGCACGTCAAGCATGCAGCATC
Source organism: Dunaliella primolecta (assembly GCA_914767535.2). NCBI lineage: Eukaryota > Viridiplantae > Chlorophyta > Chlorophyceae > Chlamydomonadales > Dunaliellaceae > Dunaliella > Dunaliella primolecta. Next base: position 4,701,263 of record OU611764.1, read on the forward strand.
ACTTCTGCAAACCTGTCCAAGCACCTCCTCAGGTGGTGCACCTTGACTCTCACAGACGCAATTTCCTGGGCTTCACGACCCTACAGGCACATGTGCACAGCTCTTTAATGGCTGGGAACATCACAGCTCAGCAGCTGGGGTATGGGTACTGCTCCAGCAATCGAAACTGGCCTGGCCAGCCCAGTTGCTGCTGTATGCATCATTGCAAGTCATTCTACGCCCCCAAGTCATTCTACACCCCCAATGTGTATTTCCTCTTGGAAGTTTACATTAATTGTGTGCATTGGTCGACCTAAGCCTGAACTCATGGCTGATCAGTCGCTGGTGAAACATGCTCAACAAGCATCAACAAGGGGTGGGACTTTCAAAGGGCCCTCAATTTGTATATGATATACACACAAGCACACACACGTACGCGCACACATACACACGCGCATGCGCACACACATTCTTGCAGAGTGAATTTGATGGCATGGCCGCCAGCATGGGCGGCCAAGATGCTGCGTTCTGCTTCAAGTACGACGAGCCCCTCAGCCACCTCATCTATGCTGCAGCAGACATGGTAGTCGTGCCCTCCATGTTTGAGCCATGCGGTCTCACACAGATGATTGCCATGCGCTATGGAGCAGGTGTGTGTGTGTGTGTGTGTGTGTGTGTGTGTGTGTGTGTGTGTGTGTGTGTGTGTGCGCGTGTGTGTGTGTATGGTTTCACAAGGTGGCTTTTTAAGGTTGTGTCACAGGGGTGAGGTGGTGCCATAGTTGTGGCGTCAGCAGCTGGCCCCACATATAGGTGGCCCCACATACATGTGTGTGGAATGTGGTGTCACATGGTGGCATCACATGGTGGCGTCACAAATTGGCTCCACATACACAGTGCTGCTTCAGGCGACAGTCAAGGGGACCAACCTGCTGGGTTGGTGATGAGGGCATATAGGAGATGCTTTTGGAGGTAGACTTTTATGGTCTGGCAAGCCATCTGTTCTGTACATGCGCACAGTGTCGATTTGCACGTCGTCTGTCACAAACACTGCAACACAGCCGTGATGCACCCTCTTGCTGTGACTGACAATGCCCTTCTTATTCGAATTCATGCAGTGCCCCTCATGCGCCACATGTGTGGGCTAAAGGATACCGTGTTTGACGTCAGCTATGACACCCATGCAGCCTGTCGCAAATGCCAATGGCGCGTTGCCCACTTTGCATTCTTTTGTACGTCTTTGTGCAGTGCCCATCGTGCGCCACACCGGTGGCCTGAAGGACACCGTGTTTGATGTGGACTATGACAAGGCCCGTGCAGCATGGGAGCTGCAGGGCTCCAGCGACTGGCAGCGCGACCAGCTGGACGCCACCAACGGCTTTGCATTTGAGGTGCGTGTGGATGCTCAGGTGCATGGGTGTACGAGTGTGCTTTGTTGCAGGTGTGGGTGTGGGTGTGGGTGTGGGCTGCAAGGTTCTAGTGCTTGGCTGCACGACCAGCTGGACACTACCTGTGGATGTGCGTATGAGGTCCCATGTGAGTGCCCAGTTGCATTGGTGTGGGTGTAGATGTAAAGATGAGGGTGTATCTGGATGTGGGTGTCGGTGTGAGAGCCGCAAGGCTTCAAAAATGGTCCAGTGGGACCCCGCCAGTCAGGTTGCATAGTCGCGCCAACAATGATGGTGTACCGCAAACCCCATCACGCCTGTTGCTGTTTGCGATTGCATTCCTGTGCATGGAGGACAGATTCAGCGCACAAACAGAATGTGATCGCTTTCCTGTGCATGAACAGATTCAGCGCACAAATAGAAGCGCAACTGCGAACCAGCTCATGGAGTCACAAGTTAACCCATCTGAGATGTGACGCAAAGGCCTCTGACCCACCTGCCTCAGACTGCGCTCCCGCACACCACTGATGCTTTTCCCAGTGCAATGAAAGCCCTGCCATGTTAACGCAGCACTACTAAGCAGCACCCACCTGCCCTGGACTCCGTGCTCAACCGCGCCACCGACGATTTTTACAGTATACAACAACAGCCCATCACATAGACGTCACATCATATGAATGCCATGTTCATGCAACGCATGCAGGGCATGGACCCGCCTGCCCCGGACTCCGTGCTCAACCGCGCCACTGACGATTTTTACAGTAAACAACAACAGCCCATCACATAGACGTCACATCACATAAATGCCATGTTCATGCAACGCATGCAGGGCATGGACCCGCCTGCCCTGGACTCCGTGCTCAACCGCGCCACTGACGATTTTTACAGTATACAACAACAGCCCATCACATAGACGTCACATCATATGAATGCCATGTTCATGCAACGCACGCAGGGCACGGACCCACCTGCCTTGGACTACGCGCTCAACCGCGCCATCGATGCTTGGTACAATGACAGGCCCTGGTTCCACAGGTATGTATCCCAGCAAGACGTCCGCACAGCAGCTCCGCAGGTATTGCAGCAAGATGTGCAAAGTCCATTGGTTTGCAGCGGTTGGTTATCTCGGAGTACAACGACAATGACAGGCCCTGGTTCCATAGGGAAGCAGCAAGACGCCCATACAGCAGCTCCACATGTACTGCAGCGGGATGTGTATGTGCCATAGGTTTGCAGGAGTTGCTCGTTTTTGTGCACACCGACAGGCCCTGTTTTCGCAAGCATGCAGCAGTTTCCAGCAGCAATTGCAGGTACGCAGGTATGCAGCAGTTTCCTGGGATCAGAGGTCTGTCCATTGTTGACCAAGGATGTAGCATCCTTGCTATTACATCGGTGCATATGTGCGGCCCTCCTTTCATATGTGAGAGTGCGTGCATTAGTCGAAAATTGTATCTTGTTTGCCGCGCAGGGCTCTAGTCCGCTGCCCCCCCCTCTCTCATGCGCTTTATCAGCGCGTAGTATAGACGTTAAACTTTGATCACACTTTTTGCTGCCCTCGGCTTATGGCTGTCACTGTGCTAGGCTTGGTTCTCTCTTGGCTCTCACTCGGCGCCTGGCTTTCTGCTATGCTCTCCCAGTTGTCTAATGCATGCCTGTGCTACAACTAAACGCTTGCTTACCCTGCACCTTTTGATTAGGGCTTGAACAGTCAAGTTTGTGTGACGCAACTTCTTGTTTCTGCATACCATCCTGTGCCTCCCGCTTGATACTCAAACAATCATGTTCTGTGTGCCACACCCTCTGTTGCTGCTGCAACCTCTAACAGCAGGCGATGGAGCAGGATTGAAGCTAGAAGGCTCTCCCAGTTGTTGGTGCGCGCCTGAACCGTGCTCTCCGCTTAAGCAACCACGTTTGTGTGCCGCCCTCTGTTGTTCATGCAGCCTCCAACGGCGGGTGATGGAGCAGGACTGGAGCTGGAACCGACCAGCCATGGATTACATCGAGCTGTACTTGGCAGCCTTGAAAACTTGAGCAGCAGTGTAGCAGGCAGGGGGGTGCTGAGTCTAGTGGTAGCAGCTCTTCCTCAGCCGGATAGCCGTCTGGACAGAGTCTGGGGCCCAACTATGGCGAGGCGAGTGCTGAGGGAACTTGTGGGCAACAGGGATGATGCAGCTACTGAGGGCCATTCAAATATTGAGCGCTCAAACGTGGGGCGCTTGAAAGTTTGAGCGCCCGCTGCGACTGGGGTGCAGCAAGCTGTGCTGCTCAATGAGAAGACCATCTGCAAAGATGTGTCCAGGGGGGAGGGGTGAGTGTGATTTCGTGCGCAGCTCAGCGTTGTTTGGTGCCGTTTTGACAGAAGGGGAGTGCAACAGCTCAGTTGTGAGGTGTGCCCTAATTGTGCTATTGTGGAACTCATGTATGTTTTATGAAGTGTGTGCCCGCGTCAGGCAGTGCATATGATAAATCTATGGGGCGGCGAGACCTTCGCCACCTCCAATGCACAAGCAGGCTGGGCCATTTTGTTTTTGCATGAGCACTGCTCTTGCATGGTATGACCAGAACATGATCAGGGCAGCCAAAGATTGAAGAATCACTAACAGGATAGATGGCGGTGTGCTGTGCTGTGTGTGTGATTGCTCTGCCTGAGCGCATGATGATGCGCTTCTTTCTGTGCTTGAGCTTTGCCGAGGGACAGAGACAAGTGTCACATGCGGTGTTGCGTATGAATTAGGGCAAGTCTGATCTGTGGGCCCAATCGCATGTGCCACATATGGTGGTGCAATGCTTGACTCGGGGCAAGGCTGACTCTGTGTCTCATTGTGTGTGCCGCATGGGGGAAGGGTCAGGGTTACAAAGCTGTATGTGCCACATGGAAATATGATGTGTGGCACAGGACGAGGCTGACAGGGTTCATGGAAGCGTGATCTGGTTTGGTTGGTCAAGTCAGAGTCGGATCCATGCATGCGAGAAGGGGAGGTGTCACAATTTTGGGGACGCCTTGCACTGTTTGCGGCCGTTTACGCACTTTGCGCTCCCACACACCCACCTTGCCTGTAGCTGTCTCAAATGGCATAGGTGGAAGAACTAAAACTGTGGTGTTCCTGTGCTTCAGTGGCATTGATTCATGCAACAGAATTTTATCAACATGCTCATGTAACTACATATACGATATTATAACTTGCAGTTCATCAACTTGGTGGTCGCTGAAGAGTGCCTACCTCCCTACAATTTGGGAAGAGAAAATTGCAATCGTGAATTTGGAAAGAGTTAAAGTGCAATCCCAAGTAGATGCAGGAAAAGGGGGAACACGAAGCTTGTAGCAGTGCACGGTGGCCCATTGGTGATGCGCAAAACTCCAGGCCAACTTACTCAGCTGCCTGAACCTCCCTGCTGGAGAGGAGCGTACTTGTTTCATACATTGTGTACAGCATATAGTGTTGCGTGGCCCAGGTGTAAGGGTGACACACAATGGTTACGATGGGATTTGACCTTCAGCTGGGAGTTTGGCTGCTTGGCCAGCTCAACTGTTCCAGCCACACCCTGACAGGAAAGGAAAAATCACACCCTGAGGTAAGGTTACATCGCTATATCCGCCTACAAGGGTAGCCGAGCGGAAGCACTGAGGCCTGTAACCAGACCTGGCCCAAATATTGCTCAACTCGCAAAACTGGACTGGAAAGGAAAGGGTTTCATAGCTGTACCTGCCTGCATGGGCAGCTTAGCTGAAGCAAAACGTGCCTGCAACCAAACCAGTCCAATCTAAAAAAAATATGAGCTAGAAGCTCAGTCACAGCATTTCAGGCAAGCAGACACAAACTTGGCTAATCCTAAGACATCAGCCTGGTTCATGAAGTCTCTGATAGGATAGGATAGGGTTACATAGCTGTACCTGCCTACAAGGGCAGCTTAGCTGAAGCAAAAGGTGCCTGTAACCAAACCAAACTAAACTTGTGTAAATGTCAACTGAAAGCCTTGAGCTGAGTTCAGAAGTGTCAACTGTAAAAATCACACACACTGTCACTCTAAATGAAACAAGCACGCAAAGCCAAGCACAAAAAACTCCAAAAGGCTGTAGTGTCAGGAAAATACACTTTTGCGTTTCCAAGAAGTCTCTGAGACGTGTTGCACTATTTGGGGGTGCAGAGCTAAACAGGTGCTGGAACTGAGCGCGCAAATCTGTCAGATCCTGAGTAGGGCAACCCAGGATGATGTGCTCTTCGTCTTGAACAGCGTGCCAATCACATTTGCTCATCGCGGATAATTTGCTCACGAACACCCTCTAAGTCGTTCATGTTAATCTTGGCGCTCTGGTGCGTACAGCAGCAGCAAACTGTTGAGCATTGGGCACGTCATTCAAGGCTGTCAAAACCGGGTAAGTCCAACTGCCCCTCTTACCAGCGTGTCGCAGGTCTGCTTGCACAACTCGGCTAAAGAGGTCATTGAAAGAAAGAAGAAAAGAAAGGAAAACTGTGTAGGTAGAGGAAACTCTCCCTACATCAATTAAGGAAAAGGAGACACATTGGCTCAGAAGAGCCGTGAGTCTCCTCCACCACAAAGCTACAAGGAAGAAAAAGCTAATGTGGATCTGGAGGGTTACTGGAAGCACCCGGCTCCAGAACCTGGCTGTGAGAAACATTACTATTTTCCATAGCGCGTCTAGTGGTAACAAGCTTATGGGCATACTGAACCGAATGGGCATGGAGTTTTTGAGCAAGTTGATGGTCCAGTCAAAGTTGTTTAAGCTGGTTCAAGGTATGATCAGTGCAACAGGTCCCACCAACACCCAGAAAAGTGGTTGTTAAGTGCTTAAACCAGATAATTTTGTAAAGCCATCTGCCGCCAATGGTTATAGCCGCGTAACAGTAGTGTGGAGAGTCATAAATTTAGCACTAATAAGTTTGCAGAGGTCTGTATGCTGCCGCTGTGCCACCTCCAACTGCCGTCCAGGCCTCGTGTCTTCACAGTACTTGATTTCGAGGTCATTGTTTGTGCTCAGTAAAGATTTTCAGAATTGCATGATACACCTGAACCACTGGCAGTAGAAGTGGAAAAGCACCCGACCCATCTCCCCTAGGATACAGTGTGTATCTGTTGCTCTTTTACCACCCAGAAGACTTGAATTGGAAAGAAACAGAACAAATCATGTTTGTTGCAGTCTGGTGTGTGATAAAATAGCGCGAGGTAGATTATGCCCAAAGGCTTCTAAGTTTTTGGATTCGATAAACACTCCAAACAATTGATTGAGGAAAAAAATCTTGAAGGCAGGCTTGCATTTGCACTCCAGGGCTCCCTCGTGCTGGACTGCCCAGATCCTGGATGGCTTTTAAGGATTGCGGCTGTAATTCTTTTGTTACAGCTGTGTAACCCTATCATATCCTGTCCATTTCGTTACAGCAATGAAGCAGGGTGCACCTATTTCCTTGCAAGTAGCCGATCACCCAGAGCCTCGGGCTGTAGGCCAACCCCCTTGTACTACAAGGGTTAGTAACCCTTGAAGCAGGGTGCACCTATTTCCTTGCAAGATTTCACTGATGATTTGAGGCACAGATTGCGTGGTGTATGGAGTGATGTCGAGGGAGTGGACCCGCGAGAAACAAATAACAACAAATTGGCAACATACCAAGCACTCTTTTGTTGTGCCTTTTGACCACAATGGGGGCAAACTCATCCTTTCTGTGCTTCTTGTGGAAACACAAAAGTGTTTTTTTCCTGACACTACAGCCTTGTGGAGTTTTTTTGTGCATGGCTTTGCATGCTTGTTTCATTGACAGTGTGTGACTTTTACAGTTGACAATTCTGAACTCAGCTCAAGGCTTTCAGTTGACATTTACACTAGTTTGGTTTGGTTACAGGCACCTTTTGCTTCAGCCAAGCTGCCCTTGTAGACAGATAAAGCTATGTAACCCTTACCTTCCCTTAGGTTGAGTGTTCACACTTCGAATCATTCCTCCTGAGCTGCTTACCGCTGACGTGGACATTTCCACAAGATACAGCAGAGCCAGAGAGGCTGAGAGCTTGAGACTGGACGCAAAAAGCATGCTGGGGGGGAGCTCACGAACTCGAGGAACAGGCCTCCAGTCTCAGATTTCCATATTGACTGAAACACGCACAAGCAATATACAAAGGCTCTTGAATTTTTTGCCCCACCACTCTTATAGGACAGACCTCTTTACCACAAGGGTGTGAAGGACAGAAAGGCTATGGAGTAGCAGTTCTTGCTGCAAAGTTTTTACAGGACTTCCTGTCGCTCTTTTACATTTCAGAATCATTGCAAACTGTTTGGGTCAGAGCAGACATACAACTTTTTTCACCCCATCATGATATTCTGATCTGCGCGGCGTGAACCCTCAAAGCAGATCTATGCCTGGAGAGCAGATTGACAATTGTTTTCACACCCCTGGGGACGAATGTTTTTATGCTTACACTGTCACTCCTCATGTTTTATTGGGAGATCTTAATGCCCACATAGCAGACAAAAAGGAAGTCACGGATGTGCACTATGATATCCTATCAACGCATCCCCAGTTAGTTGAAAAGAGGCGCTCTTGCTGCCCACATATAAATAGGGCTGGAACACGCCTGATTGACTTAGCATCAAACAACAAGTTGATTATTACCACAGGACACATTGAAGGCGACTATGGTCAGCCCACTTTTACTGGCTATGGTAGAAACCATTTTAGCAGGCCAGACCACTTTCTTATGAGCAGCGAGCTCTTTTCCTTTTTACGCCATGCAAATATCGCTTCTCCTGCTGGTACGGACCATGCTGCACTGGCAGTGTTTCTTGATGTTTCTAACAAGTCTACTTCACACATTGACGCACGCATGGTCCCTGGTTCACCTGCCAATTTTCTTTTTCCTGGTCAGTCAGATGGATATCTTTTACGTTGGCGCCCTGACAGAGCTGACATTTTTGTAGAAGTTTTTGAAAACGATCAAGAGATGCATCATAATTTCTGTCAACAACTTCACGCTCATGACTGTGATCAGGCATACACCACCCTTAAATCTTGGATCATGCGGACAGCGTGTCACCCAAACGTTGGCATGACTAGACCTCTAAACTACTCTGTGCCATCTGGGTATCATTTTCCAACCAGAAAACTCTTATGGTTTGATGCTGAGTGCGTCCAGAAAAAACGAGCTTTTATCACTGCTGCCAAAACAGGGGTGGCATGGAATGCTTGTCAACAACTTCAACGACAGTACAAAGCATGTGCCCAGCAGGCCAAGCGCAGACACACACAGGCGCGTACAGCTATTTTCTTGGACAAGCTGTATAAGAAGGATCCTTCTGTCCATAATTTGATTAAAAAATCCGCAATCAAACACGTTACTCCTATTTCTGCTGTTGCTTGGCAAGGGCACCTTAATTCTGCTTTTAGGCATCGTGCTGACAGACCTGCCATGAGGTGGTCAGGAACTTTATCTGGGAGAGACCTTGCAGTTCCTGTTGGCAGCAACCACACACGATCTGCTTCCCCTTATTTTCAGCCTTTCCATCTTCCAGACGTGTGTCAACTGAATGAAATTGTGGCCAAACACATTTCTCGTGTCAATCCCACCTCTTCCCCTGGATAAGATACCGTTCTTCCATCTTTTTTGAAGTATGCATGCAAACTGGTGCGAAGAGAGGATGGCAGGGGTTTTCATTCCATCTATGTGCTGACGCCATGTGTTTCCCAACTCTTTTATACTCTCATGCAACGAGCTGTTATCCCACAAGAGTGGAAAACTGCCAAAATTATACCCTTGTATAAAAGATGCTCTATTACCGATGCTGGAAATTACCGTATGCTTGCTGTAAGTGGGACCTTCTACCGCCTTTATGCTAATGTCATGCGTACTTTATTACAGGACTGGTGCCTCAAAAACAACAAAGTTCCTGATTGTCAATTTGGGTTCTTCCCTGGGCGCAGCACGCTACACCCACTTTTTATTTTGAGACATCTCAAACATGCTGCCCAAACCTGCAAACCACATGGCTCGTCACGCCTGTATGCAGCATTCATTGATTTCCAACAGGCCTACGACTCCATCCCTCGTGATAAGCTATAGCACCATCTTCACCAATGCCAGCTCCCTATTCACCTTCTCAATATCCTGGAAAACTTGTATCATACAAGTTTGTGATGATCACAATGACAACTACATTCTGGTTGATGAGGATAAGCAAGCATATGTCAAGCCCACCTATGGCGTTAAACAGGGCTGTCCCCTTTCTCCGTTGCTTTTCTCCATTTACCTTAATGACATCAATGAGGTTTCTGAGGGGATTGAAGGAGCTTGCACTGGCACACCTAATTTCCATGTATCCAACCTTCTATACGCTGATGACTTATGCTTAACCTCTAACTCACCAAATAATCTTCAGGCCATGCTTAACCGTCTCAAGGCTTATGCCCGTCGGAAATTCCTGACAGTCAACACCAAAAAACCTGTTATCGTCTGTTTTTACTCCAAGACTGATAACTAGCCTCCCCTATTTTATGATGGTGAGGGCTTGCCTTACTCAAATACCTTTCGCTACCTGGGGATGCAGTTGGACAAACACATGAATCTGCACAATGCTGCTGAGGAAGCTCTCAAACCCTGCCTGGCAGGCATGGCTCGCGTACGTACTTTCGCCCATCAACACCAGATTACACACCGCCTACATGCCTATTTATGGCTCTTCAAGACGTATGTCATAACAGCAGGAATGTATGCAAGTCAGATCTGGGCCACTGCATATCTCCAACAGGGGACAGAGATGGATAATTGCATCCAGAAATGGCTTCTGAGATTCTTGAGATCCATGCTGGGTGTGCGAACATCAACTCCTTCCTGGAGTGTCCTCCGTGAGTGTGGAATCAAACCTATTCAATTCAACTGGTTCAGAGCCTGTGCACGCTTATATAATTCTCTCACCCATTGCAACAGCGCTCTATTTCACAAGGTTTCTCATGCGGACGTCACCCTTAGCCCCAGGAATTCCTCCTGCTGGAAATCCCATCTATTGTCTGCCATGAATGGCTTGCATCACGCCCATCATTTCCAGCAAAGATACGCTCTGCTGATCCTTTGGAACTGAGTCAGCTTGTTGTGGATCTCAGGTCTCGCCATCTAGCATATTGGAGACAATTTTCTGGTTATGACCCACGAGACATAAACAGCAAAAGATTTACTTTCCATCACTGGTGTGCTCTCCCAACCAAGCCTGCACACGTTACATATTCTCCTTATATTCTGCCCAAATATTTCTACTTGGATTTACCTAAACACATCGTCCGCAGTGTAGCTCGATTTCGCCTTCGTGTCCATACCTTGAAAGTTGAGCAGGCCACATGGGATGATGCTATTTCCCCTGCCTGTGATCTATGTGATGCCCAAGATGATGTGCAGGATGAGCAACACGTCCTTTTCAAATGCACTCATCCCCATGTCTGCTCTCTTCGGGTTAAATATGCTCCCTTATTTTCTGGTCCTCTCCTCTCTTTACCTCACTCTTCCAATAGGGTGGCTCGCTACGTGCCTGGCATTCACCATGTACAGTCTTATCATATCTCTTCTTCTACATGAATAATTGCTTTTTTATGAGCAGGCTAGCAGTCAGCTATTTTGACTGGAGGCCTCCTTTTTTCCTTTAACCTGTAACCACACTTTGAGTGTGGAAACTTCGTCTTGGGAGGATGGGATTACTCCTGTGAGCAACCACTGCTCAAGCGAACAAATTCAAGATGAGGTTCATGTCCTTTTCATGTGTGGGTAAGAGGGGGTATGTGCTCTAGCAAGCCCCATGGGTAGCTGCCCTGACAGCACCTTAAGCAGAAGGCCTGGAATGTGGGACAGCATTAGCAGAGGGGTGGGGTCCGTTATTGGAGCTATGCGCGGGGTGGCACAGCGGGTTGCTGCACGCTGGACTGGCAACTCTGGAGCTCCAGCTCGGGATATGGCAGTGCCCCTGGGGCGCAACAACCCGCCTCCTGAGCAGCTTTTCCGTCAAGGTGCTGAGTCTCGGTGGATGCCTGAACCTGATGTGATGGAACTGCCTGATGCAGCTGCCCTGTACCCTATTGTTTGCGAGCACATGCGTAAGCTGAATGCTAGGACACCCCCTGGTTTTGATGCTGTTGCTGCACCCTTCATTAAGTACGCTGAAAAGAGGGTACCAGCAGTTAATGGTAGAGGCACGGATAGGATGAATGTTTTGGCTCCTTACATTGCACGTCTGTTTGCTGCCATGATGGAGAGGGCTGAGATTCCTGCTTGTTGGAAAGTGGCTAAGATAACTCCTCTTTACAAGAAGGGCTCTGTGCTGGACCCAGGGAATTATCCCATGCTCGCAGTAAGTGGCACCCTGTACAGGATGTATGCTAACGTTCTTAGGGAGGTGGTCACTGGGTGGTGTAAAGATAAAAACAAGATTCCAGACACTCAATTTGGTTTCTATCCTGGCCGTAACACTTTGCAGCCCGTTTTCATTTTGCGGCACTTGCAGCATGCTGCTCAGGTCAAGCGCCCAAATGCATCCCCAAGGCTGCATGCAGCTTTTATTGATTTCAAGCAGGCATACGATACTATTCCTAGGGAAGCTCTTTGGACTCACCTGCAGCGCATTCATATGCCTGCGTGCCTGTTGGCTGTCATTAAAAGCATGTATGCTAATGATGAGTATATCTTGGTGGATGGCTGTAAGCAAGCTCGTGTGCGCCCCCATTTTGGAGTCAAGCAAGGCTGCCCGCTTTCCCCCTTGTTGTTCTCCTTGTATATCAATGACGTGGACTGCTTGGCAGAAAATGTGCAAGGGGCTATTACAGGCACTAGGGACGTTCGAGTCACCCACATGCTGTACGCAGACGATTTGTGCCTCACTAGTAACCTTCCTGATCAGCTCCAACTGATGTTAGATAGGTTACATACGTATGCTCAGCGGAAAGGGTTGGTGATCAATACTGCCAAGTCTGAGATTGTGCACTTTAGTTCAAAGGGTGATAATGTGCCAGTTTTCACGTGAAGTGGAGCTCGTTTGGCGTGTGCAGATTCTTTTAGGTATTTAGGCATGCTGTTCACAAAACAACGCAACCCGCAAGCCACTGCTGAGTACATGTGTGCCCCTTTCCTAACTGGTTGTAGACGGATTAGGCAATTCGCATCTGAGCACCGCCTAACAGACAGGCCCCCGCAGGCAGGTACAGCTATGTAACCCTTCCCTTCCCTTCCCTAACAGACAGGCCACATACCATGCTCTGGCTGACTTAAGCATATGCTCTCCCTGCTAGCATGTATGCATCTTAGATTTGGGGCACTAGATTCATGAAAGAAGGAGCTGAAATGGACTGTCCTTTGCAAGCTGTGCACCTGTGCTTATTGAAGCGTATCCTTGGGGTAAAGCGCACCACTCCTAATTGGTCTGTGCTGCGCGAGTGTGGGCATGAACCTTTACAGTTCTATTGGTTTCGTGCAGCAGTTAGGTTTCACAATGCTTTACTGCGCAGCAACAGCACTACACTAAGGTACTGCAAGCAGATGTTGAAATGAGCAGGCTTTCCCATAAATGCTGGACCTCAGAATTTTTGACTGCCTGCACAGGCTTGGACAGGTGCAATGTGTTTACTCAGTGTGTTCGGTCATGAGGGAGTTTGTTGTTGATCTGAGAAAAAGGCTGCAAGGTGTGTGGAATGCTGATGCCTTGGCAGAACATGGTGACCACACGAACAAATTAGCCAAGTATCATCACTGGATGGCACTTCCTTTGAGGCCCTTGTCTGTTCATGGTGCACCCTTTTCTGTCCCCAGGTATTTGCATCTTGATTTGGGCAAGCGCGCACTAAGAAACATAGCACGTTTTCGCTTACATGCTCATACTTTAAGAGTTGAGACATCACTTTGGCAGGAGCACACATCAACTTGTGATAGATGTGAACAAGGACTCCAAGATGAAAAGCATGCGGTGTTCCTTTGTTCTTGCGCTTCTGTGTTCTCTTCGAAGGGCTTATGCACAGTTATTTTCTGACTTCCCCTCGTCTTATAGAATTTTTCTGGACGATTCAGGCACTTTCTACTATTCTCAAACTAGCTCTGAGGATGCTATTCATTTCTTGCAGGAGCAAACTAATGACACTTACCGTTTTATGTTTCAGCTAAGTGTGAGTGTGGGGAAGTCCAGGATGAAAAACATGTGCTTTTCTTTTGCAAATGTACTGAGGTGCGTGAGCTACGCACGAGATACAAGGACCTTTTTGAGGAGATGTTTAAGACTTTGCGTGTGTTTGCTCCGCCTTCAAACGCTGACTTTATTCCATTCTTGGCTTGCCATCATACTATCACTGATTCTGAGATCAATGCTTTCCTAAACCAAGACTCATACAGACTTCTTAGATTTGTGTCAGACTTGTCCCAATTTTTGATACTGGTTGAGCTTGTTTCACCAGCTTTCACCAGCCACACGTATCTTGCATATGCAAAACACAGCACTTGAACAAACGGAAACAAGCACAGCATGGCATACAGCAGTCTTTCTTTTTAAACTTCTTGTAGAAGCTTGTTTACTTGTTAACCTTGTGATAGCTGGTTGAGAATGTTTCACCAGCGACTGATCAGCCAGATATTCGGGCTGTAGGTTAACCAATGTAAAACCCATGTAAAACCCATACAGACTTCTTAGATTTGTGTCAGACTTGTCCCAATTTTTGATACTGGTTGAGCTTGTTTCACCAGCTGCCATCAGCCAGAATCTCGGGCTGTAGGCCACCATTGTAAACCCTTGTAAACCCGGGGCCCTTGAGGTGCGTGAGCTACGCACGAGATACAAGGACCTTTTTGAGGAGATGTTTAAGACTTTGCGTGTGTTTGCTCCGCCCTCAAACGCTGACTTTATTCCATTCTTGGCTTGCCATCATACTATCACTGATTCTGAGATCAATGCTTTCCTAAACCAAGACTCATACAGACTTCTTAGATTTGTGTCAGACTTGGTCTCAATTTTTGATACTGGTTGAGCTTGTTTCACCAGCTGCCATCAGCCAGAATCTCGGGCTGTAGGCCACCATTGTAAACCCTTGTTTCAGCTAAGCTGCCCCCGCAGGCAGGTACAGCTATGTAACCCTTCCCTTCCCTTACCGTTTTATTTCCGATCTCATGGATATTTTTTGTGCAGTTGGAACAGTTGAGCAGACCGAACAGCCAAACTACCTGGCTGAAGGTCAAACCCCGTTGTAATTGTATGTGCTCTAAGGTGAAAACACTATTTTTCAGACTCCACCTGGCGATTTTTCTCTTGAACAACCTTCTTGCAGCAACAACTTAGCGTCCAATTCTATGTAACCCTTCCCTTCCCTTAGCGTCAAACTGTATCTGATTTCCTTTTGCAACACCACAAGAAGCTGTTCTTTCATGTCTGAGCTTCGAATTTGCTGATGGCTGGCGTGGACCAGCCACAGGCTGATCAGCTGCACAGTCTGGCTGAAGGTCTCCCTGCATAACATAATCCAATCCCACTTCTTACGCAACTCCGGTTTTAAAATGGCTTCACAGAGGTCACGCTGCATTCTGCAATACAGCACTTGCATGACTCTTTGCAAGCACTTGCGCTCATGTCAGGGACTTCAGGTGGGGTGCTTAATTGCATCAGCTTTTTCAGGGTAGACTAGCAATGGACAGAGCCATGCTGTTTCAAGTAGTTCACCTCCAATGCACACAGTGCACAGCACACAAATCCCAAGTCACTAGAAGACTGCCAGCTCCATGCATGGCAGGGTGAGTATGCAAAAGGAACGCACAACTGCTGTTTAGAGAGCTGGGAATTCTGGCTGCAAACAAGCCCACACATCCCGTGAGGGTCTTGAGCAAGAGCAGCGCATGCACACAACCGTTGAGAGGGAGGGGGGGGTGTTTACTTCTGGGCACCCTCCTTGGAAGCCACAGAGGCCTGGCGCAGGGCGCGCTTCTTGGCCAGGGACTCTGACCTGCAGCAGCAGCAGCAATCGAGACACGTGAATTCGTGCAAGAATTGGACTCATGCGGAGCAGCTGTGTGTGCAGCTTGCACACACAAGTGACTAGAAATGTGTGGAGTATAATAAGCGATGGAGGGAGTCGGAGAACGTAGCCCCGACAAATCCTGCTTGCAAGATGCCCACCTCCTCTTTCAGGCCATCGAATGGACAACTCTCTCCCTTTCTTCTGTGCATCAAGCCATGTTCAAGTACTTCCTGCTCCCAAATGACCCTTGTGCATACATGCATCCCTAAAAACATTGAGGTTATCTGAACTGCTTGGCTCTTTCAACTTCCTTCCAGGTGTGTGTCTCGGCTGTGTGCTTTCCTAGGTGACGCAGGCCTTTCCTCATGGCATCATACACACCAGCATCAGCAGTTGATTACAAAACAGGATGTGCAAGATTTTTCTTTATGACACTGTGCGCACAGCTGGCTGCGGTTTGCACATCTCAGCACCTCGTACGGACTTTGATAGGAGGAAGGGTGCATGCTGTGCTCTTGTGCACCCCCAAAGAAGATCCTGTCCTGGAGCGTGGAATCGAGCAAGAGCTTTTTCCTTCCGGCCTCACTTGGCACATTTTTTGTATCCAGGCCACCAAAACGTTTGAAAACTGGTACATCATATTATGCTCATAGGCCACCGACTGTCTTAAAGTAGCAAAATTCATGTCAGGAACAAGCCTTCTGGAAACATTTTGCACCCACCCTCCACTGAAAGCCCTCATTCTCATTGCCATCCGTGATTAGCCTCCCCTGCCTGCCTGCATTACTTTCGGGCTGGCCAATTCCTTTTACCCACACCTTGTTCACACCTTACATGTCTCAACATTTCTGCACCAAAGCTGAAGCGCGCGCGCACACATTGAAGGAATCGGCGAAGCCCTTTTGAATGCATCACCCACACAAGCTGGCACGTTAGTGACCCCAACTCACGCTTGTTGTTGCATGTGCTTGGAAAATTCAAAGCCTGCACAGCACCTGCTTGCTTATGTACAAAGCAAACCGACCAGCACTCCCGATGCTCTTACAGCTGGAACAGAAACAGCATGTGGTTCCCTGGTTCCCAGCACCGTGCACCACACTCTTCTACCTTAAAACTACCCACGCGACAAGCAAACAAGCAATCCTGTGTACATTTCTGCATTCCTGCTAACCCTCCTGGCCTGGCCATAATTCTGGTGCCAGGGCAGCATATCCCTATGACTCGCTGTGCTAACGCAACATCACGTGCTCCCAAAGATAAAAAGAAGTAACCCAGTGCTCAGCCTCATTCATCCACCCACATCACAAGCATATGCAGACACTGAACCTCTCGGTGTACATGCCCGCACACCCGACCCACCTGCGCTCGCGCTGCTCCTTCAGCCGAGACACCAGCAGCTTGTGGTACTCAGCGGCCTGGGCCTTGCTGCTCTCCAGGGAGCGCTTCTTCAGGGCAGCCCTGCGCCTCTTGCGCTGCAGCACCTGCAACACGCGTATGACGAATTGGAAACCAAAACTGTGTTGGACAAAATCCATCGCATTGCCTGCACTGTCAGCACCTGCACCCAGCAGAATGGGGGCATCAAGCGACATGAAGCTACGTAATCACACCACTTAGCAGGGATGCACAACAGCACAGAGGTGTTCCTTCATGATCTCATGTGCATTTATGAACAGGCTAGCAGTCAAACGTCTTGACTGAGGCCTGTTTCCTTTTGTGACCTTGTAGCCCTTGTACAGAGATGTGACCTACTGCAGGCAGCAACGCACAGGCAGTACAGGTGCATCCCCTCACGACCCCAACATGATGGTCAATCATGCTTCCCCTCTCCCATCCGGCCTGTTTTCGTGCAGAGCCGAATCGGGCCCAACCTGCCTCATCAGTGCAGCAGTACAGCGCAGGCCCCATATTTCTCCTCAGCAGGTGAAAAGGTGCACAGCCTCTAGCCAGCACACCCGGTACAGCAAAGCACAACACTCCCAGGCTGGCACGGGAGTTCTCATGGTGCTCATCTCAGGGTTGACCAAGCGCTGGCTTGAGGTTTGGGGGCCTCATGTCCAGCACTCTCTCCAACTTAGTCCCTTCAGAAATACACCTGCCCCTTGAAGGATCTAGGAAGCAGGCCTGGTTCCTTGGGGTTGTCAAGAGTGCTGCCACCTTTTGTCACCTGATGCGCGTCCTACCGCTCTTTTCACCCCATTGTATCCCACAGGTGACACGCTGTTCTGAGATTTCCCGGCCTGCATGAGAGGAAGATGCTCACCTCGGGGGTAACCAGGCGCTGGATCTTGGGGGCCTTGCTGTGCTTCTTGCCGTTCTTCTCAAACTCACGGCGGTAAGTGTTGACGTACTTGCGCACATCATCCTCCTGCAAGCATTCCCGACATCGCTCGGTTGCTGAGTGCACTCATGAAACTTGACACCTTTCCGAGGCCGTCCGTGGCAGGACTTGGGGTCTTGCTAAGAGGCGTTCAGGGTATAAACTTTCCTCTCATACTCACATTCCTAGCAAGTTCACCGCATCTGTGGAGATGCTACACCAAATGCCCAACCACCTTATCTTTGAAGACAACTTTCAGCACTCAACCACCTGTCTCTTGTGTTTGTGGGCCACTGGGTAATTGGTCTAGCATAGCTTACAAACACACAGAGCTGCATCAGCTGCAAGTCCTTGCTGGACAAACACATACACAGGGCAGCAGCCGCACCTTGGACAGGTTGAACAGCTTGCGGATCTTGGAGGCGCGCTTGGGTCCGCGCATGCGGGGCTTCTCCTCATCTGTCAGGCCGGGCAGCTCCTGCTCGCCCTTCTTCACGATCACCAGGTTCAGCACGGACAGATCAGAGGACACGATGCAGCCGCGCACACTCTTGCGCCTGCGCTCGCCTGCACACAAAAAGTGGAGGGAGAAACATGGTCGGCACAATCCAGCCAGTCACTGAAGGCAGGGCCAAGCACCAGATACCGAAAGGGGGACAGGATGCAACTGCACAGTCATGCACCTGTGCTTGCCTGCACAAGGAATGGAGCGTAGGGGTTGGAACATGGCAGGCACAGTCCAGTCGGTTACTGGAAAGCAGGGCCAGACACCAGGGCCCTAGGAGGACACACTCCATCGCTCGTCATCATGGGAGTTCACAAAATGGACATCACTACTCTACTTGTTTTGATCGTGTGCCTCGCAAGTGGCATCAGATCTATGATGCATTAAGTTCATGTAAAAAACATGGAATAAAAAGCATGACCCAATTTGAGAGAGCATCGCGTATAATGCAACTGCACACTGCTGCGCCAGTGCTCACGAGCACAAGGGATGTGGGAATGAACACGGCAGGCACAGTCCAGTCAGTCACTGATAAGCAAAGCAGGGCAAATCACCAGGCCTGTATAGGAGAACTTAATATGCCATGCGCACCCTTGAGTCTGCACCTGTTTGCAAATGCAGTGTTTCTGCGCTAAGTTATGCTAGCATAGGAAAGCGGGGGTGAAGGTGTGTTGTTGGCCGCCCAGCTGGTTGCACAGTAGCAGAGCTGAACACCAGCAAACATGGAGAAACGAGGGGCTGCGTAATGTGCTCCTGCCTCCCAGATGCGTTAACAGGCTTTTATAGAGAAAGCAGGACATGCAACTGGTAAATACAATCTCCACTTTGCTCCTCCAAGGAACAAAATTAGGAAATCAGGGGGGAGAAGGCATGCAAGCAGAAGAAGCAAAGAAATAGGCGCGACGGAAGAGTTGCTTCTTTCCTTGCAGGTGCTTTCCTGCAAATTATTTTCCAGGTCTACATCATGATGCTGATAGCTGTTTGAAGCTGAGTGCTTGTATCTCTACATTGCTGTTCTTTCATCAGGTGCCCTCCTGCCAGGTATTGTTGCAGGACATACTGTTTGACAAGAACCTCTGCAAACCACGTATTGCTCACCCAATACATATTTAAGAACGAGCAAATTTTTCTAAGAAGGATGAGCATGGCCTTCGTGCACCAAAGCAAGCATGCACAGCCCAGTGCAAGGATGCGCAGCGACTCGCAACAAAGCCTGCGTCCAGTCTTGGTATGTGTATTTTGTGACATCAGCTCTATCCTGCTTGTGCGCACAAGCATGTGATGCATGGATGCGAGTGGTCTTTTGCAAGCTTTGGATGCTTGAAGCTTGTTCGCATGGTCAGAGGCAAGAGAGACCTTCACCCTATGCCTGCCAACAACATGCATTCCGCTTTCCTCCTTTAGGCGTTAAGGAGGTTTAAAATGTCAAGCCACATTTCCAAGCAACTCACCATCACGGCGGCCATGACCCCTGAAGCCTTGGTCTCCGGGGGACATGAGCAGGCGCACACGTTGGTTGGTGAGCACACCCTGCTTCATGGCGAAACCCTGCTTGTCCTGTCCTCCCATGATCTTGAAAATGTATCCCTGCAGAGAGGCAAGGTGCTCGCTCTGTCAATCTGGTTCCTATTTGGAGCAAGACTGCTTGCATGTGCATGCATGTTCTCCGGTGCTGCTTCACCTCTTGCTGCTGCTTGATGCATCCCTTTCCCTAACCTCACAGTCACAGGTGGCTTCTAAAGGGCCCCTGGACAGCTGCATGCAGGCTGGGTGGCCTCCTGTGTGCCTGTGTTTCTGTGCATGTCCCACACCCACCTTGAACTCCTGGCCAAGGGCCTCGCCCTCCACCTCTGCGGACAGGCGCTTGTCGTAGAAGGCGCGCAGCTTGGCGTCATCATCGATCTCCAGCTTCTTTTGGCAGCCAGTGGGCGGGTAAGAGATGTTAAGCTTCATGGCTGCTGCGCGCCTGCGAGGAGGGGCGGGGCGGTCAGCTGCTTTCTCGCCGTCCCAATTAAATAAAACTCAGGCATGCTGTTGCGAGTGAGGCTGCGGCAATCCCCCGCCCGTGCTGGAGAGCATGGAGAGCCGGCAAAAGCAGTTGCACAGGCCTGGCATCAGCAACGCGCTGCCTGGCAAGCTGCATATGATGATGTGCAAGCTGTCTTCCTTGCTGACAAGCTGAAGAGAGTCCTTGGAACAGGAGCCTGGCTGCACTATGGTCTCCACTGCCAGTCTCTTTTCCCTTTCATACTGCAGCCTTTGCTGAGGACTGCAAGGTGGCTCAGTGCACAATCCATAACACATGCACCACACGCATCTTCATCCTGACAGTGTTGTGCTCCCAGGGCCAGCAACTGAGGCAAACATGGAGTACCCGTCACCTAAGAAGGCCTGCGACAACAACCCTCAAGATGCTCACCTGTGGCTGCTTCTTAAATTTTAAAAAGGGGCAGCTTAGCCCTTCGGCTCGGCAAATGATACCGATGGTGCACGCCAGGCACCGGTTTTCACGCAATGAAGTGGGGTACTATTTATAAATTGCAATTATTATTTGTATATTCTTCAACTTGTACAAGCGCGCATGCAAACACATACGCACGGACATATGCGTGCGCGCGCGCACGCGCGCACATACACACACACACACACACACACACACACACACACACAACACACACACACACACAAACGAACACACACGAACACATACACGCACACACACACACCACACGCACACACACACATAAACGAACACACACGAACACACACACGAACACACACACACACACACGCAATACGCACACACGCACATGTACACCAATGTGTGCACAAAAGCACACGCACACATGCAAACTTAAGCTCCACCGACTTTTTGCTTCGCTTGCATTACCCCCCACCCTTGCCAGTTGTCCATGGCTGGACCCCCCTAAGTATGGCCAATTTCACCTCCAGGCTTTAAGTTCATCTCTATGCATGCTCTGAGCTACCAAACATGTTAATAAGTCCCATGTGTTAAGCAAAGCAGAAAATTTGGCAAACCCTCCCTTGCTGCACCTCACCCCACCATCTTCACACCCGCTTATAGAGAAGAAAACTATCCAACGCACTTTTCAAGTTGTGGAATGGTTTATGGGGCGCTGAGATGTGCTTCACAGCAGTGAATTACCGCTTCTGCCTAAGAAAGGGTGGGCCAGCCGTGGGGACAACCTGTCCCTTCTCTGCTTCCTTTCATCTTTTCTTTTCTCAGCTTGTCTTTTCTACTCCTTTCTACCTCGGTTAATACAGACATAGGAAGTGATGACTAGCTGGCTCAACACAACATTTAAATCCCTGCTCATGCCTCAAACAGAACTATATCCCCTTGCCTCTTTCCTTGTAGATTTCCTACAAAAACTATTCCCCCTTATCCTTTTCCTTGTAGGTTTCCTACATGATCTAGACTCACTTCCAGCCGTCCTGATGCTATCGTGGCTACCCCTTTCCATGCCAAGAAAAGAAGAAAAAAGAAAAATTACACAGGTAATGAAAGCAATCCCCACATCCATGAAGGGAAAGAGGATGCCTAGGGCCAAGGCACCGCGTATTCCCTTCACCAAGAGGAACAAGAAAGGAATCAATGGGGTCCAGGAGGGTTACTAGCAGTAGCCCGTGCCTGATCTTGGTGACGAGAGTTGAGAGACATGTTCTCATGAGCGCGTCTGGCGCGAACAAGTTTACAAGCGTACTGGACAGAATGAGCATGAAGCTTCAAAGTGAGCTTGGTGGCTGTATGAGTGTCAAGACCAAGCTCTTTAAGTGGCTCCAAAATGTGAGGGGTGTAGATGACCCCACTCACACCTAACAGAATGGTGTGAAGGGTAACTTGAGCCGAGGCCCTTGAGAGGTTGCAACTGTTGCAACCTTTGTTACAGAGGTCCCAGTGCTGCTGCTTGGAGGCCTCGAGCTGTTTCTTGGGCCTGGTGTCCTCACAGTATTTGACCTCCACAAGATAAATGTGTCTCTGTCCTGGAAGGAGCTGACTAGGGTAACGGACCTTAAAAGCAGGTGCAGTGGCTGTGGCTGGCGCTGAGTGCTCCCTGTTCCCCCTGCGCACTCCTCTACTTCTCAACGGATCCCGGGGTTTCGTTCTTGTCGCTCTTTATATTGGAAAAATTAGTGTTGCATCAGGGCGACTAGAGGTGAGCCATAGTTTGACAAAGAAACGACGAGGGAAAACATACTTAGGAAGGGTCCTAATTGTTAGGAATTCAGGGACCTGCGGTTCTGTGAGGCAAGACAATCCGCGTTGCCAATGCCCATGGAGGCAAGGCCTGCCCCTAGAGGGGCTTTGCTGATACCTTAAAGGAGGATTAGCTAGCAATAATGTGGTGCTCGGTCACCATATTTGGCATGGTTGGATGTTTACATCCTGGAAGAATGTGAAGGGCACTGGTTCCCCACAGAGGAAATTGTAGGCTGGTGGACATTTTAAAGCGCACTGTGTGCTTCTGATTGAAGAGGGTACCTGTGCGGTAGTTGAAAACACTTGATGCCTTGAAATACACATTAATATGAGTGTATGAAAGAGACTCCTGGTGTTACTCTGTAATTGAGTGCCTAGCTTCATTTTATCATTTGAAAAGGAAATTTTGGCATGGTCCAGAAGGCATGGCTAACCTTTTTATGGACTGTAGGAAATAGGCTTTGGTAATAAGAGTAGTATCCTGTCTCTGTGTTAGCATTTCCAAGTCTGTGTTTTGAATGCATGTGCGTCCTCAGAGCATTATGAAAGTTGGAAAAAATATTTAAACTTTGGGGCAGGTGAGTTGAGCCGTTCTAATGTATTTGCATGGATGCAGGCTTTTTCAAAGGCAAGCCAGATGGTGTCATGGAAAGGAGTGCCTTCAAGGTTGACACAGGGGAAGGTTGTGTCTGCAGGGGTGTCATCACCCTGAATAGCCTGGTGTTTGGCAATGGCATCTGCGCATTCGTTACCCGCAATTCCAGCGTGACATGTAAGCTTGAAGAGATAAGTAGGGGTAGGTGAATTGCGCACAAGCTGTATAATAATTTTAAGGATATGGCCTTTGACATGCTGACGCTGAAGCTTTAGATACAGTGTTTGCTTTCTGATTTGGTGGAGTGGAGAAAGGCTATCGGTGGCGATGTGAGAATGGCCCTGGAGAATGGCAGCTGCTATTGCAGCTAGTTTAACCCTTACAATACTATTGTAGTATTTTAGTTGTGTTTTATGATTCCCGCTCCGTTTGGTTGGACATCATTGGGACTATCAGTGTCAGGGTGGTAGACGAAATGAAAAGGAAAAGAAGCCTGCGCTAGCCACAAGGCTGCGTGCATTAAGAAAAGGTTCCCTAACTAGCAAGCTCGCAAGGGTCTCACCAAAGGGTCCTCAAACCTAAACTAGACACAGCTAGCCTAGGAGAAAGGCAGAAACAGAGCTATTGGGGATCTGGAGGGTTGTCCGCCGTGCTCCTGGACGCCTGGACTCTCCTTAGGGTGGTAAAATTTCTGCTCAGCAAGTGATAGGAGGCTCTTATCACTTGTCTTCCATGGTGTATATGGTGTGGCAGCTGCTATCTGTGTATGCTCACTCTTTCCAACCCTGGACTTTTCGGACCAGGTTTGGGCTAGACGTAATTAGTGTTGAGAGGGGTTGTTGGCTTTGATCAATATTCTTAGGGACACCATCAACGTGCCATTAAACCTGCTCACAAACTTCATGCCCATTTGGTTCAGTACGCCCACAAGCTTGTTACCACTAAATGTGCTATTGAAAAACAGAACACTCCTCACAGCCAGATTATGGAGCCGGGTGCTTCCAGCAACCCTGCAGACCCCATTAGCATTTTCTTTTTTTAGCTTCGTGATATAGGGAATTCACAGCTCTTCTGAGCCAATGTTTCTCCTTTTCCTTAATTGACGTATACTCTCCCTGCGTAGGGAGAGTTTTCTCTGCCAATGTAGTTTTTCTTTTCTTTCTTTCTTAGGGGCGTGCTGTTGGTCAGAGGGAGTTTTTAATTATCTCGAAACCACTCTCGATGCCTGGCCCAGTGGGTGTCAGGCAAAGTGGCGGTGGGGGTCAGCCCTTCCTTAAAATAATGCTCGAGGTATTCACCGCTTGCGTAGCTTTTCCTTTTCCTTTTCCTTTTTTTCTGGCATTGAAACCCGGGTGGTCTGGGGGCCGGGCAAAGCGTGCACCTAATGTGTTGGCGTCAGTGCTCTAAGGGCTTTTCCACAGGCTTCTGCGAGGTCAGCAGTTGCTAGCAGCTAGTTAAGCTAGTCTGCCAGAATGCAGACTTTAGTTGTGCTCAGCAGACAGCTGCTGGGCATGGCTTTCCTTGGTTGGAAGGCTGACAGTGCTGACTCTGCTTGCTGTTGAAGATCTGGAAATCCAGTCTTTCAGCTATCATCCTGCTCTCTTTCTCGTTGCTGGACCTGTCTTCTTTCTCTGCCTGCCGTACTTCTCTCAGTCTGAACTCTGTGGTGGGGTGGTCATACGGTCTGTGCATCAACGTGGCCCCCTCTGTTTAATTGATGTGGGGAGCATTTCACTGCCTACACAGTTTTTTCTTTTCTTTTCCTGGGTCATTGCTGATGGCTGTTTTCCACCAGCGTGCTTCAGGTATGTCTCGTGCTAAGTCAGTGGGATAAGTTGGGGTATTTTCATCCAGGCGTTTTCTTGCTGCAGTTTTCCAGATAGCGATAATTTGTAGGTTCCAGGAGTGGTGAGGGAGCATGCTTTCATTGCTGACCCAGGAGGGGGGAATGGCATAATTGAGGTGTATTGAGGGTAAGGTTTCCAATGTGCAACAGAAATGAGGGTACTAATCGGAGTAGGCATGGAGGTGTTTAGAGTATGGGTTGTTGCTCATTGGACCTCCCCAGCTTGGCAGATTAAGAAAGTTGCCGTCAGTTTGCAGCATTGCAGAGTTAATGGCATGTTTCAGGGTGATGTGCATTACTTGGTCGTCGTAGATAGGATGGCATGACGAGAAGCCTGAGAATTTGGACAAAAAAGCATTGTGGATAGCTCCAAAGATCCTGTCTCAAGGGTGTTTGCTCCAGTATTGGAAGGAATTGGGGTTTTGTTTTAGGGGCGAGGCCATTTTTTCCTGTGTCACTAGTGCCCACTTCTGGATAGATAGATGGATATGGTCAGGCAGGATACGCATGTAGGAGTCTTTGAACTTTTACTTTGGTGTTTGCTGCAGTTCAAGATAGAGCGGAAGAAGAGGCCAAGGAGCTCAGAAGCAAAACCTTTAGTAGGAGGCTGGATCGTGTCATGTATTCCACTGTGTTTAGCTCTGTCAAATTCAGTTTGATGTTATCTTGGTTTTAAAAATTATCAATATCCTAGGAATTCACAAAGAGGGCGCACTCAGCACCAGCCACAGCCACTCCACCTACTTCCGAGGTCCATCACCCTAGTCAGCTCTATCCAGAACAGAGGCACATCCATCTTGTGGAGGTCAAATACTGTGAGGACATCCGGCCCAAGAATTAGCTGGAGGCCTCCAAGCAGCAGCACCGCAATCTATGTTGCCATCTTTCAAGGGTCTGAGCTCAAGTCACCCTCCATACCATTCTGTTCCTAGGTATTTGCATCTTATTTAGGCAAGCGCATGCTGAGAAACATTGCGCGCTTTTGTTTATGTGCTCACACCCTAAGAGTTGAGACATCACTTTGGCAGGAACACACACCTGCATGTAAAAGGTGTGACCAAGGAGGACTCCAATATTAAAACTTTTAATAAAAGCATGCCATGTTTCTTTGTTCTTGCGATCCTGTTTGTTTTTTTCGAAGAACTTATGCACAGTTATTTTCTGACTTCCCCTCTTCTCCTAGAATATTTCTGGATGAATCATTCACTCTGCCTTCCAGAAATGGGCAAACGTCACCCGAGAGAAAATGGCTTCTCCCCTGGACTTTAACGCTCACTACCACCACTACTGGAGTTCTGATCCCCGCGAAATTCTGTTTGGTGCCCACTACAATTCTCTCTCCTCCAGATTTTCCGGGATGTCTATCTGCCATCCCATCTATGATGAGAAGTCCATGAAACTAACACAACGGCATGCTATTTACTCTGCCATCCTTAACACAGAGGCTACAGCCACCTTCATGATTCTGCCAGCAAGTTACAGGCATATGATAACCAACCCCTACTCACAACTCCTCAATGCTTACCCACACATTTGCTACAAGCTCGGGACCATTCCAAAAAACAAATTTACCTATGACAAACCCCAATCCTGGGTCAGCCAGGAAACTGCCCTACCCAAGCATACCTGGGATTTACAAATTATCGCAGTCTGGAATACGGCTGCAAGAGTCCACTTGAATAACCAGAACTGTAACTGGCTTCAGGATCTAGCCAAAGCCATCAGAATGGAAAAATGTATTAGAAATGTTAGTAAGCACCCCATCCAGAATACAAGACATAAAGTGATGCCCGGGATCAAAAAATGTGAAAAGCTCCCCTTAGACACGAAACAGATTTCCAAGAGCCCCAAAAGATCCGCCCCAGACAATACTGTTAATGCTCCTTGTCAGTCTCATCCCAACCTCCAGCTTAAAGTTGCAGATTGGAGATCTTGGGCCTACACAGACGGCAGTTGCCAGGTCCAGAATGGCAAGACAGTTATAGGGGCAGGTGTGTACCACCCTCTGAGTGATTCACAAAACCTAGTTGAACCTAATGGCGCTGGTTTTACCAATTCCATAGGAAGAGCTGAGCTTGCTACCATTGCTGCTGCGCTCACTCATGATTACACACATATTGCTACAGATAGCCTCAGCTCACTTCACCAACTCAGAAAGCAAATCCTGTATCCAGAAAAGCATAGGCTTCACGTGCAAGGAGATGTTTTGAAGAAGATATCAAACCTTGCCCGAGCCTCTCAAGATCACGTCTTTTTCTACAAGGTCAAGTTTCATGCTGGAATAGCTGGGAATGAATGCGCAGATCAGGTTGCTAAATACCAGGCCTCCCTCAAAGATGGCAACCTAACTGATACTGGACTCCCTAGCGCTGGCCCAGGAGGAAATCCCTTCTATAATACAATCTGGCTGGCTAGTGGAGAGGCAAATCCTAGGTCTCCTCAATCCCACCCTTCTTCTCCTCGTCTGAGCTACCTCCCAGACCTTAAAAATGCTTTGAAATTCCATATGCATGCTAAACACAAGCTGGGCTATGCTGACAGGAAGACAGGCTACTACACTTACTACCAGAGCTTACTACCTCACGTAAGCAAGAAAATTAGCAATGCCTTTTGGAACATGCCAGGTCTCTCAACTGGAATGAAACGAACTGTCTTCCAATACCGCACAGGCACCCTCTACAATCAGAAACATGCGGTCCGATATAAAAGATCCACTAGCCTGACATGCCCCCTACCTGAGTGCCATCACATGGATAGCGCTCTCCACATCCTATCTGGCTGCCAATGCCCTGTCATGCGTAACATGGTAACTGAGCGTCACAATACTGCTTGCAGGATGATTTTGAAACTGATCAGTGAAGGCTCTTATGGGGCCAATCTTGTGCAGTTGGATGCAGGCAACGCAAGCCGTTTGGCCCAGCACGACCTGCAAGTCCCTGAGCAAGTCTCTAATCGTGCTGTACCTCTCAACCTCTTCAAACCCACAGTTTCTATGCAAACCAGACGCAACTCCAGCCGCCCTGATGCAGTCTTGGTTACTCCTCACCTAACCAACCCAAACAGACCACTCACTCCACCCTCAAACCGGGTACTGCGCAGTATGGGGAGTAGCACAACTCCAGCCCGTCATGTTCACTTAATAGAAATCAAATACTGTAAAGATACGAGGCCTGGTGCCCAGCTAGAAGCCTCACAGCAACAACACAGTGAACTGTGCAAACAACTCCAAGGTACAGAGATTACTATCCACCCTATCCTCCTGGGTGTGGGTGGGACTATCTACACTGCCCATACCCTTGATCAATTAAAAAAATTAGGGATTGACTCACAGAGATCTGAAACACTTGCAAGAAAACTCCATGCCCGTTCTGTACAATTTGCGCACAAACTTACCTCTACCAGACGTGCCATTGAAAACAAAAACACTCTTCATAACACTGGTGCCCTGGAACAGCGTGCTGCCAGAAACCCACCTGATCCACATTGACTCCCCTCTCATCTTCTGGTGAGGGAGACTCACGGCTCTTTGAGCCAATGTTTCTCTCTTTCCTTAATTGATGTAGGGATAGTTTTCTCTGCCTACGTAGTTTTTTCTTTTTTTTTCTGGACGAATCAGGCAATTTCTACTATTCTCAAGCTAGCTCTGAGGATGCTTCTCATTTCTTGCAGCAGCAAACTAATGAGGCTTAACATTTTATTTCCGAATTCATGGATATTTTTAATGCGGTTGGAACAGTTGAGCAGACCGAGCAGCCAGACCACCTGGCTGAAGGTCAAACCCATTTGTAATCATTGTATGTCACAATGGATGCAATACAGAAAGATTGCGCTCCCTGGATATGGAAATTCCTGATGATGTCCAAAGAAACATTCCACATTGGGTTTTCCCATCTGGACGGCCACCAAATTCACAACTCAGTCGCCCTGATGGCATTAGTCCAACCTCTTGAAAGCAGAAATTCCACCCACCACCCGAAGGACATGAACCCCAGAGATAGAAACATTCACCTCATTGAGCAGAAATTCTGCTCAGACACCTAACCTGAACAAACTCCGAGGAGTCCCCTGACTGCACAAAACCAACACAAAAACACCAATGAGAACTTATGCACAAGGTTTACAAGGTTTTACAAATTAAGCCATCAGTCAAGAAGTGCGACTGCTAGGCTGTTCATGTGAAAGACTGTATTATAAAATGTTAAGGAGTGTTTGTGTAGCCCATGCATGTAAGTGTACAAAAAAATCCCTTGCCAAGAACAAGGGAAAAAAATTCCACTGGTGTTTGTATGACAAAGCAACGGCGAATAAACATCGAAAGTTTGCCAGGACCAACCGACTGCAACAAAAAAAAGAGAACTTATGCACTAAAATCCTTTGAGGTTCACACCGCAATAACAGGTTCACTTTACACCCTGCCAACATCCTGTGCTTTGAGGCCAGACACACTTGGTTTGACTTGTGCGTGAGGGCATTGTCGGGGCCACGGATGCCTTTCTTTTTAATCCTGGCGCTAAACACATGCTTTCATTGCAAGTATGTGGAGCTGAACAGTTGGTGTGAGGGAAATTGGGGCTATACAACAAGGTGTGGGGCCATAAACAGTGCAGCATTTTGGAAGCTAAACGTGGCTGATGATTGCTGCCAGACATGGGGTTACACAAGGTGTTTCTTGGTGCTGTGGGGCTGAACATACTGAGTTTGGGGTATGCGCACATGTATGCTTTGTTGGAGCTACACATACGTCTGTCAATCCTCTGGTTGCTGAACACGGTACCTCATTGCTATCCTGGCAAGCATGGAGCTGCACATGAATGTGACGTGGTTATTCGAGAAACAGTTTGAGCAACTTCTACGCTTCCTATACATCTGTTTTTTTTAGCAACCGGAAAACAATTGTAGACTTTCTTTCAGTTGAAGCTCAGGTCTGGTTTGGTTGCAGGCATCTCTTTATGCTTCAGCTAAGCTGCCCTCGTAGGCAGGTACAGCTATGTAACCCTTTCCTTTCCTTTCCTTTACACACAATCCTAATTGGAGTTGCCGGAACTATCTACAACCCCTGCACAGTTGATCCCCTCTGCCTGCAGTGCGACCTTTTCTTACCAAAGAAAAGGCCCACAAGATTGCAACCAATCTTCACTTTCATGCTGCCTAACCCTTAACAAAAAATGACAACACCAATCAAGCCAGCCATTTCAGCAATGGGGGAAGGGGGTTGTGGAACGCGCTGCTTGCAGGAGAGCCAGGCGCACACCTGGATGAATGGCTAGCAACTTGCCTTACCCACATTTGCTTGGCTGCTCCTAGCTATGCTTTTAGTTGGTGGGACTCACTGTCAGTTTCAGGACTGCCAGCGACTGTTGGGTCTCTCCTAAACGCACGCTGGTTGCTGTCCAGCGTAGACTTTTACAAGTACCAGCGCCAGGACCATCAACCCAACCGAGCTGACGGCATCATGCCATAATGACTATCAATTGATATGTAGATTGTTCTTTCCCTTTTTAGCCATCTATTCCCTTTTTGCCTAGCCCTTTTGGGACATCGCTATGCCCTGGGCTGCTGCAACGGAAAAAATGTATTTCTGTGGTTTTCTTTTGGAAAATTGGCCCCTCCAAATCGATGAATGTAATTACATCTTCTGTAATTTCTGCATACACGTTACAAAATAACAGCAGTTCTTGCCTTTCCAAACCTGAAATCAAGAACAAAGTTCAAAGGATACATTCCAGTGCCTGCACAGCTGGCGAAAAAATTTTCAAACATTTCTACATCCTTGAGTTGCGCCTGCTGCACAAAGTAAAGAAAGGGGAGAAATACAAGAATTATGATAAGCTCGCCTAGACAACCTACCCTCAACCCTGCTTCCTGGGCAAGGTGGCGCTTGGCAGATAGACAAGTGAGTGCATGCTGCAGCACATTAGACACCAAAGCTCTTTCCGCAACCGCATGAGTCCTGGGCATTTGGGTTTGAAAACTGGAAGCCGCCACCTGCAACCACCAAAGCAGGAGAGTTGCGCGGTTGTCAGTTTGAGCTGTAGACGTGAGTTTAAAGGCTGGAAGCCACCACCTGTGACCATCAGTGCTCAGACGTGAGCAATTGTCAGCAATTTGTGCACTGAGATCCTTCCTAGACATTCCTTCCTAGACAGCAAGTGGTGTTCTGGTACCAGTGCCTTGAGCCAGGCCACAGGGCGAGCTAGGAGTGGACCCTGGCTCAGAATAAACATCAGCAAGCTGCTGTCCGGCCAAAATTCTCAAATCCGTTAGACTCTTTACTTGTAGCCATACTTGTAGCATCATGAGTGCCCACTGGACTTAAAGGGCCACAACAACACCAAATTCGCCACTTGCACACCATGTGCTTGTTGCTTTGCATTCTCCTGTGAACTGGTTCTAAAAGATGTCCTTCCACCACCTTACCAGCCCAAACCTGGACCTGCAACCTTCAGGACAGCTGATTAGACACACTTGAGCCTTGTAGCCAAACCTTTGCCAAGAAAATCAGGCCACTGTATCTCCTTGTATGTGTCCCACACAGCAACAGCTGGCCAACGACCCTGATACAAAGACAGCGGCTTGAAATCAGCTAGCCCAAATGAAAAATGGTGCCCTCTTCTGATGTTCATTGCTGCCATCACAACACCCCCCCTGCATGGCTTCACACAAAGTGTGTCTGCACTGAATTAGAGTCCCCTGGGCCAACATCAATAGCAACAATGGTGCCGCCAAGTACTCATCAAGTCGTTGAGGCCATCAGCACCTGGCCCTGCACCTAACTGGTTGCGCAGTCGTCCCTAGCCCTGCACCTGCACTTGACTGGCTCTGCACCTGACTGGATGCGCAGTCGTCCCTAGCCCTGCACCTGCACTTGACTGGCCCTGCACCTGACTGGTTGCGCAGTCGTCCCTAGCCCTGCACCTGCACTTGACTGGCTCTGCACCTGACTGGATGCGCAGTTGTCAATAGGGAGAGGAGGGTGTGCAGGCCCCTGGAGCCTCTTCAGCACAACCGTCCTGCCCCAAAGTTTTTGGTATGGCTGATCAAATGTGTTGATGCAGAATCCTCACATAATCAACATGAGGACTCAATTCCTGAAATCATGAGACACATGCATCCCCATCCTCTGCTTCACTCACACACAGCATCCACTCACCGATGAGCGCATCTGAGTAGTCCAGCTTCATGCCAAACAAGTAGAGCAGGCTCTGCAGGGAGTGAAAGGAGGTACAGAGGGCTGAGAGGCTAACAGTGCAGCAGCCATCGTTCTTGTGACAATGCTGTTGTAACAAGAGCGACTTTGCAACGAAAGGGTTCACACTGTGGCCAGCCCTGGCAAGACGGCCTGCGCGATTCACACACGTTTCGAGTTTCTTCTTTATTAGGTGACACAGAATGTTTCCTGCAGATGCACATGCGGGTGTGTATTAATGAAGGCATGAAGACCCGCGCCGAGAGGTGCAAGCCTTGTTGCCTCACTGCACCGTCTCCTTCATCAACCCAGCATCTTTCTGGATTTGCATCTTTCTTAATTTGTGTCTTTCTTAATTTGCATCTTTCTTAATTTGCTACATTCACTGGGTGTCAAAGCAGCTTAGCAACTTCAATGAGTGATGGAGCCACTAACAACAGTGCCATCAACAGGGTTGGCCAATTCCATTTATCTACACCGTCATTGGCGCACATCAAATGCTTGAAAACACCGTGTATGTGCCATGTACGGCATTGGACAGGTACAGCTATGTGACCCTATCCTACATACAAAGTGCCATCAGACCTATTGCGAACGAGACAAGGTTCTCCTCCCCTTTGCCAGGCTGCTGCCCCCAGAGCCAACAACATCACGGACACTAGGCAGCTCCCCACGCTCATTGCTACTGTTAGGGTTCAGGATTTAGGGTGTAGGTGTGTAGGCTAGGTGGTTTCATTTAGTCATAATGAAGCCCTTTCAAACATTTTTCATTGGTTTGATCTGTGCTAAAAGGGCTCAGCTGCGCAGCCACCCCCGCTCCTTTTTTAGAGGCTCCGCACCTTGGGATCGATGACAAGGCTGAAGTTGCCATTGTCATAGTCGACGACCATGTCGTCAGCCGTGATCTTCCCCCTCTCTTCAAAGTCCATCATGTAAGACATGCCGGAGCATCTGGTCACAATGGCAGAGAGGAAAGAGAGTGAGTGAGTCAACCGTGTTATTTAAGGCGTTCATTGGGTGCAGGATGGATCTCCTGAGTGCTAAGCAGTAAGCTGATGTCAAAGTGGTCTTTGCTGAAGATCCAGGTATACTTGTTGTGCTACCCATGCTGATCCATCATGCCACAGTGTTCAGAACTTCAAACAGCCCCTAAGGTTCCCACGAAGAAGAATTGCTATGAGGGTTGGGGAGAGCAGGGCCCATATCAATAATGGTAGAAACGGTGGAAAAAAACAGCTTGCACACCTTCAAAAGGAGCAACTGTAAAAATAAGCACTGCTGCACACAACCTACTTACAGTCTTCCCAAGACAAGTACTGGGCTAATTTCTCTCGACGTGCAACAATTGGGCACTATAAGTCAATGGAATGGGTATTTGCAGCAACAACCGCTATTCTCATGTTGTTCTTAGCAAGCTGAAACTCAATAGTCTGAGGCTGTTCAATGCATGCATAGAAGACAGAAAGGAAACTATAAGGGAGGCAGTAAAATATTTGAAAAGCCTGCACTCCTCCTTCCGTAAGCTCAGTCTGCTCTCTGCTGTCCTGGCTGATATGGAAGTCCAGGACTGCACCCAACTCACCCGCCTTGCTTCACACCCACGCGCAGCAACAGGTTCCCAGAGTTCTGGTTCTCACTCTTGAGCTTTTTGAGGTGCTTCAAGGCTGCCTCTGTTAAACTGACTGGGGGAGGCAGGGACGCCTGCTGTTGAGGGGCTGCGAGAATTAAGAGAACAAAAATGTTGCAGTCCAGTCTGCAGCAATCGAGACAGGCCAACAGAGCAGGAGCTAACATTGTTGCATTTTTATTGCAATATGGTTATATTGATATGGCAAAGAACTCGTGTAAGCAGCTGTTGCTTGGTGTTGTCAGTGCTTTGTCCACTTGTAGATAGATGCAGGCAAACAGAGCACACTGCAGAAATCAGCACTGAAGCTCCCTGTGCACATAATTAGCAGGAGCCCCCATTCTTGTTTATCCACATTATGAGATGGGATGAAGCCAATGGAATTATCAGTTTTCGTCTCCATGTAACCTGAACGACGCTCCTGAGCGTGGTTTGTTGCCAAGACACAAAAACGGAGCAGTTCAGGGGCAAGAATGGTACAGAGTGAACAAGTGCTATCAACAGCACTGAGTGCACGTGCCCTCTCATCCTGGCTCTTTTTCTGGACTCAGGTGTGTGCCTGCCCCTCTGAAATTCCCTACAATGTTGCTTCCTCCTCCGGAAGAGACCCACGCACGCATGGCCACGCACCTTCAGGGCTCTGCACGCAGACCGACACTCTGCTGCCGCTGGGACGAGAGCAACGCCGGGGTATGCGAGGGAGAACAGCAGATGTGGGGCGTGTGGAGAGCTGCAGGCATGGGTTCTTTGAGGCCAACATGATGAGTGTTTCTTTTCACACTTTTTTGTGATAATAATAACAACAACAATGCAAGCAAGGATGGGGACCAAAAAATCCGATGATATTTTGATCTGCAGCAGTGGACGGGCCTCAAAAAGAAAGAAAAAGCCACCATGGCCCCCAGGCTCCGGCTGGAGTTTGCTGCTGGGCTCCTACCTGCAAGCAGCCATGCAGCCTTCCACCGCACCTGGTTTTTTCCAGGAGAGGAGGTCCAAAGCATTACTGCGCTCATAGAGGAGGTGCGAGGCACTCCAATTAGCTATCCATTGCAATTCAGTTGTGCGCGCGCGCGCACACACACACACACACACAGATATACACACACACACACACACATGCAGAGTACAGTGTACATACAGCTGATAATGTCACTTAAACTCCAGCATGCCCCTCTTACTTCCAGTCCTCTCATAAATGTTGATCCTGTGGAACCACGCGATCAGTGCTCGTCTCTTCATCGCTCCCAATTCATGCGCACGTCTTTCCATCACCTGTGCATCCATGCGCCTCTCACGCCGCCCTCAAAGAATGACCAAGCATCAGCAGCACCCTCAGCCTCCCCCCCCCCATGTTGTGTCACCTGCAGCTCCAGCGCCGCTTCCAGCTCGGCACGCGTCGACTGCTGCTCGTCCTGGATGGCTTCACTGTGCCCCCAGATGCCCCGCTGCAGTGCCTCAGGGATGGGGATGTTTTGCTGGTGGCCCCTGAGCAGGTTTGTGCTCATGAGCAGATGGGGATGTCTTGTTGGTGACTCCAAAGCATGTTTGTGCACGTTGAGCGGATAGGGGATGTCTGTAGCTACTTAGAAGGTTGGTGCACGCTGAACTGTGCAGCAGCCCTGGCCACTTGAGGACTCACAAATTTAATCAGGTCATAGGCCCAACGTGGCATGCATGAGTGCTGCTGAGTATCAGGGTGCCTGCCCAGCTTGGCATGCAAGAGTGGCTACAGAGTGGCATGTACGAGTGCTCCTGAGTATAACACTCAACCAATATTCAATTGTAAAGGCAATTTTTCATACTTGGAAACAATTATAAGCGATAATGATCAGGACGCCTGCCCAACGTGGCATGCAAGAGCGGCTGGAGAGCGGCATGCCCGAGAGCTGCAGAGTATAAGGGCATCACCCCGGCATGGCATGCAAGAGTGGCGAGAAAGTGGCATGCAAGAGTGGCTACAGAGTGGCATGCATGAGCGCTGCAGAGTATCAGGACGCCTGCCCAGCGCGGCATGCAAGAGCGGCTGGAGAGTGGACTGCAAGAGTGGTTAGAGAGTGGCATGCACAAATGCTGCAAAATATCAGGGCATCAGCCCAGCGTGGTATGCAAGAGAGGCTGGAGGGCGGCTGGACAAGCCCCTCGCGACAGGCAAAAGAGCTGGATTGGCTCAAACATTTGTCTCTGCCCATGCTGAAGGTGCTCATCCCTCTGAAAGGACAAGAACAGGGAAGGCAATGCAGTGCCCCCAAAATGGATTTGCTCATTAGCATGATTCTGCGCTGCACGAATTATGCGTCTGTGATGCACGGCTGGGTTTGCAGGGTTGAGCCTGTGCTGCACCAAATGCTGGCTGCATATTGTTGGTGTGCGCCAAGAATCAGCCCTGCGCTGCATGAATGATGCGCCTGTGATGCACGGCTGGGTTTGCAGGGTTGAGTCTGTGCTGCACCAAATGCTGGCTGCAAAGTTGTTGGTGTGCGCCAAGAATCAGCCCTGCGCTGCACAGATGACACAACCTGTGATGCAGGGCTGGGTTCGCAGGACTGCGCCTGTGCCGCACCAACGATGGCTGCAAAACTGTCGGTGTGCGCAGGGCTGGGTGTGCGCTGCACCAGCAGCGGCAGCATCCCCCACCCTTGGCTTCTCCCCCCCTCAACACCATGCAGCCACCCACATGTTGTCGCCTTCAGTGCGACCCTCCCCTTGCCTTCCCCTCCACCCTCATGCGGTTACAGCAGCAGCGACCGCAGCAGATGGGTGTCAGCTGTGGATGGTACAGCCAGACAAAGGGGGCCCCTCCAGTGGGGCGGCCAATTTGCCCTCACACAGCATACCCTGGACGGGCTTTGCTGCACCACATGTAGGAGCTGAGACTGCTGCTGGCTATGTGACTCCAGGGCCAGGCATTGGACTGGGGTTGACCAGCGTTGGGCCACTTAACGCTGGTGCTGCCACACAGCACCAGCTGCAGGCAGACCATCAAGCTCAGTGCAACCCCACAAACAAGAGCAACAGCAACAAGAACCAAAGCAACAGCAACAACAAGAACAAGCGCACGCGGCAGGAGGCACAGCAGCAGCAGCAGCAGCAGCAGCAGCATTCCAAGCAGCCACAGCCACAGCAGCAGCCAGCTCCACTTGCTCAGGCCAATGGCTGCGTTTCTGAGGGGGGGGCTGGCAGTGAGGGATTGCATGCAGGAGAGGGGGTTGAGGGCAAGAGGGCGAGCCGCAGCGCGCGTCGCAAGGCAGCAAAGCGGCGGCTGAGGCGGCTCGGCGTGCTGCCCTACACCCCAGGTGTGTGTGTGTGTGTGTGTGTGTGTGTGTGTGTGTGTGTGTGTGTGTGTGTGTGTGTGTGTGTGTGTGCGCGTGCGTGTGTGAGCGTGGTTCACCAAGGAAGCAAGCAGTTGCTCTGACCACAGTAGTCCTGGTATTGTGGTGGAGCGCTCATCACCGCTTCACAAAAAACATGGTAAGATCTTCCCATGAGCGCGCGCTGTAAATATACTCCAGGCAGGTTGCATAAGGCCACCAACAGGTTCAGTTTTGGGCCTGAGATGGCTTGAGCATCAAAGCCTGCGACCAATTTCAGGAGAGCCACAGTCACCCTCAGGCATCTGCCAAAAATTGGCGCTGTTGCTGTGCTTTGCAGCTGCAGGCCATTGTTTTTTGAGCTGCACCTGCAACACAATATGGCGGTGTATCATCACAGGGCTGCACAATAACAATGATGCGTGCAATGCTGTGCAGGTGCTAAGAAGCGGAAGGTGGCAGAAGGCCCAAACCGGTCGTCAGCACCAGGTGTGTGCGTGTCTGAGACCCGCTGACAGTTGCTGGGATGGCTTTCGAGTTGCTTCTCTCGCACCATATCTTGCTTTGATGGGTGTTTGCCGCTGTGAAAGTGGCGTGACAACTGTCAGTGCACTGCCGCTGACTGAATGATGCAAGGTGTACAAAAATGCTGTTTGCTTTGTGCTCACTGTGAGGGTTGATGGAGTCAACCCTTAATGCATGCTGGAATGTGCATGACTGTGACATCACCTATCAATTGAGGATCGCACAGAGCTAGATTCACCCCTCTGGGGCACAAGGTAAGGACTGACCACATACATGGCAAGCCGAGACTGGCGCAAGGTCAAACATGGGAAGCCAAGAATGGCGCAAGGTTAGGACTGACCACATACATGGCACGCCGAGACTGGCGCAAGGTCAAACATGGGAAGCCAAGAACGGCGCAAGGTTAGGACTGACCACATACATGGCACGCCGAGACTGGCGCAAGGTCAAACATGGGAAGCCAAGAATGGCGCAAGGTTAGGACTGACCACACACATGGCAAGCCAAGGCTGCCTGTGTTTGTCTAAGCAGAGGGGTGTTGACCCGAACAAGTGATTAAACGTGACCTTTCCTTTGCCAAACTAGCTATTAAATGAATGCCTTAAAGCGTCTTTTGGGACCCTGATGATCAATGTTTGAATGCTCAGTATGATTGCTCAATTCTGCACCATCGCGCATGAGTAAACTAGAGTTTTGAAGCCTGTGCAAGCAGCAGGCATGCAGCTACGCTGCAGCTTGCAAGCTGTATGGTAGCAAACACTGTTATGAACCGGTATCTTGGCCACACGCCATCCACTGCACTTGGTTGCTGGATCTGTAAGGGGACCTCAGGGATGGATGAAGCTTAGCTTGTTATGGGTATACCTGTTGGGATTGGCTGTGTTGGCCTTTCGTTGATCCAAGGGATTGGCCGTGTTGGCCTTTCGCTGATCCAAGGGATTGGCCGTGTTGGCCTTTCGCTGATCCAAGGGCTCTCTTAGGTCTCTCCAAGAGTTTTCGCCCATCAAGTCCCCCACCCTCGTCCAACCACACCACTGTGCTTCTCAAGCACTCATTTTTCACCACCTTAAAAACACGTGGTAGCCCACTTCACAACTTCCTCAATGTGCAGGGTCAGCCCTGCCCACCAACCCCTGCACTCCTGCCCCCCAGAGCCTCCCTGCTCCTCACACAAACCTCAGCTCCACCATGCTCCAGCTCGCCTGTTCTGCCTCCCCTTTTAACCCCAACACCAAAAGCCACGCTGGCAGCTCCATCAAAGCGGGCACAGCAGGCTGCTCGCCCTGCCTACCTCCTGCTGCTGCTGCTGCTGACGGGTTGGGCATGCCTGCTGCGCAGAACCAGTGTGGGTTGGCGCAGCAGCAGCAGCAGCAGCAGCCTGACTTGAGTGTGAAGCAAGCCGGAGGACAAGGAGCTACAGCTGAAGAAGCTGGCGGTCAAGCGCCAACCAGCAAAAAGCAGCAACAGCAGCGGCGGCGGCAGCAGCAGCGGCAGCGGCGGCAGCAGCAGCGGCAGCAGCAGCAGCAGCAGCAGCAACAACAGCAACTTCAGGAGCAGACACAGCAGACACAGCAGCAGCAGCCGCAGCCGCAAATACAGCAGCATCCTAAGGAGCAGGAACAGAAGGTGGAGCCAAGCTCCTCGAGCAGCGAAGAAGAGGAGAAGGAGAGCAGCAGCAGCAGCAGCAGCAGCAGCGAGGAGGAAGCCAGCAGCAGTAGCGAGGAGGAAGCCAGCAGCAGTAGCGAGGAGGAAGCCAGTAGCAGTGGCAAGGAGGATGAGAACGTTGCAGCTGCACATAAAAAGCCCCTCTGCAATGGGACCGCTAAACCTTTGGCCAATGGGCATACAGGCCAAGCTAAGGTGCAGCAAGCAAACAAGAGCAGCAGCAGCAGTAGCAGTGAGGAAGAGGAAGAGAGCAGCAGCGAGGAGGAGAGCAGTAGCAGCGAGAGCAGCGAGAGCAGCAGCAACAGCGGCAGTGACGAGGAGGCTGGCGATGATGCGGCTGGGAAAGGGGACAAGGGGCGGGCTGTGCCAAAAGCTGCATCTGTGCAGGCTACAACTAGGAATGTTCCAAAGGGCGGGCAGGATGCAAAAGCCGGGTTAGGAGGAGAGCAGACTGCATCAGGGCAAGCAGCTGGTAGGCAGCCTGAGCCTGAGCTGCCAGGGCCTCCCCTCCCATTTGAGAGCCTTCCACCCCTGCAACGCACGCCTTGCGTGGGGGACGTGGTTGGCTACAAGATATTGGAGATCACAGCCGACTACACACCCCAGGTGTGTGTGTGTGTGTGTGTGTGTGTGTGTGTGTGTGTGTGTGTGTGTGTGTGTGTGTGTGTGTGTGTGTGTGTGTGTGTGTGTGTGCAGGGAAGGGGGGGTTGCAAGTTCTTAGACCTTACCTGCAGATCCAGCAAGTCTTTGGTTGAGCCAAGCTTATGAAGAGTGCTGTGCTTGTGAGTATTTACCCATTCATTCATACCCATTGTCTCCAACTTGTCTTAAGCATAGCTGTTAGATTTGCACGAAGAGGTGATGTTGGCTTTGACGGGATTAAGGCCGACTCCACTCACACATTTGGCTTTGGCGGGATTGGGGCAGACTCCACTCACACATTTGGCTTTGGCGGGATTGGGGCCGACTCCACTCACACATTTGGCTTTGACAGGATTGGGGCCGACTCCACTCACACAAGGGCAATCACCCAAATGTGCTTTGGCTTTCTTTGGTCACACGCCTCGTTTGGTACGGCAGCTGTCTTTTGGCTAGCAGTCGAGCGTCTCAGCTGAAGGGAGGCCTTGTTGCCAGCGTGACATTTATTTTGTCAAACATATGAAGCTGCATTTTGGCAAAACCTCTGACGTCCTGACCGAAGGCCTTCTTGCCAATAAATTCTGTAGCAGTTGTCCTATGGCTCGACCTCTGGCGTCATAACTGAAGGCCTTGGTGCCAATGTTCTCTGGAACCTGCATAGTACGCCGTTGCCTTTTGGCTGAACCTCTGGCGTCCTGCTTGAAGGCCTTCTTGCCAGTGTACTCGGTTCTGTCATCTGTACGCAGCCGTCTTTTGGCAGAGCTCTTGGCGTCCTGGCTGATGTTGTTCCTGCCAATGCAATCTGTCATCTATGCGCAGCTGTCAGATGTGCGATGGGGAGAGGTGGCGGCCGGTAATGGAAATGAGGTCACGCTTGTACCCTTTCCCGACAAGTGGCGCCACCCGCTGCAGGCCACCATCGATGCCTGGCGGGCCAAGCAGCGTGCAGCACTCGGCTGGGATGAGGAAGGTGTGTGCGTATGTGTGTTTGCGCTTCCTAGTTTTCATTTCTGCCTTGCGTGTTATGAGCCAGGCATGCGTGAGGTCTGTATCAATTGCATGTCTGGCAGCCAGCCAGTAGCCAGCAGCAGCTTGGTCAGGACAACAACACAATGGCGGACAGACTGCTTTGTGGACCACTCCCAGCTGCAGGTACATGCGGACTAATTCGTCTGTATGTGGCTAGATTTTGTAGGTGGTACATGCAATTGCTGATGAAGAGTTGACCTCAATTGCTGTGCATGGAAAGAAGGGTTTCGCCACGTTTGAACTCGGCACACACTCTCAATGAGCAGAGCAGACGCACAAAGGAGTGGACTTGACATGACTGCTGCCTGCCTGTGCGCTTGCAGAAGATGAGTTTGACTACAGCTCATCGCCTTTCGCCTCCTTGTACCAAGAGGACGGCACCCTCGTGACCACATTGGATGCATTCACAGAGCTGCGGCTAGCGCACGCAGCAACTGGCACCGCCAACAACAGCAGACAGCAGCAGCAGGGGCAGGAACAACCGAGCCAGCAGGGTGTGAACAGCAAATCTGCCCCAGCAGCCGCTGGCGCTCAAGGTACGTGCAGAC
This sequence comes from Dunaliella primolecta, assembly GCA_914767535.2. Classification (NCBI taxonomy): domain Eukaryota; kingdom Viridiplantae; phylum Chlorophyta; class Chlorophyceae; order Chlamydomonadales; family Dunaliellaceae; genus Dunaliella; species Dunaliella primolecta. The sequence goes on from OU611764.1 coordinate 4,742,609, forward strand.
AAGGGGGAACATGCGCCGGGAAATACGTACTTAGGGGGAGAGGCTATTTATGTGCCAAAGCAATGAGGAGGACAAGGGCTCCTGCAGACTGCAGCCAAAAGCAAGACCGACAAAAAATATGAAGGCAGGCCAATAAACAGGCAGATAAGATATTTTGTGAATTCATTGAGCAGGGGCAAATGGGGTGCTGCCGCAAGGCAGATCGCCCAGGATACTTTTATGGCAACCCAGGCGTTATCCACATTGGTGAAAGGTGCGGTGTTCAAAGGAAAGGCAGAACAGGATGGCAGGTAACCTTTTTTTCAGGGTAGCCTTGTGAGCCCTCTTCCAGGCTGGCTAATTAGTCCCTGCATTGAAGTAAGCTGACAAGAGCCCCTGCGTTCATGTAACCCGACCAGCTGCAACAGTTTCTTTGCCAGCCAAGCTCAAATGCAGACACAGCTTCAGAGTTTTGTTGTTTTCCTTGTCGCAGCTGCTGTTGGACTTTGCTGGCTTATAAAGAATGCTGCTCAGAAGAGTGCCCTTCAAGAAGCGCCTTGTTTGCAGAGACATGCTTATTCTCCTGACATGAATGACCTGCAGGCAGCTCTGACAAGACCAGGGAGGAAGACACCCCCCTCATCCTGCCCAAGGGCCCCTCTCTTGGTCCACCGCGGCCGAAGGGAACTCCTCCAGGGGCTATTGTGTCTCCAGTGGGGGCCTGGGCATCAGTTGCAGAGCAGCTGCGGCAGCGTAGGCAGCAGCTCACACAGCAGCAGCAGCAGCAGCAGCAATCGCCAAATATACAGGAGGCGCCGCAGGTTCAACACACCCCTTTGCAATCATCACCATGCCAGCAGCAGCAGCAGCAGCAGCAGAAACACCCCACCAGAGGGGGTGCCAGGCGAGGAGCCCTTGGGCCAACGCTGCGATTAATACAGCAACGTGCATTGGAACAGGCACAAGCTGCCTCAACTCAAGTTTGATCTCAATTTTGCTGTTGCTTTCTTTTAAAGGCCCTCCTGGGTGAAGCAAAATTTCCAGAGGGGGCTATTTGAGCAAATCCCCAAATATGCTCCTTTTTTGCATTTAAAGTGTGCTCACTCACAGTCATTTCATCTGATTGGGGCATTTTTAGCTCTAAAGTGTAGCTGGGCCCCGGGGTTATAAGCTACCAGAGCATATGCTCAGATTGTGTAAGACGCCCTGTGTGCTTAGATAGACTGGGTTAAAGCTCACATCAGCCCTATCACCAAAGCCAGCGCCAGGCATCCTGCCCCGGCCTCAATCCCTGTTGTCCATGCCCATACTGCAAGCAAAGGACAGCACAGGTTCATTAGAGAAACAACTTGCGTACGACTTTCGGAGCAGTGAGGATTGATTTCTTCCTGGAGCAAGGAGTGACAGGACACGCAAACCCTAATTTGGTGCTTTTTGTGGGGTAATGGCTGAAATCACCATAAAACACTAGCCACTGGGTCTTTCTGCATCATTTCTTTTGTAAAAATATTTTTTTGTTACACTCCAAATCACTAAACATCACCCAATTTGGTGCATTGGGTGGCCAGATGTGGAGTTTTGGTGGTGAAAACTAGGGTTCACGCCACGGCTATTTTGGCATGCTTCCCATGACTGGCACCTCTGGAATTCTAGTGCTACAGAAACAGGCTACCAAATGAACTCAGGTTTAAAAGGTGCCCGTTACAGGACACATATGCAGGGAGCATGCAAAACACACCTGATTTGGGGCCATCAGATAAGGTAAGGTTACATCGCTATATCCGCCTACAAGGGCAGCTGAGCGGAAACACAGAGGCCTCAGATAACCCCCTCTGCAAAATTTCTGCCTGCATGATAGGCGGGTCTTTGCAGCCCAGCACCGGGCGTAGGCTTGGTTCTGCTGAGACTTGGTCAGGGGCCTAACATAGTTCCACAGCCTGGCTGGAACACTCTGAGATGGAGAGGTCTAAATTCGAGTCAATGCGGCTCTCTTCAAGTGTAGATACGATGACAAGATTGTGTGATTCAAAAATGAATGCACCTTGTCTTTGAAAATCAGCAGAACAGGAACCGCAAAGAAGTAGGACTTGTCACGGGCTGTGTCCTTGTGCCACTATGCGCTTCTACAACTCGCTTACTAAGTGCAACAGTCTCCTTCTAAAAAAGGTTCTCCATGCTGACATCAGCCTTAGCTCCATGACTGATTCTTGTTGGACGTCCCACCTCTTATCTGCGCTGGATGGTTTGGCTCACTCGGATCTGATGAAACGTCAAATTATGGCTTGTGACCCTGTGAACCTCAGTCAATTTGTGGTGGACCTGAGATCTAGACACCTGGGCTATTGGAACCAATTCACAGCCCCTGATCCAAGAGTAAGCAACAGTAAGCGGCTGACTTACCATCAATGGTGCGCTCTCCCTGTCAGAGATGCACATGCCATTCACCCACCTTATACAATGCCTAAATGCATGTACTTGGATCTTCCTCATCATGTCCTTCGCAACACTGCCAGATTCAGGCTGCGGATACACGCTCTCCGAGTTGAACGGGCTACTTGGTCCAATAGTACTTCTCCGGTCTGTGACATCTGTGATTCTGATGACTTACAAGATGAAAAACATGTGTTGTTCAGATGCTCCAATCCCCAGGTCTGCTCTCTCCGTCAAAAGTATGCCTCACTTTCTGAGCACAACTTTTCTTTCCTACACCTTCACATCTCCCACAGGATGTCCTGTCTAGGCACCATTCACCATGTGAATTCCCAGGATATCAATTTTTTCTAAACCAGGATAACAACAAACTTCCTTTTTTTCTTCATGACATAATGTGTACTTATGAACAGGCTAGCAGTCAAACGTCTTGACTGAGGCCTTTTTTCCTTGTAACCCTTGTAACCCTTGTATCCTTGTGCCACTCTCATCTCATCAGATCAAATCTCTCCAATCCAATTGCCAGAGATGTCTATGCCAGAGATTGAATTCAACAGTGTTCGCCTGTGCCCTTCATCATCCTACTCCAGCGAGTTTGCAAGCTTCAATCTTCATCATTATTATGATTGCTTGTAAAGAAATACAAAAAACCACGTAGGATAGGGTTACATAGCTGTACCTGCCTACTAGAGCAGCTTAGCTGAAGCAAAACGTGCCTGTAACAAACCAAACCAAACTTGTTTAAACGTCAACTGAGTGTGGAAACAAAGTCTTAAGCTGAGCTCAGAAGTGTTAAATGCTGAAAGAAACATCATGATGTGCACAGCCACTCTGCATGAAATGAGCATGTGAAGATAAGCACAAGGGGTTACAAGGGGTTGGCCTACAGCCCGAGAATCTGGCTGATCGGCTGCTGGTGAAACATCCTCACCCAGCATCAAAAATTGACACCAATTCTGACAAAAAAAATTGAAAACCTGTACGAGTTTTGATTTAGGAAAGCATTGACCTCGAAATCAGTCAAAATGTGAAAGCTCGCCAAGAAAGGAATAAAATCAGCGTTTGGAAGCCGGGAAAAAGGTGCCACCTACAAGGGCAGCTGAGCGAAGACACAGAGGCCTGTAACCAGACCTGGCCCAGGAATGCTCAACTCTCAAAACTTGGACTGGAAAGAAGAGATAACAAATCATGTTTGTTGCGGTCTGGTGTTTGTGATAGCATGAGGTAGGTTACGCTCAAGAGTTCAAAGTTGTTGGATCAGATAAATACGCTGGACACTTGATGGGCAATGTACTGCTGCATATAGTTCATGTAAGCATTCATTTCAAACTGGCTCAAAGAGCTGTGAGTCTCCCTCACCCGAGGGTAAGGGGGAAGCTAGTGTGGGTCTGGTGGTGGGTTTCTGGCAGCCCCAGGGCACCAGAATTATAATCAGTCTTTTTGTATGAACCAATAGAACAGAAGCAGACCCATCGAGCATTGCTTGTGCATATCGTTCACCAATTGGTGAGAAAAGGCGAAAAGTCCATGGGAAACATGTTGGTGTGGCTTAAGAACATTCTACTGCCAGTACTGCAGTGCACCTACGTCTGGTGATGAGAGCTGTCAGACGTCCTGGAAAGCGCACCTGGTGCTGCCAGTGGCAAGTTCAACAAGTACAAGTTGTACAGTACAAGTTGTACAGTTGTACAGTACAGTACAAGTGTACAGTACAGTACAAGTGTACAGTAGAGTACAAGTGTATAGTACAAGTTGTACAGTAGAGTACAAGTGTATAGTACAAGTTGTACAGTAGAGTACAAGTGTACAGTAGAGTACAAGTGTACAGTACAAGTGTACAGTACAGTACAAGTGTACAGTACAAGTTGTACAGTTGTACAGTACAGTTGTACAAGTTGTACTGTAGAGAGTATGTGAGCACGTTAAGAAATCACGGTGTGAATAGAGCCCTGATGTAAAGAAAGTTTCCTGCTCAACCTGCAGTAGAACATTGGTACCCAATTAAAATGTGCACGCGCATGGATGCAGGTGACAGATGAACGGCTTTGCATCACAAACGCGTTTTATGAAACTGCGTGCATGTCCTGCAGATTCCTTTGCCGCATTGAATGCTTCGATTGCAATGAAGGTTTCGAACGAGCCCTCAAAGACCAGGGGATCAATTGTCGCACTGAAGTAAGGTGAATGATGTGCTTCTTGTGGCTCGTACCGAAAAGTCGCACATGCATTTTATGATTTGAATAGATGGGATTGGTCCTCGAGAACTTCAATTTCCCTAGTCATCAGGTTCGCCTCCTCATTGACACAAACATCATGACGATCAAAGCTGTCATACAATTTTTTTAAAGAAATTTTAAAGATGCTGGCTCAGCAGCATATGTTGGCAGTGCAGGAATTATGCACGCTTCAGCGCACTCTAGCCTGCATGGTGATGGCGCAGGGCCCTACCCTTGTCCAGCCATACTCCACAGCTGATACATCTCAGACTGAGACACCCAGGCTGAAAATCAAAAAAGGGAGCTTCCTCTATCAAACCCACATGGCGAGGCAAAAGGCCTTCAGGCGGGACATGAACCAGGTGCTGCAGCAGTGGCGGTCAGAGTTTGCCCTGCTTAAGCACCAGGAAGGGTTGAGAGCGTCCAGGGCGGCAGCTGAGCAGCGAGGGGCCTCCCAAACAGGGGAGACACACCAGATGCTGAACCAATTCACGGAGGAGCTGCGGCGGGCCGAGCTAGATGAGGAGCTGGTGAGTACTTGTGCGTGTGTGCACTTGCGTGTTTGTGTGCGTGTGTGTGTGTGTGTGAGTGCGTGCATGTGTATGTGTGTGTGTGTGTGTGTGTGTGTGTGTGCGTGCGTGCGTGCGTGTGTGTGCGTGTACACCCCTTGCCTTGAAAACTGTTGCACCAAAAGCAAAAGAATATGTTGCCATCGCAAGTGACATGTTTCCGTGATGGTAGAAAGAGGGTTGCAAAGGGGTAGCAATGGAGGACTTCTGGACTTCTTGTGCTTGAAGATACAACTTCAGGTATTCCAAAGTTCAGGGATGCGCACACGTAGGCATGTGAGCGTGCATGCGCGCGCGCGCGCACACACACACACACACACACACACACACACACACACACACATTCAACTTGTTTTGATTGCATGGGTGCATTGCAATCCATATGTGCATACTTGTTAGACTGCGACGACAAATGTACTTGCAGGCTCAAATCCGGTTGCGCAAGGCCCAACGAATTGAACTAAAGAATGCGATGCTGGCAAGAAGAGAGGAAAAAAGGTGTGCTTTCGAAACCAGGAAGTGCGTGTCTTTATGCTACTGTCCTGGTAAAGCTGCTGTGGTGAACCCTTTTTTCCTGCCTTGCCTTTCTGTGCTCCTGCCTCCCTCTCAATGTATTGTGTGCTGTGTATTGTGCATCATTTCTGGTGTATTGTGTGCTTGTATCCAGTTGAATCCTTGATGGATTATGTATACGAGTGTCACCAATTGGTGGAGTAGGTGATAAGCATGGCTGCACTGTTCTGTTGGCATGCCATCCACAGTCGCAATTGCAGAAATGTTTTACAGAACCTGGATTGAAAGAACATGGAGCCGCTAAGGCCTTGCAACCTGTCTGCTGTCAAGGCCTGCTTACATGCAGCAAGGTGCTCTAATTCACTTTAGTTTGCCCATGCAGCCCCTAGCTCATAATGGCTAGCATGGTTTAGGGCACCTTTAGCTTGTGCAACTCAAAGCAAACTTCCGGAGCGACACTGATGATTGGTGATGCTATTGTATTGCCCCGCAATTGTGAGCTTGCTTACTACAACTGGTGGGTGTGCACATGAATGAGGGTTGAAGCTGCTGGAAACTTGCTGGCACAAGACCGGTTTGTTGTGGAGCAGTGTATTAAGTTTGCTCACGCAATGCCAGTTTTTCTGGAGCAGTATATCAAGTTTGCTGACACAAGATTGGTTTGTCATGGAGCAGTATATCAAGTTTGCTCAAACAAGATTTTTTTTCTGAATATCGAGTTGCTGGAGGCTTGCAGGACAAGACCCCAAGCCGGTTTGTCTGGAGCAGAAATTTAAGCTTGTGTGCCTGCGCATGAGGGCGAAGCTGCACGAGGCCTGCTCACACTTTGTATAGAGGGCAATCCAGATGGGGCTAGCAATTCAATGAAACAACCATGTGTGTGTCAGTGTTGCTTTTGAGCACGACGCGTCGCCATTTTGCAATATAAACAGTATTATTTGGTGCGACAAGGGACACTTGGCAGGGCGTCCCGGAGTGCCCTGAAAATTTGCTGGGGAGTACCCCGTGTTGCCAAAAATAATTATTTGTTCTAAATCCGTTCATCAAGGCTTCTGAGAGTGCTTTGGGCAAACGCTCAACCTGCCCCTGCCGAGCCTGCCCCATCTCCTCCAGCACCAGCACCAGCAGTAGCAGCGGTGACAGCAGCAGTAGGAAAGGCTGGTTAGTCAAGAAAGCGAGGCAGGCAGGAGGGGCCAAGGCTTCCAAGGGGGCACAAGGAGGGTGACATGAACAGGATTCCTGAGCTGGAGAGGCAATACTTTCCTAGGTGTAGGGAATGGATTGGTCAAGTGCATGCTTGGCAGCTGTCCCAGGCAGCAGCAAGCACCAGCAAAAGTCTACATCAGAGCTCTGGTCTAGCATTGCCAGCGACGGGACCTCAGCAGCAAGCTCAGTCTATGGGTGATTCTGTCAGTCATCGCCAGCGTGCAGGCTCAGTGGAGGCGGAGCGGCTCCTCGGCAAGCTAGCCTTTATTAAGAATGACAGGCGCGACCACTTGGAAGAGCAGTGCCTCATTGCTTGCCTCATCCTTGCTACCCAGCGCATGTGGGAGTCAGTGCAGCTCCCATTGAGAGGGCAATGGCAAAGTGGTCGGCTGAAAGCAGCGGCGCCCAGCGCCATTAGGCAATCAGCAGCATCAAGTGCAGCAGCACATCACCATCTATGACATTCAGGGTTGGGTCATTTGTGATTCATGAATTTTAACGAACGCTAAAAATGGCCTTAAAATCGTGAACGCTATAAGTGGCTGTATAGGGTGCGTGGTAAAATTCGTTGGTGAAAATTGTTGGGGAGGCTCTCTCATGAGAGACCTTCAGTTCCCATGTTCTGTAACCATCTCATACATGTAAATCTACAACAAATATCTCACTGGAGCTGGTTTGCTACTCGAAATCCTACCTTACGTCCTCCTCTTATCCTGTAAACCAACCCCTCCCCATCACTGCTGGACCCCTCCTCATCCTCATCAACACCCAAGTGTTCTCAGATGCTGTACACTTGGACACCCCACAGCCAGGAACTTGCAAGACGTGTAGCCTGATGCGCGTGGCACCTCCATGAAACACATGCTCACGTGTGCATATAGCTTGCATGCACATGTTCTTCCCTTGCTTCATCCGTGCCTTCATGCTGAACCAATGTTACATAATCCCACCCAGGGCCCTTCTCTCTTGGCACAGTTAAATGTTTATGGCCGTGGGGGTTGTTGGGGGGTGGTTGGGGGGTAGCTGGGGTCCCTTCCTGGTGCCCCTCCCACCCAAGACCTCCCTCCCAAAAATGGCCCTCTAAATTCGCGTATATACGTGCCGAACGCGTATTTAACACGTATACGTGATTGCTACCTCCCAAACCCATGAATGATCCAACACTGATGACATTAATGATGACAACTTAGTTTAAGATTCTGAACATGTACAATGGACAGTGGTCTTTTTTTATTTTGGATGGCACCTTGACCTGTCTAACTGATTAGAGGGGAGAACTAGAGACACCAGGGGGAATTTGGGGGGCGTTAACGCTGCCATTTACTTGATACGTTTTTTTTGTAGTTATGGTACAATAGCACACCTGCCAAAAATTTTGCGCAGCCAACATCTGGCAAAATTTGTTGTATTTTGGCAAGAGTGCTACACTTTTTTTGGCAGGAGCACCCTGTGTAGCCAATTCACTACATACCCCAAAACCTGCTGAGAAACACTGGTGTGTGTGTGTGTGTGTGTGTATGTCAGTGCAGGAGGGTAATGTTGCTGGAGGCCAGCCAGCATAGGATGATGAGCTAAGCAAAGCAAGAGTTGCTCACGACGGATGCATTCCAGGTTAGTTGTTCCAGAAACAGCAGCTGTGTATGTTTGTGCATGCAGGAGGGCGGCCCTGCTGGAGGCCAGCCGGCACTGGATCTCGCGTGAAACACTGGTGGACAGCATTAATCATGCCCTGGACAACCCAAAACCGTTTGGTTTTACAAGCATCATCCCCAAGCTGGGGAGTACCTGATCTGCCATCCCCTGCAGGCTATAACACCCTGGGTGATGGTTTTTCTTGAGCTGATACTCCCTGATCCGACTAATCAAATAAAGCTTGCTGCATACATGAGCCGTTGTCATGCGCATCCTTCTCAATGAGCTTAAATACTCTCGTTTGCCCATTCGGCTGATTTGGGAGCAAATGTTCCTGGTAAAGGCAAAAATAGCATAAAAAGGAAAGAAATACATAGCTGTACCTGTCTATGAAAAAGGAAAAGAAAAGCTATGTAGGCAGTGAAATCCCCACATCAATCAAGGAAATGGGGCCACATTGGTGCACAGACCGCATGATCCCCCACGACCCCCCACCACCAAGTTCAGACAGAGAGAATTACCTTAATTCTGCCGTGACGGCAGGCAGAGAAAGAAGGGTTACAAGGGAAAAAGGCCTCAGTTAAGACGTTTGACTGCTAGCCTTTTCAAAATGGTTACAATGGTTATTAACCCTTATAATACAATGGGGTTTGTAGCCTGTCCATGAATACAAATGAGATCACGCAGGAAAAAAGGAAGTTTGTTGTTATCTTGGTTTACAATGAGTTACAAGGGGGTTTGACCTTCACCCAGGTAGTTTGGCTGCTTGGTCTGCTATTATCTTGGTTTAGAAAAATATTAATATCCTGGGAATTCACATGGTGAATGGTACCTAGACAGGGCATCCTGTGGGAGATATGGAGATGAAGAAAAGATAAGTTGTGCTCAAAAAAAGAGGCACACTCTTGACGGAGAGAGCAAACCTGGGGATTGGATATGATATGATAGGATAGGGTTACATAGCTGTACCTGCCTACAAGGGCAGCTTAGCTGAAGCAAGAGGTGCCTGCAACCAAACCAAACCAAACTTTTGTAAATGTCAACTGAAAGCCTCGAGCTGACTTCAGAAGTGTCAACTGTTAAAATCACACACTGTCACTCTAAATGAAACAAGCATGCAAAGTCATGCACAACCCAAACGCCATAAGGCTGTAGTGTCAGGAGAATATACTTTTGTGTTTCCACAAAAAGCGCAGAAAGTTTGAGAACAGCGTCACTCTGAAAAATGGTCCAAGAGGCCAAACCTGGGGATTGAAACATCTGAACAGCACATTCAATTCAAAATTTCAATTCAAAAGTTTCTCATCTTGTGTGTCATCAGAATCACAGATATCACAAACTGGAGAAGTACTATTGGACCAAATAGCCTGGCAGAGGAAAAAAACAGGTCTACCAACGAGAAAGAGAGCAAGATGATAGCTGAAATACAGCAGTTCAACAGAAGTTCCAGAGTTTCAACAGCAAGCAGAGCCAGCACAGTCAGCCTACCAACCAAGGAAAGCCATGCCCAGCAGCTACCTGCTGCCTATGAGGACAGCTTAGCTGAAGCCAGACCAACTAAGGTAGGTAGTTAAGGTTACATCCCCATATCCGCCTACAAGGGCGGCTGAGCGGAAACACAGAGGCCTGTAACCAGACGTGGCCAAGGGGAAAAGCCTTGTGCCAAGTTCTGAAACGATTTTTCGCTACAAGTAACTCATTTATGATGGACTGTATAAAATGGGCATATACAGAAAGTGTTTATAAACTCATCAGTTCATCAGGAAAGCAGTGAGGCTCTCCTTCTACCTCCTACTCCGAGCTGAGTCATACAAGGTTTACAAGGTAAAGTCGTAACATTCAAGAAAGGGAAAGACTAAATTCAAGTCGACCCGATGCCATTTTGATTACCCCTTGTAATGCCAAGCCTACTTCTCACAGTGTCCCTTCTATTCATTCTCAACACGCTTTGCGCAGGTCCACTAGGAGGACAACCAGAGCTAGCTGCGTTATGCATCCACATGAACTCCATGTGAACGAGCGTCATGTGCATCTCATAGAAATTAAGTCCTGTGAAGACACAAGGCCAGAGCATCAATTAAGCGCGGCTAGGCAGCAACATGCTAACCTTTGTAATCTTATTAGCGCTAAAGCTAAAACTATTCACCCAATCCTCCTGGGTGTTGGTGGAACTATTTACACTGAACATACCCTGATGCAATTAAAGAAACTAGGACTGGATCACCAACGCCACTAAGCTCGCTAAAAAACTCCATGCCCATTCTGTTCATTATGCCCATAAACTAATCTCCACACGCCGCGGTATTGAAAACAAGAGTGCCTACCACAGCCATTTGGTTCTAGAGCCAGGTGCTTCTAATAACCCTCCAGATCCTCATTAGTTTCGTCTTTCTTTCTTTTCTCGTGGTGGAGGAGGCTCACGACTCTTTATGAGCCAATGTGCCTCCTTTTCCTTAATTGATGTAGGAAGAGTTACTCTTCCTACGTAGTTTTTCTTTTTCTTTTCTTTACAAGGATAAGGCCTTCAGCCAAGGAGTGCCTCCTGCTCATACCATCATGTGTTATGCAGCAGACACAGCCCTACACTGAGGACCTCAAGGGCCAACCGCGTGAGGCAACCCCACCAACTGAATGTAAACCAGCGGCATGTACACTGTAAGTGGCACTTGATTGAAATCAAGTACTGTGAAGACACGAGGCCTGGACAGCAATTGGAGGCGGCACAGCGGCAGCATGCAGATCTTTGTAAGAACATTAATGCAAAAGTTGTGACTCTGCACATCATCCATTTGGGTGTTGGTGGGACCTGCCACACTGAGCACACCCTTAACCAGTTTAAACAACTGGGACTTGACCACCAACGCGCCAATAAACTTGCTCACAAACTTCATGCCCATTCTGTCATGTATGCCAACAAGCTTGTTACCACTAGGCGTGCTATTGAAAACAAGAATACTTCTTGCGGCCAGGTTATGGAGCCGGATGCTTCCAATAACCCTCCAGATCCCCATTAGGGTCTTCTTTTTGTAGCTTCGTGGTGGAGGGGATTCAAAGCTCTTCTGAGCCAGTGTGTCCCCTTTTACTTAATTAATGTAGGGAGAGTTTCCTCTGCCTACGTAGTTTTTCTCTCCTTTCATACTTAGGGCCGAGGCACCGCGTATCCCCTCATCCGAAGGAAGAAAAACAAAAAACATCTTGGCAAAGCATGCCCAATCCTGCGCTGGTTTGCACAAACATGGGAAGGAAAAATCAAGGTAGCCATCAGAGGCAAGGGTTACAAGGGAAAAAAAGGCCTCAGTCAAGACGTTTGACTGCTAGCCTGTTCATAAATACACATGAGGTCATGAAGAAAAAAAGGAAGTTTGTTGTTATCCTGGTTTAGAAAAAAATTGATATCCTGGGAATTCACATGGTGAATGGTGCCTAGACAGGACATCCTGTGGGAGATGTGGAGGTGTAGGAAAGAGAAGTTGTGCTCAAAAAGTGAGGCATACTTTCGACGGAGAGAGCAGACCTGGGGATTGAAGCATCTGAACAACACATGTTTTTCATCTTGTACGTCATCAAAATCACAGATATCATAGACCGGAGAAGTACTATTGGACCAAGTAGCCCGTTCAACTCGGAGAGCGTGTATCCGCAGCCTGAATCTGGCAGTGTTGCGAAGGACATGATGGGGAAGATCCAAGTACATGTATTTAGGCATTGTATAAGATGGGTGAATGGCATGTGCATTTCTGACAGGGAGAGCGCACCATCGATGGTAAGTCAGCCGCTTACTGTTGCTTACTCTTGGATCAGGGGCTGTGAATTGGTTCCAATAGCCCAGGTGTCTAGATCTCAGGTCCACCACAAATTGACTGAGGTTCACAGGGTCACAAGCCATAATTTGACGTTTCATCAGATCCGAGTGAGCCAAACCATCCAGCGCAGATAAGAGGTGGGACATCCAACAAGAATCAGAGGCAAAGGCAGTCGTAATTGGCTGCCCAGGCCGCTGAGGCTACTCAGGCACTGGTGCTAGCCTGTGAGCGTAGTCTACTTTATGCTATAACAAACACCTGACTGCAACAACTCGTTTGAAACATGAATTCATTATCTCTTCTTTCCAGTCCAAGTTTTGTGAGTTGAGAATGTTTTGCCCTGGTCTGGTTACAGGCCTCAGTGTTTCCGCTCAGCTGCCCTTCTAGGCAGATATGGTGATGTTACCTTACTGCTGCTAGCTACACAGGGTGCCCAAGCAACACCCGGAGGGCACCTCTGGGTAGCACCTGAGTGCATGGAAAGTGATACAGGAAGCTATGCGTAGCCACAAAAAACAACACTGCTCCTTTTCATTGACTGACATAGTGACAGTTTTCTCTGCCTGCATAGGATCTCTTTTCTTTTGAAATGGTGACCGGCGTCACTGACCACATTCCATGTTATATACCCCCAAATGAATGAGGTCCTGGAAACATATGAGGCCATACAAGGATAAGACACAACCAATCATTAGGGGAAAGAGGACGGTGAGGCACAGGCGTGCATTGAATGATGTTAATATTACAAATACATGCACAGTGCATCATTTATACAGCAGGAACAGTCGAATTGCAAGAGCCACAGCACAGAAGATCCAAACAAATGTTGTATAGCCAGCACAGGCTTGCCGTTGCCATTGCCATGCTTCTTTCTCACAAATCGTTTGGCTGGCACAGTCCAGCGAGCCGAGCAGCCAAACTACCTGGCTTAAGGACAAAACCCATTGTAACCAAGCTAACACACTTCATCCTCGCAACTTTTGGCATTTACAGCGTTGGCATTCCTCGCAAACTATTGACATTTACGGGCATGCTTGTGACTGCGCAGGCCTTGCCTGCACCTGGAAAGAGCATGCAATAACATGAAACTGCCGGTCAGCAGGAAGGGCCCCCTTCCCTTTCCTACCCACTCAGGCCATTTCCTTCTTTGCTTTGTTAACGTTGCCAGCCCTTTCGTTGATGTAATCTCCCAGCCACCGGCCCTCAAAGCCACGGCTCTCATCAAAAACCTCTCAGGCCACCTCTTTCTCTGCTTTGTTGGCGTTGGCAGCCTTTTCGTTGATGTACTCCCCCAGCCACCAGCCCTCAAAGCCATGGCTCTCATCAAAGTATGGAATGCCTAGGGCCTGCAAGGAAACAAAAGAAAAGGAAAAACTACATGGGCGGTGGAAAACATTCCCCACATAAGTGAGGAGCAAGAAGACACCTATAGGGCCTAGGCTAGGGCCTCCATTAAAAAGCAATTGGTGCGGTGTGGAGCTTTCTGTCCATGCTCGTTGCAGGCACATGCACAGAGTATGGCCATTGCACTCTGCAGTTGGTAGCATGACACGAGCCAACAGCCTGCGATTTAAAGTTTGAGGTGTAGCGAGGCAGTGGCTGTCCTTTCATGTTCATTGCAGACCAACGCACGGAGCGCGCAATCAAGGTGATCCACAGTTTACAAGGGCCATGCCACCTTTTCTGACACCTACACCTCACAAATTCAGGGTGCCCATCCCTTGTTTAGCGTGGCGGGTGGGAGGGTGCATCGAGGGCTAGAACCAACCAAGGTCTGATAAAAGTCAGTTGCGAGGCAGGACTGATGTGCACTTGGAGCCTGCAAATCAGCTACTTGGCAGAGCCACCAAGCTGCAACTGACTTGGGAAGGCAGATGACTATCAGGAATGGAGCCTGCCATTGGCAGCCGGTTCGCATATAAGGCAGATGACTATCAGGAATGGAGCCTGCCATTGGCAACCGGTTCGCATACAAGGCAGATGACTATCATGGGTGGAGCCTGCCATTGGCAGCCGGTTCGCATATAAGGCAGATGACTATCAGGAATGGAGCCTGCCATTGGCAGCCGATTCGCATATAAGGCAGATGACTATCAGGAATGGAGCCTGCCATTGGCAGCCGGTTCGCATATAAGGCAGATGACTATCAGGAATGGAGCCTGCCATTGGCAACCGATTCGCATGCAAGGCAGATGACTATCAGGGGTGGAGCCTGCCAATCAGCCAGCATACCGGGCAGGCTGGAAGCTATTTGGTCAATCAGATGATCAGCAGGACAGGCATGCACTTAGAGCCTTCCAATTGGACACTATGCAAGTCGGCCAGGGCTGGAATTGATTTAGGAAGCCCAATGGTCAACAGGGCAGGCATACATTTGGAGCCTGCCCTGTTTTGTGACTGGCCTTTCTGGACCAAATAAAAAGACTGGTGGCACACAGCACTACAGGCAAAGACAAAAATATGGGTGCGCACATGTCGCTCAACAGGGTGAGGGGCACCCAAATTGCGCACATGCGCAACCAAGCACATACACATACCTTCATTCCATAACCACTCACGGTTCCCACGACCAGCCCCAGCACAGAGCCAAACACAGTGGTGCGGAGCCGAGGGGGGCGAATCGTGTACAGTGCAAGGGCTGTTCCAGCAACCCCTCCACTGGCAGTAAAATTGGTCCAGTCATGGAAGCCGCGGTACTTCCCCAAGTAGTATGCGCCCCCGTAGTATATCCCTGCCGGGCAAACGAGGCATGAGGCATGCATGGGCAAACGAGGCAATGAGGCATGAGGCAAACAAGGAATGAGACAAACCAGATGAATGACAGACAAGGGATTGCAAAACAGGGAAGGATAACCAAGGATAAGCAAGGATAACCAAGGTTGAGGTTGCCGACCCTCACAAGCGCAGAGAAACAAGATGACAAATGGTGCATTCTGGAGCAGGTTTCTCATTTGCTGGCACACAGCCCAGGGCCCGTGAGCAGCTCCTCCTGATCACAATGGCACACATCATACTTTATCATTAAGGCCATCAGCTGCATGGCAACCTACAGCAATTGAAGGCTCCTCTCATATGCACATGCGGCACATGGTTTGTTATCACTAATGCCATCAGCTATGGTAACCTAGAGCAATGGAAGGCTCGTCTCACAGAAAAGATCAGAAAACAACGTAGGCAGCAAGAACTCTCCCCACACTAACTGAGGATTAGAGAGCGCCTTCTTTCATAAGCATTTGCAGCACATGATATGCTGTCTGCCTTAGCCACAGGCATCTTTTTGCTTCAGCTGAAGTGTCCTTGTGGGCAGGTAAAGCGATGTAACCCTTCCCTTTCCCTCAAATCATACAGCTTCTTCATTTAATGGAAAAGCAGCAATATTCCTATCAACTCAATTTATTGCAGGTAGACCAGGAGCTGAGACTATCAAGCCATGAAAAGCCAATAATGCTTGCAATTCAAGTGGCCCCCACAGTCACGTGAGCTTCCTCAAGAACAAGAGCAAGGTGCACATATCTCATACACACACGTGCGCACACACATGCGCCCGCGCGCACACACACACACACACACACACACACACGCACGCACAAACCACACCTGCAGTGCCAGCAACGAGGGTCGTCTCTTTGCCCACTTTCAGCAGGCCATACTTGAAGCGTTGGGTCTGTGCGTAGCCCTCCCGCATCTCCTTGGGAAGCACCTGGGCTCTGGGAGGTAGGAACACCTCCAGCTCATGCCTGTAGCATGCACACAGGTTCAATTATCCTCAGTATTTAGCGCCATGACCTTGTAGCTGTGCTCCACGCTAGCATTACTCCATGCTTACTCCTTGCTCACATCACTCTTCCCTAGCACAATAGTGGCAAAGCTACCCTGACTTGAAGGATTGCCACTTATCTTGCACATAACAGCCGGAATGCATGCAGCTGTGCAACTGTCTGCAGAACAGGAACTTGCAAACAAGTACCCCATGGACAATGATGCAATCACTCTGCCCTCAAGGAAACGAGAAAAGTATGTTTTAGCAAAGCACAGTTAGAGCAGAACACCGCAAGTGCAGCAGTGCATCATGCAGCTCACCTGCTCAATACTCAAAAAAGCTCAAGCGCAGAGGCACATCATGCAGCTCACCTGCTCAAATACTGGCGCATTCCATAATAGCACAGTCCAAAACCGGCACACAGGAACGTTTTATGATACCAGTCAGGCGCATCCCTCCAGAAGAAGACATCATAAATAGTGAAAGGGGCACGCCGTTTCTGTGTGTGTGTATGTGTATATATGTATGTGTGAGTGTGTGTGTGTGTGTGTGTGTGTGTGTGCAAACTTTCAAATCTTGCTTTGGGGTCGCAGGATCCATGCCATGCAAATTTAACTCTTTGCCTGTAAAATACTGATGCTCACCTGGCTCTCATCTGGCAAGCTCTCTACATCTGAGCGGATGGGAAATGAGTCTGTCTTGGCATCCGCCTTGCTATTCGATGCCATGCCCAATACTTCACATTCAATCTTGCATTGCAACCCTGAACCTTAACAAGACTGCGGACTTATCTATAAAGACAGAGAGCAACATCATTAAAAAATAATTTCCTTGGGTGACAACTATGCACCAATCGGCAAACTTTGAATGTGGTGATGACTAGTGGGCCGGCCGGCTGGCGAGCCACTCTCCTTTAATGTTTCACCTACAATTATTTTAGTAACACCAGAATAGGGAATTCTCGCCTGCGAGAAGCCGTTGCAGGAGGGCCCTTGAGGAGCAAGTTTCTGCGCCATCTTTTCAGTCCAGCTAGTATGAAATGATGGAAATGATGAAATTTTTAAATCGTGTATGCCAACGTTCCGCTTAGTGGTGCTTGCACTGCCACTTCTCAAGAAACACCTCTCTCTCAGCACACCTGGGAAATGATTGCAAAATGATGCAGTAGTTCCAATGGACAAGCTGCAAGGAACCATATAAACAAGCATAATCCAAGCTTGGCCACAGCTCCATCAGAAGCCAAATGGAAACTACGCAGTACTGCTAGTTTTGGCAAAAAAATAGTGTTGGCTATTCTACTCAGTACAATGCCAACATGCCTGGATTTGAAAAGTGCCAATGCCTCCGCTCTGATAAACAACACATATCTAAACAACAAATATCTAGAAATCCAACTGATCCACGCATATGTAATCAGGCGCGCTATTGAAAACAATCATACGTGTCACAGCCAATGTGTCTCCTCTCCCTTGATTGATATAGGGAGAATTTCCTCTGTCTCCGTAGTTTTTTTTCTTAATTAGGAAGAACTCTGCGCCTAACCAATCTAGTCCAACCCTTATGCTCAAAGACCCTGACTGGAGGACATGGGCTTACACTGATGGTAGCTGTCATATCCAGAATGGCAAACAAGAAATTGGAGCAGGCGTCTACTGCCCTCTCACTGACAGCAAAAATCATGTTGAGCCTAGCGGCGCTGGAATTCCTTACACCATTTGTCGAGCTGAGTTAACAGCAATTACTGCTGCCATCACGTACTTTTATTCACACGTTTCAGACAGTCTCAACTCTCTTCGAAGAGAGTTGAATTCATCAAATACGTGGACAGCTTATTTACCCTGAGAAGCACAAACAACAGTAAAGGAGATGTCCTTGAAACCATATTCTCATTAACAACTCGCAAACCAACATTTGTATCTGTAAAGTAAAATATCATGCTGGCATTGCTAGTAACAAACGTGCAGATGCTATCGCAAAGTATCAAGCAAACCAAGCCAATAAAAGCATAGTTGATACTGGGATCCCTGGCCCAGGCCCTGGCGGAAATCCATTCTCTCATTTATTTTGGTTTGCCAAAGGGGAAAAAAGAGAACTCGCTGCCGGCACATCCACAGCTCCTGCACCCGATCCTAAAACCACTTACCTCCCCAATCTTCACAATGCTCTCAAATCTCACATGCATACAAAGCACAGACTTGGATATGCCAACTCCAAGACAGACTTCTACTCATACTATCAGAGTTTGTTACCACATGTAAAGAAAATCAGCAATGCTTTTAGGAAAATTTATTGTATATCCTCACCCATGAAGCACACCATCTTACGATATCACACTGGCACCCTCTATAACAAAAACATGCGGTTCGTTTCAAAAGGTCCATTAACCCATTATGCCCTCTCTCAGGCTGTCATCAATTAGACAGCGCACTCCACATGCTCTCAGGCTGCCAAAATCATATAATCTCCAGCATGAAAACTGAACGCCACGATGTTGCTGGAATAATGGTCATCAAAGCTCTTAGCAAAAGCCCTTTGGAAGCAGGCTTGGATAACACGGACATAGGGAGTGATGATAGGTTGGCACAGCACAACATTCAAATCCCTGCACATGCATCGAACAGAGCTCTACCCCTTACCTCTTTCCACGCAAATTTTCTAAGAGATCTATACTCACTTTAAGCCAGGGGTCTCGAGTTTGAGACCTTGTGACGGTGGGGGTCGGCCCTTCTTAATACAACCCTTGAGGTGTGAGCCGCTTGCATAGCTTTTCATTTTCCTCACTTAAAGCCGACTTGATACTATACTGATTACTCCATATCAAGCCAAAACCACTTCTTCTTCTTCTTCTTCTTCTTCTTCTTCTCCTTCTTCTCCCTGCTCACACCATGTGTTACGCAGCAGGCATGGCACCATACAGATGTCCAGCGTAGCTAACCGCGTGAGACAGCCTCACCAACTGAATGTTAACCAGCGACATGTGCACTTGGTTGGAATCAAGTACTGTGAGGACACGAGGCCTGGACAACAGTTGGAGGCAGCACAGCGGCAGCATGCAGACCTCTGCATACTCATCAGTGCAAAAACTGTGACTCTTCATACTATCCTTCTGGGTGTTAGCAAGACCTGTTATATTCAACACACCCTTAATCAGTCCAAACAACTTGGGCTTGACCATCAACGTGCCAATAAACTTGCTCATAAACTTCATGCCCATTCTGTCATGTAAGCTAACAAGCTTGTTACCACTAGGCGTGCTTTTGAAAACAATCAAACCTCTCACAGCCAGATTTTGGAGCCGGCTGCTTCCACGAACCCTCCAGATCCCCATTAGCACTTTCAGATTTCTAGCTTTGTGCTGGAGGGAACTCAAGGCTCTTCTGAGCCAATGGGCCTCTTTTTTCTTAATTGATGTAGGGAGTGTTTCACTGCCTACGTAGTTTCCCCCCCCTCTGCCTACGTTGTTGTCTTTTCTTTTCTTAATTGGTGTGGCAGGTACTGACTATAATGAATCCACCATCAAACCTCTTATCAACCTGGGACTTGCCAGGCCAAAAGCCAGGTCACTAGCATCTAAGTTGAGCAGCCATGCCATCCAGAGATCAACAACTACTATTAACACCATACATGCACTTTTTTTCAAGGGGCTCGGGGGGGGGGGGGGGATTGCTGGAAGTGTGGCAGTGGGGAGCAGGAGAAGGAAAGTCTGGGTGCTTAGAATCATGGCTGACAACCCTCCACAGACAGACCCCCATTAAGCTCTGTTTTTGGCTTCCTCCTAGGCTAGCTGTCTATTGTAGGTTTGAGGGCCCTTGGTGAGACCGTTGCTAGCCTGCTAGTTAGGGAACTTTTCCTTAATGCACGAAAACTTTTGGCCTGAGTAGACTTTTATTTTCTTTTCCTAACTGCCTGTGGCTTCCTGTTTCTCTCATTGTAACTATAAAGGACAGTATCGTAGGCTGCAGAACCAACCCATGTATTATGAAAGGCAAGAGAACACTTTGACAGAGCTGGACACCCCCCCCCAAAAAACTCTTTCAGCATAGGCGCGCCCAATTTTTTTAAATGTAGCCTATTGTTCTTTCTTTGTTGTAGAACTCAACTGTCCCAGAGCTGGGCGCGCCTGCTAATTTGCCGCGGCGTGAATCCTTCTCCTTGACCACCTAATCACCCACTGTACCAAATTGGGTGATTATTAATGAATTGAAGTCCTTACAACGAAAAATCAAGTGGTTGGTGCAATACATAATTTCAGCCATTCCCTTAGAGAAAATCCAAAGATAATAAAATAAAAGAAAAACTATGCAGGCAGTGGAAATACTCCCCACAGCAATTAAGGAAAAGAGGATACCTAGGGCTGAGGCACCGTGTATCCCCTTCACCAAGATAAACAAAAGAAAGGAGTCAATGGAGATCAGGAGGGTTGTTAGCAAATTCAGTAAGGTCAAAAGTTGACCTCCTTCTTTCCTTTTTTGGACATACAGGATGTTAGTAATGTATATAAAGGCCACAAGGAAAAGGGAAAGCTACGCAAGCGGTAAACACCTCTAGTGTTATATTAAGGAAGGGCCGACCCCAGGAGAGTGATCTCAGGTCCTCCAATTTTCATGAGTTACTGGCGAACATGACAATTCATGAAAAAAAATGGTTGGCAGGGTCAGATATGAGAGCAAGAATAACGGGAAAGAGCATATCCAGCGATATAGGGGAGTTGTCCAACTCTGACACTTTGGGCGTCTTGTATCCACTTTATGGAAAAATGATGAAAAGGAAGAGGTCTTGAGGGATCAGGATTATTAATAACCACGAGAAAGCATCTAATTAAGGTTCTACTTGTCGAATGTTAAAGGATCTCAGAGGGGGCGATCCGAGGCCTGAAATTGCCTGTTTCTTGCATGCCCCCTGCAGGAGATTTCCATAATGGGCACATTTTAAGCCTGAGTTCCTTTTTGCAGCACTAGAGTTAAAGAGGTGCCAGTTACGGAGGACATGCCAAATAAGCCGTGAACACTATTTTCGACCACCAAACCTACATTTCTGACCACCCACTGCACTAAATTGGGTGATTTTCGGTGGTATGAAGTCCTCATACAAAAAATATCGATGCCAAAACAATGGAGTGACCAAGTGATTGGTGAGATACAGAATTTCAGCCAATTTCCTTAAAGGAATCCAGCCGAAGGGGTGCTAAGAAAGAAGAAATAAATAAAGACTACGCTTGCCAAGTCCAGCCACGTGCATTAAAGAAAGGTAAAGTGTCCTGAAAGGAAAGGGCCCCACCACACAGACCAAGAGGAAGAGCAAGCACAGACGTCTACTCCAGCAAGCTGGCCCCCTCCATGGGACCTACAACACGACTGTCAGGCAGGCCCTGTCCAGCAAGCTTAAGACCCACCCCCAAGCCCTAAGCATGCCCTCTAACATCCCAGCATGGGCGCCCCTCTTCCCTAAAGGGTGCTAAAATGGTCACTTTTTGACCTCCTTCTTTTTATGTTAAATATGCAGGATGTTCAACACCCTATGCTAACTTAGCATAGTATATGAGAGTTAGAAGACTATATTCTGGGGTGTGACAGATGGTGACAGGGTGGAGCTGTTGGCCTTTTTGGGGTGATATGAGGCCAGGAGAGTGATCTGGGGTCCTCCAATGTTTGCTTTTTTTGGAAAATGTAATATCATAAAAAATAATGGTTGGCATGGTCAGTTTTGAGAAAGAAACACGAGAAAGGGCGTGTCTGGCAAATAGGCATGTCGACCCCCTCTGAAAGGATCTGCAGATTTTGCAGGGCAAGGCGACCTCCACTGCCTGCCCATGGACACAGGACATGCTCCAAGAGGGCCTCTTCCAGTAGAATCATAAGGATGTACCACATACTTTGGCATTCCATTGGGCTCTATACCAGGCTGGTGGGATGAAAGGAAGGAAAACAAAAAGCCATTACTACCTCTCTACCTACAACAAGATATTCCTCATAAAAAGAAAAAGCTACATAGGTAGAGAAAACTCTCCCTACTAGGTGTAGTAGATCAATTAAGGAAAGAGAGATATATTCGCTCAAAGAGCCATGAGTCTCCCTCACCAGAAGATGAGAGGGGAATTAATGTGGATCGGGTGGGTTTCTGGCAGCACGCTGCTCCAGGGCAAAAAGAAGAAGAAAAAGAAAAAGCGACGTAGGCAGAGAAAGCTCCCCCTATCAATTAAGGAAAAAGAGACACATTGGCTCAAAGAGCCGAGAGTCTCCCTCACCAGAAGATCAGAGGGAAATTAATGTGGACCGGGCGGATTTCTGGCAGCACGCTGCTCCATGGCACCAGTGTTATGATGAGTGTTTTTATTTTCAATGGCACGTCTGGTAGAGGTAAGTTTGCACAAATTGTACAGAATGGGCATGGAGTGTTCTTGCAAGTGTTTCAGATCTCTGTGAGTCAATCCCTAATTTTTTGAATTGATCAAGGGTATGTGCAGTGTAAATAGTCCCGCCCACACCCAGGAGGATTGGGTGGATAGTAATCTCTGCACCTTGGAGTTGTTTGCACAGTTCGCTGTGTTGTTGTTGTTGTTGTTGTTGTTGTTGTTGTTGTTGTTGTTGTTGTTGTTGTTGTTGTTGTTGTTGTTGTTGTTGTTGTTGTTGATGTTGTTGTTGTTGTTGTTGTTGTTGTTGTGAGGCTTCTAGCTGGGCACTATGCCTCATATTTTCATAGTATTTGATTTCTATCAAGTGGATATGGCGGGCTGGAGTTGTGCTACTCCCCATACTGCGCAGTACGCAGTAAATTACTATGCAGTATTTCTTACGCCTTTCCGGTCACAACTTTCCGGTGGAAACTCAACGGCATCATGGAAATAGGTGCCCATACGAGCTTAGAATTTACAACAAGTGCGATTGGTACACTGTACAAGACGAAGAACATGTTATCCTGCATCGTCCATCTCAGGATTTAACAGAAGTGTGCACTCATTTCCAGCACCTACCGGTATTTAGCTCTGTACCCCCAAGCAGTGCATCACGCCTTAGAGGCTTCATGAATCAGGCTGATGTCCTAGGATTAGCGAAGTTCGTGTCTGCATGCCCGAAATGCTGTAACTGAGCTTCTAGCTAATGTTGTTTTAGATTGGACTGGTTTGGTTACAGGCACATTTGGCTTCAGCTAAGCTGTCCCCGCAGGCAGGTACAGCTATGTAACCCTTCCCTTTCCAAGAGGGCCTCTGCTGACAGCTTTCATGACGATTCTGCAGGCAATCACAACAGGTGGTGCTACGTTCTCATATGGAGATGGTGTGGTTCCCTATTACATGCGGCCTGTGGACTTTTGGCTGGTATCATGATGGTCTTTTCCTTTTTTCAATCAAAATGATTGCATTCCAAAAGTAATTAGCATAAGGATGAGGCGGATAGATTACGGAGGATAGAACGCGAGCAAAGATTGTGGGATTAAAAGAAGCCGTACCCGTGGATGATGCTAGCAGATTGGTGGTTTTCAATGTCAGTGTCCATTTTTTCCAAAGCTCTTGATAAAGGCACCTTGTGCAGTTTTTTACTCAGGACTAAGGTGCAGTCTGGTGAAGTGTGTAGGGTTGCACAATGAATTAAATTGGCAAAGAGAAAACGCAACTTACTTAAAGAATACTTCAATTGCTCCCTACAGGCATCTGCACCACGCGTTACGAGTCCAATGAACAGAAAGGAGTTGCATGCCTTCACTGGCTGCTCAGCAAGGCGAGCATCTAAAATGCCTGGCCAAAGGTCAAACTCCAAGGACACCTTAGGGTAGGCCAGTAGTACTGGCCGCATGCACTAAGGAAAGAACATTAAAAGTCCCAACCTAGTTCTGCATGTCCGATTTAAACCCAAATCCTCATGCACTTACAGCCCACTGACCATGCAGCTCTCATTAGAAGGTTTAACATGATTAAAACGAAATCATTTCTGCAACAAGTCAGCAAACTGCTGAGTGCTGATGACTTGTATTCTAGGATGCTGGGAAGCTCTTGCACGCTCTTCCTCAGTGTTGTAGCCCCAGTCCACTAAATACAGCTCCCAGCCTTCCAGCTTTGGGTCCTTTGCAACCTGCACAGGCACGGACAGCCCACATATATCAGGAAAAGGCTAGCACATTTGATCAATTCTCATACTATCAATACTGCCAAAACATGTCTTGCTATACTGTATAGCTTATACACACTACTGTTATGGGCTTATGCTGAATATAGGCGAACGTCTGAAAGAAGTGAACAGCCCATACTACAAATTCACATGCGATCTCATTTTGGGCACAAATATTCCAGCTCGACCAGTGTGGTACTGTGACAAATTCATGGCAGGCTTACATGGGTACATGCTGACTGGCAGTCAAGACAAACCAGCAGGTATCCATGCAAGCAGGCAAAAAGACGATGCACAGTGCAAGTGCATTCCTCCTGCTGATCTTGCCAAGTTACTTACGCGTATCAGCATTGCAGTAGTGTTCACCCCCTGACGAAGTTGCTCCAAACCCATTTCTGACTTCATGAACGGTATTATGACGCAGAAATGGTTGGGAAGCATACAAGGTTGGGCTTACACAGAGACAATCTGACAGGCAGCCAAGACAAACAGAAAGGCAGCAAGCAGGCAAAAAGACAACGCACAATGCATGCTCAAGTGCATGCCTCTCCAAGCGCAAGCTCTCCGCTGCTCTTAGCCAAGTTGCTCAAGCGAGTCACCACTGGCTCAACAGGTGACAAAGGTCAAGCCCCATGGAAAAGCCAAAAGTGACCAAGTTTCTACCCTTTGCTACCTGCTCCAATTCATACATTGTGTTGGCAAAGGAGACTTTGCATTTCCTCTAAATAATATGCAATCTCAGGCAACAAGTAGAGATTCCTTGATGTGCACCCTCATCGGGGCTCCCGGCAGCTTTCAAAGCCCCTTGGAACATTTGCAGCCAGAGGCAAGTAGCAATGTTTTACTCGACCCTCAACTTTTGATCTTTCTTCTGCCGCAAGGCACAGCAAAGCACAGATGTCCAAGCAGGGCAACAATGTACCTAAATGTTTGGTGCATAATGCAATCTCCTTTTCAGAACATGTACCGCTGTGGACAATGCTTTTGCATTTCTCATGCATCTTTTCTTTGTGAGGCTGTTTCAGCATCTACCAGGTCACCATGCAGGTAGGAAAACCAAGAAATTCCAGGTCAAGGAGGACCCACCTTTTCCAGCGTGCTCAGCTTGTCCTCCACAAAGATCATCTTCTGCATGCCTGTGTGCTTGTCAGTCAGCATCTGTAGCACCTCCCCCTTGGGCCGCCCGCTGACCTGCGTGATGAACAAATATACAAATAGACCAACAGACGGAAAATGAACCAATGAGTGGATCAACTGCATGCAGCACCTGCTTACCTGACAATCATTCTGGAAAAAAAGCTGCAGGCACCTGAAATGAGAAATTTTCATGCGCAGATGAATTGATGCCTAGAGGACGTGTTGGACATTCGCTCAGCCAAGTGGATGTATGCTAAGGACATTTCTGGCCATACCGTGAACAGGCTATAGGGTTTGAGGGCCACTGAGCCAAATGGCTTTGTGCTAAAGCCTCTCAAAGGCCATTGCTTGATTGACAAAAGGATTCTTAAAACCAATACCAATATGGTGCAGAATGCAAGAAATGAAGCTTCCAGGAATCAACAACTTCCTTTGCGTTATCGAGGCAATCCATGATGCACCCCATCATGCCTACTTGCAACCCCGACCTTCTGAAAATTGATTCCCTGGATGCTGTTCCACCTACGCCCTACCAGGAATCAGCCTTGCTTCTGTGAAGGACCTACCGTCTGGGAGAAGATCCGGTCTGCAGGAAAGTCTACTTTGGCCATGTCCCGCATAAGAATCTCGGTGAAGTGAGCCTGATGGCATGAAGCAAAGGGTGCAAAGAGTTTAATATTTATTTGACGGTCTCTCTGCTTGGTGGGGCTCAATGTGATAATCGATTCTGGCTGATGCCTCTTCCCTTGATGCACTCCGCTTGCTCCCCAGATACCTACTTTACTGCAGAAAAGCCTCTGCCTTACTTTTACTACAGAGGAACCACACCCTCCATCAATGAAGGAAGGTTGGGGTGCCCCATGGCTCCAAAGCAACGTGATCATGCAAAAGCACTAAAATGTGGGAGTGACCTGTGGAATGAGCATGATTTCCTAAATTCTCATCAATGAAGGAGGGTTGGGGTGCCCCAAGGCTCCAAAGCAACATGATCATGCAAAAGCACTAAAATGCGGGAGTGGCCTGGAATGAGCATGATTTCCTAAAGCCTTCGAGAAAACAAAGCACAACACCCCCAGGACAAAACGCCTATACCGTACTGCCATAAAAAGATATGCTCGCCACTCTTGTCATCATAGAGAAAATGGGTGTCAGCAATGCATAACAGAATCAGCCCGAGATGTTACAAGGAGACATTCCAATCCCTGCATTTGGGTCCTTGTTCTGAGATCTACAGCACCGCATGTATAACATTCAGGCTTGAGACATGCAAGATAGGAAAGCTGCAGAGGCCAAGTGCGCACTCACTTCCTAGAGGTATGGTTTCACCCACGGACATATGAAGCAATCCTAGCGCATGTTGAGCTTGCTGCAAGGACACTCTGCTAACTTCCATCCAAGTCTCAGTCACTTCAATGTGACTGATACTTACACTTCACAAACTGCTTCCAATCAATGACCGATGCGCAGCTTCAAGGAAGTGCATCCTGGCTGAAGATCACCTCCCTTATCAAGCATTTTCAAAATTCATCAGCTGCTTGGACATTGCAATCAGCAAAAACACAACATAGGACTAGCCATTGCAGCCATTGCAGAGCATACACGATCAGGTGCATCATATGCTGATCAGCAATGTATGCGCACCTGCAGAGACCAGTACAGGAGCGCAGTGGCTGATACCATCGGTGCAGTGACTTCCCCCAACAACCCAGCACACACACACACACATACACACACTGTACAATCAAGAGAAGTCGATCAGTCAAGAGTATTGGGCTGCCAACGCCAACCCTTGACACCCTCGAAACCCTTGAAATCAATTGGGCTGTAGGCCAACACTTGACACCCTCAAAACCCTTGAAATCATTTGGGCTGTAGGCCAACCCTTGACACCCTCGAAACCCTTGAAATCAATTGGGCTGTAGGCCAACCCTTGACACCCTTGAAACCCTTGAAATCAATAGGGCTGTAGGCCAACCCTTGACACCCTCGAAACCCTTGAAATCAATTGGGCTGTAGGCCAACCCTTGACACCCTCGAAACCCTTGAAACCAATTGGAGGTCACACTATGGCATTGCTGACTTCTCCTGCTAAAGGCAATGTGCAGGCCCAAGCCCCTATCAAATCAAGGGAGCAGCATTTGCTTTGCGTGCAAATCCTTGACTTGTGCGGACATGCCAAGCAGGCCCACCTGCATTGCAGGCTGCAATGTCATCGCAAGCAGGCACCTGCAATTCCATCACAAGCCTGATTACCTGCAATTTCATCACAAGCAGGCGTACCTGCAATTTTACCACAAGCGCGCATACTGCCACAGCCTAACTGCAATTTCATCACAAGCAGGCACACCGCCGCAGCCAGAACACGGACATCCTTTTTTAGGATTATGATGCACTGAGCTGACTCCAACACCTCTAGCTTTCCCCAGTGATCAAGAGTGGCATATTTTATCTTCACCACTTGCTGTACCAGTGAAAGATTCCCCATTCCCTGACTAGCTAGCTAGCACACTATTGCACAGGCACACCTCTTCCTCTGCAAGTGCCTCTCACAAAGGGCCTGCAGCCTATTCGCTCTATTATCTTCGTTGCAAACATGCAAACAAGTGAAACAAACATCCTCATTTGCACCTGCTTTGTGGTCACGATGTACACCTCTTGCTGCGCAAGCGCCTCTCGCACAGGGTCTGCCACACCCTGGTAAATGCGGTTGGCACCCAACCAGCTAGGGAGATCCGATGTAATCCAGTCGTCACGCACGCCGCCAAACAGCTCCACAAGCTGCAAGGAGAGCATCCAAAGCAGTCCAGTCATTGAATGTACTGCGCAAAGCAGTCCAGGCCTCATGCCGACAAAGAGCTGCTGAACAGACGTAGCAGCTGACAAAGAGCTGCTGAGTACACCTTGCACGTAAGTAAAAAGTTACAAATTGCAAGACAGATAGCCGTATCAGGGCTATTGGCTGACCATTCCCTTGAAAAGGTAAAATTAAGTGCATGGCAGCAACAGAACGATTCACTCATTGCTAATATTAACAGCTCACGGGCTGCATGGCAAGAATAAATAAATCACTGTTCATGACTGGCCTTTCCCTGGCCATACAGCGCCTTGAGCGCTGAAGCTTGCAAGGCAACATGCATTTGTTTGCCCATAGCGGCCAATGCACATGAAGGCACGGCAAACAGTGGTTCCAATGAAAGTGGATGTTGAACAACGGCTGCCGAGAAAGACCAGGTAAATAAGAGGCCCCCAACCTTTCAGAGTTCAGAGTCAATGAGCAGTGATATACGAAAAATAGACATACGTACGGAACAAGTGTGAGGCGCTCTATGACCACACTCGTGACTTCAAAGGCGTACATGGGAATAGGGCACTCACTGCAATCCTGCTATTACCTCATCAACAACTGGATTGCAGCTGAAGGAGATTTCCAAGTGATAAGAAAAAGAAAACTACGTAGGCAGAGGAATCTCTCCCTACATCAATTAAGAACAAGGAGACACATTGGCTCAAAAGAGCCGTAAGCTCCCTCCACGACTAGTGATACATGAGCGTTAAGGCTTGGACTCATATGCCTAGGGTTGGCTAATTCTGTAAACATATGCCGCATATTTAAGCTTGTTGGCAGGGAAACACAATGAGTATGGCGCATATACATGGAATTGACCATCCCTAATTATGCCATGTCAAATGGCATAAATCAATCACTCTTGTTGGTCACTTTCCCTAAAACAAACACATCCTGTCAACCAGGGGCTTCATCGTTGAAAAGAGCTGTGCCTTCATGCTTGAAAAAAATTGATGGGTAGCTGGCAAGAACAAGCCATTCATAACATAGAGCCCTAATTTGGAAAAACTGTGGCAGGTTTGCCACACCTCGAAGGAACACTTCCTCAATCCCTCCTAGCTTTGCGCCCACCTTTGCACGCTCCAAACCCCAGTGCTGCATGTACTTGGGCAAGATCTCGCCCCAGTTGCTCAAAATCTCCTCTGGTGACATGCCTTCCAGAAGGCACCGTATTTGCACCAAGTTTTCGTACCTGAATTTCCCATACACGCAACAAGCTTTAGTCGTTCAGAGTGCGCTCCAGCATCATGCCCCCAAGGAGGCAAACCTGCTCCAAGTTTTCATACCTGGAATAGAAACACCTAAGGTACAAGGGGACACACACAGACGCATGTACAATGGGGCATAAAGGTATATCCTCATTTGACAGCATAGGAGTACACAGACACACAATTGAACGAAATCTCGAAGGCAACAGCCAGGCTTACAACGGGTGCTGATTGTGGCCCTTTTTCATTCAGGGCGTTGTCTACTTGTTCAATCTTTTTTAAGACACCATGGCAAATATCTGAAGAGCCTCGTGTGCCTGCACTGCCAGATGTCACTGAGACAGCTCAACACGGTCAAAAGTTAGAGGTTTTGAATCCAAGGAGCACACCTCCCTTCTCTACTCTTCTGCACACAGCCACACAGTTCTCAAGTTCAATGGTGACTGCGATGCGATGGTGTCTCACGGTGCCTGCAGTGCAACAGTGCCTGCAGTCGAGTGCAACAGTGCCTGCACAGTCGAGTGCAACGGTGCCTGCAGTGCAACAGTGCCTGCACAGTCCAGTGCAACAGTGCCTGCAGTGCAGCAGTGCTTGCAGTTGAGTGCAACGGTGCCTGCAGTGCAACAGTGCCTGCAGTCGAGAGCAACAGTGCCTGCAGTGTTTAAAAGCACACCAGACTCTTCACAACCAACACGGCTTTCTTTGCTTTCCAGGGGTGGTCACCGAGTGCAGCTGCCTTGTTTGTGCGTCCAGTTGTTTGATCTGGAGCTGACTACTTTCCAAGAGTCCAATAGAAAATAGATGTTACGCACAATCCAGAAGCTAACTACCAACGTTATGGAACCATTGCAATCCAATGAGGGCTCGGCCAGCACCTGAACTAGGGCAGTTCTCCTCAAGTGCCCATGCTTGATGACGTGTTTGAACTCACGAAATCAAATAAACACATGGTAAAACCAACCTTGTCCATCATTGATTGAGGCGGAAGGTTTGAGGTCAAA